>JBBDGP010001153.1:915000-922500 GCA_037952835.1 Lithobates septentrionalis | reverse complement strand
GGAATTCTTATAAAACATATGCTTAGTTTTCCTGAGGGATTTGTCAGCAGATTCAGTTAAGAAAAGATTATATTCTAGGCAGGCTTTCTATAAGCGAATTTTCCCTTTCTGGTTAGGATTGTTTTGAAAAGCTACGAATGATGCATTAAATTCAGTTTCTAATTGTTTAGACAATTTTACACGATCCCGTTTGAGTATACCTGCTTGTTGCTGAAGTATTCCTCTCAGAACTGGTTTGTGTGCCTCCCAAATTGTGAGTGAGGAGATTTCGTCACTTGTGTTATGTTCTACGTAGTCATTTAGAGCCTGTTGGATAGTTAAACAGTGGGAGGGGTGTTTAAGTAGCACATCTGGAAGATACCATGAAGGGTCATGCCCCTTGGGTATAGTAGAAGCCACCGAGGTATAAACTGCATTGTGATCTGACCAGGGTGTAAGAATCGATATAATTATTAATATTATATCTGTGTATTAATTTGTCTAGTCCCTATAATTAGTTGGCCTTTTAAACTCTGAGCACATGCTATTGTTAATATCACAATAATACCAAGTTAGCTATGAAACCAAACACACGGTGCTGCTAGTAAAACAAGTTACATTTATTTCCCAAAATAGGAAGGTATTAAAACAGCATAATTAGGAAAACTAACATAAAGATACTACCAGAAATTGCAATATTACAAGGCCTACACTCATAACACAATACAAGAGTGATACTTAGCACATCCTCCTCGGCTGGTCCTCTGGTCTTCAAGAGACTGTTTCTTTAGCAAACATTACTTTTAACAAACATACCTCATCCAGACCCCCCCCCTTTTGCCTGCCCAACTTTGCCTTTGGACGAATCACAGTGTCTCTGGGGCGTTCCTTCAACAGCCCATCATATGGACCGTTTTGTCCTCTGGGGGGCAGTGTTGGTCCATGCATTGCCATCGTCCGACAGATGTCAGGTTTCACACACACCTGGGCCCTTGATCTCCTGCATCTAACCTCATCCATCATCCCTGTCAGTTTATCTGCCTTTGAAGCCTGGGTGGATAGTAGTTAATCAGGAAATTCCCATAGACAGATTGGAGCCAGCATTGTCATGCGCAATGGGAGCTAAACAGGCCACATCCTGTAATCCCGGAAGTGTGACACTTTTTAGCCTTTCAAAAACCATGTGAGTTTTCGTCTCTTAGGTATCTTAATGAAATATATGTACAAATACGATACTCATGTTGAATTCCAACATATGCCGCTTTGCGCCTGAAGGGTGCATACCAGCCTTCTTCAGACACGGCTCCTATTGAACAGCCATAACTGTCTTAACGTGTGTTGCTCCCCAACATGTGCTTCCGAACCAGTACCTATGGAACCGTCATTAACTGTGGTAACGTATTGCGGTTTTCAACAGGAACATCTATGGAACAGTCCATAAGGGTCTTGCTGTGTGTTGCGCCTCTCAACATAGGCCTCAGAACCAGCTCCTGTGGAACAGTCCATAACAGTCTTAACGTGCTGTGTTTCCCAACACGTGCCGCTTTGCTACTGGGTAACACACCAACATCATTCTTCCGTGACAGCTTCCATGTCACCACTCTGTGTCTTCTTCTCTCCGATATCTTCAGGACGGGGTGCAGTACAGGCAAGGGGTGTCCATTCACTCACCATTCACCAACACACATTCAGAGCAACCTATCAACCAGCTTTCCGATATAGAGTCTCGAGGAGGGCCTCTGGCCCATGTTATTAGCCTAAAATACACCTTTATCACACTATACCATAACATGAAATCAACCCATTACCATAATATATACACATATACCTATGATCCATCAGACTACACATCCCATTCCCAACCTCCTATACCTCCTCACTGTAGATACGGGCCGGGATTAGGCAGGTTCGCTCACAATGGCCTTTCCTACCACAATTCTTGCACGTCAGTGGTATTTCAGGGTTCTGAACTGGCAGCAAAGCCTCTACCATGTATGAAGAGACCTTATCATCAATTCGTCCCTCCACTTGTATAGATAAATGCGAGACTTTCCTCTACAAATGTCGAGTCCAACAACACATACCAACTTGAACCAATGATGAAACTGCAGCAATAATGAGTAATATTACCACGGGATGTATCAAATAATTCAAAATACTGTTGGCCTTACTGGAATGTCCGAATATTACCTCCCACCAAGACCCTCCCACATCATTTTCTAGTTGATGTACTACCTCCTTTATTACATTCTGGTCATGGTAGATGGCTATAGTAGCATTAGCTCTCTCTTGCTGCAGCATCCTCATAAGGCTCTCATCTCTATCCCAATGTTAACCATTCCTGTATTTTCCTTCCCATACCAAGGTTCAGGGCTCTCAGATTAACAGGGCGGTTCTGGTTGACATCCACAGACAGATTGGCCATATGCGGTACCACATAATTCCATTCCTGTGTCTGGATTTCAGAGACACCGCCAAGGGTACACCATGCTCCTCTAGCTATTGTCAGGTTCACAGAACATCCTAGTTCCATGACCAACGATACATTAGTATCCTTCAGGACAAAGAAACAAACTCTCCTATGTCCCAAATAATACACCGGTGTTCCCTTTGAGGCAATGTTCTCGCCATCCAGAACACAGAGTGATGAATCTTCCCAACATTTCTCATCCACCGCCGTGTATTGACCTGGCATACAAAGGATATCATGGTCCTGCCTCCGACAGAGGGAAATATCAACCTGCCTCCAGCTCCTGTCCTCTCTGATTACATGTGGGTAAGTTAGCCTTAGATGCAACAAAGTAGAATCCCCAGTGAGCAAGCCCATCGATATCACCGAATACACAGATTGAGTCTGCACTTCTGTATATGGGATCAATGAGGAAGCGTAACATCTCTCATAATCCAAATTAGTACAGCCTATCCAGGCATTCGACCACCAACTTGGATTAGTGTAAGAGGTGCTTTGGTAAAATCTTACTGAGCTGTGATGCCAACTCATAAGGCCACTGCCCCCCATACAGAGATTGTACAATCAGCTTGATATTGGTTAACTCCGTCTGTCCCTGCGTGCACGCCAGAGCCCACGACATATTTTTGCCCTGTGTCACCACACTATCTACCAACCTTTTAAAATGGCGGATAAAATCTTGAGCTACTTTTACCTGGGTATTTATGTGACGTTGTTGAATATTATCAAGAATGTCATTAATCTCTCTCTGAGCAACAAAGCCCTGCTTACTGTCTGAAGCTATAGCTGAGAGTTTGTTCCTCAGGAGATCGATGTCCACTCCATTAACGACACCCATCCCAGCTCCTATTCCCCCCAATATAGTGCTGAATATATCCCTCCTCTTTCGGTTGCTCCTCAGAAATAAGCGTCCGGCATGGACCTCACTCTGCGTCCGCCCATCTCTGGGAGCAAGCCACTGATATACTGACCGCACTTGATTCAGTGTATACTCAGCACATATAGGGTAATAGGATTTTACCAACCATTTCGAGACATTGAAGTGCCATGTGGTGAAGGCATACTGTACCCTGGTAGCCAGCGTTTGGGACGAGCTCAGATCTATCTATAGTGGTTCCCCTTTCTCTAACGGAGCATGCCCCTGTGTGTAGTTATTGGCATTCCCTGTGCCGGGTTTCAACCTCTCAGGTGAGACATCAGCCAGGCGTATCTCCCCATACAAGGAAATTTTCACCCCATTGATGTGTCACCTGGCCAACCTCTAGTGTGGCCAACCGACACCTTATTATGTATAAGCGCCAGTCACCTGGGCACCTGCACCATATTACTTCCGTTATGTCAATACATGTCATACATTAAAAACCTTTTCTTCTTTCAATTTCTCCCTTCAACAAAAAACATATATTTCACATTTCCTGTTCTGACGGATTGGATGTGTATATTCCTTCCCCAACCTCCAACCCATTGCACATGTATTAATAGCATGTTTGCATTCTTCAGGAGAGGCTCCGGCAAAAATGTTTCACAAGTCTCGTTGATGGGCAAAGTCCTTCAGATCCAGCATTAGCCCTAAATTGTCCATAAGCAAAAACAAGTATTAAACTGAATCTTTTTGTTTGTCCTTTCTCTCCTGATGTTTATCAGAACAAATTTGCAGTATGGCATGGCACAGACAAACTGCCAACCAGATGAACATCTGTCATCCATGTTCCAGAGACCTCTCCAATCACGCTTCACCAGGACTCTGGAAGTGAAAAAAACAAGAGCAGAATCAAATTCTTATCCATAATATCTGCTCGCTTGCTAAGTTTATTTACAGTTTCTTCCTTTGAACCCAGGAACTTAGTATTCCTGGTTTCTGCAACCCTGACCAACCTATCAAAACAACCCTGACCTCTTTAGGCTGAACCCACTCTAAAATGGATCCCCATGGTATGATCAAAAATTTTTAAAAACATGAACTTGAACGTTGCTTCTCAAAAATTCTAAATTTTAAGCATCAAAAAGACAATGCATTATCTGTACTTTCAGACCTATGCACCAACCCCTCTTTCAGGTGGACAAAGCGTACACCTTGTAACTTTTCCCACCTGAATGAACATAAAACAAAGAGAAAAAAAACGAACTCCAGAGGCTAGAATGGCCTCCTACCAACAACTCTTGTCTTAAATCAACAAAATGTATTCAGCTGCAGGACATATCCCATGACCATCTATTCAGCTGCTAATTGACGGAATGGCCAATTACCCCCCTTTCAGGTGGACTAAACAATAATTTCTCCAACTGAACAAACAAAAATAAAATGGATGACTAAACAAATACCAAAAATATTAAAAAAATTAAAAAACTTAACAAAAAAATTAAAATTCTGGCCATTATTACACAAAAACAACATGACAAGACAACCACCATAAGACAATGACAAACACTCAACTTTGAACTAAAGACATCCATGGATTTTCCTCCTGAGAAGAATAAGTGCTCATTTCCATCTGAAAGACAATTAGGTAATGGGAAAAACAAAAAAACAAAACATCTGTACGTCATCACAACATTTGTAACTTCACTTGTAACACTTGAAACCCCTAATGCCTGACTATTGTTTATCTTACTTGTTTTCATTGTTTGCAAACAATTACTAATTAATGAGCTCATGGTACCATTTGATAATCGATTATGCCTTTACCATAACTTAACCCCTGTTTTGCTAAATGTGTCCACTGTTGTTCTCTCTTTGAAGAACCTGTAAACAAACACAGACATTAGTATCCAAACCAGTTCTATCTTCTTCCAAGGTCTCTGTAAAAAGGAACACAAAGACAGTGATTACACATAATTATCACGATAATTGACTTTTTAAGTCCCCCAAGCCTTTTCCCATTAATTGTACTGTAGGGGAACATTTGCTATGTATAAGGTTTAGATATGAGCGTCGTATTTAAATAAAATATGGCAAGGAAACATTGACCATAAAATTCTTAGCATCCATGCAGCTCACTAAGTGCTGCCAACTTTGTTTTCCCCAGTGCTACATTTGAATAACCATGCAGCTACCTCCATTTTGACTCTACGTAACTGTTGTCCATATTGGCGATCTTCAGTCTGTAGTCTCCGCATTTGGGTCTTTAAAGGGAAATGGGTTTGATTACTACGGCCTCCATGCTTTGGGTTGCTGCCCCATCGGGCAGAATACACTTCATAATGCCTTGGGGTCGTTTTGGGGTATTGCGATCTTCTTTTGATACCATTATTCGCCGCCCAACAATACTTAGCGATGTGACCCCCCCTTTTACACAAAAAACATTTGAGGGCTGGTCTCTCTGTATAGGCCCTTCTTTGAGCATACGGCAGTGGAAAATCACATTGCTGGACATTATTACTACTATTACTATGCTTGGAATAAGCAGACTTTATACTTTCATTGTCTGAGGAGTCATCAGAAGTTTCAACTCCTGAATCACTTTCAAGCACAGTTATCGCACTTTTATTTACATCTCCACCATTGATTTCTGTCTTAGCAACATCACTTGCAGCAATAAGAGCGTCTGTTTTTTCTGCATGCTTCACTTCTATCTTTGCTGAGCACTGCGCATGTGCGGAGGGTACCTCCACCATTGCACATTCAGCTTTTGCATGTTTGGAGGATAACTCCATTATGGCTGCCTGTGCACCCTGTAATTCCTCCCTGAGCAGTGTGATAACATGCAAATTCTCAGCCTCTGTTTGATTCAATGAAGCGATACATTGTTCTTTCAACATACATGTTTTTTCTAACTCATCTAATCTCTGTTCCAATACACACTTCTCAGTCACTAATTGTTGAATGTGATCAGCAACATTTGCATCTGCTTTTGCAACCATTGCCAATATATTCTCTGTTACACTTTGTACCTGTTCAAATAATTGTTTCCTCTCACTATACCATTCTAATTCTTTTTGTTCAGCAATGTCTTTCATCTTCACCAACATGCATATGGCATTGGCAATTCTCTGTTTCTTGCCTTTTTTGGAAGATTTTTTATGCTTTATAGCATCATTATGGGTATTGCATTGTTTTAATAGGTCATTGTATTGGTGTGTTAATGCATTCTCTTTTATAGACTCAAATCTAACACAACCATACTTGTTAACCAATTCTTCAATGGCTTCCATTGATATGCTAATTCGCACCTAGCTATACTGAAGTTGTTTACACAATGCCCACAGCTAGACAACAAAACACACACAGATAAGACTGCTTGAAAGCAAACTTTGACTTGTAGTTCTACAATGAAGAGAGAAAAAAAAAAAATTCAAAAGCCGTTTAAAAACAACTTTCCTTGCAGCTCTACAGCTTGCAACCAGGCACACTCTTAGTCAATGCCTTATTATATTCCCACTGATTTCCAAACCCTTAGATTGCAGGCCACATTGAACTTCTTTTGGAACAGAGCGCTATTTCACACTCACGTGGGGACCAAATAAAAAATACACTAGTAATGAAATTAATAAAAAATAAAAAATAAAAATAAAAATGAAAAAACGAAAATCAATAAAAAAAAAAAATTAAAACAAAAAAATTAAAATCTATATTTCTCCCACTTTTTCCTCAAAGATGTGTGGTATATCCTGTCAATCTGCAGGCTATATCAGTGCCAGGGGTGATCAATCCCTTCACTCACCAGTACCATTTACTGGCTACAGGCCTAACACACATTAACGATACAAACATTTAACAAATATACATATATCAGCCGAAGATCTCACCAGGTTCTACGCGTCCGTCTCCCTGATGAAATATTTCACAGAATCTTCATGACCATCAAAGCGTGGTTTCAGAATTCGCGAGCCAGCGCCAATCTTGTCCACACAAGAGACGATTTTCAGTTCTGGGTGTATTTGAGGATTAATGCTTACAGGGTTTCAAGACAAAAAAAAAATACATCAGGTTTTTGTGGATTCTGTGTAAAAATAAAATTCCACAGTCTGGGGTGCCAAATGTAAGAATCGATATAATTATTAATATTATATCTGTGTATTAATTTATCTAGTCCCTATAATTAGTTGGCCTT
>JBBDGP010001153.1:600000-910000 GCA_037952835.1 Lithobates septentrionalis | reverse complement strand
TAGGGTGAATAGTAACAAGATTTTTACCGTTTCTGTGTCCGTGGGCTCCCTTTATTTGCGGTTTATTCTCCCTCACAGAGCGGAGCTCTAGCCCGGCATGTCCATCCTGCTAGCCTCCCACACAGTGACCCACGTCACTTTTTCAGGGTGATAATATTAAATAACAGTAAATGCCAGATTTCAATTCTTGTTCTGTCATCTCGACTTCATTATATATCTGAAGTGTTCTACACTTCCCCATGTTGATGGGGACAAGAGCTTCATCCCCACAACCCTTGCCCAGTGGTTGTGGGGGTATGCGGGCATGGGCCTTATCGGAATCTGGAAGGCCACTTTAACAAGGGGACCCCCAGATCTGGGCCTCCCCCCCATGTGAATTGGTAACAGGTACATTGTACCCCTACCATTTCATTAAAAAAAGTGTCAAAAATTGTAAAAAAGACAGAAGACACTTTGGGACAAGTCCTTTATTAAAAGATAAAAAAAATAAAAATGTTCCACGATGTAGATCCATTTCACGCCGCCCCGACAAGCCGAAAAAAGAAAAAAAAAAGCCGCAACACCTCCGCCTCCGTGGGAAGCTCCCACTGAGTGACGCTTCTTCTCGATGACAGCTGTTATATAGCTGAGGGTGGCACCATGTGACGTCAGAGGAAGGCAAGGTCGCCCATTTACGTCACCAACAATTCATTACAGCCACGTTTTAAATTACTTTTTTCCTTTAGAAATGCCATTTTGCTGTGGTACTGTTCTAAACACGGGAAAACTGCGCCACTTTACAGGCATACTATAGACACCCCCCAAGGCACGATATTTAACCTGTTGCCGCCTGCCCACCGTCATATGATGGCGGAGAAGTGCGGCTCTTGTTCTGGGCCGCCGTCATATGACAGCGGCTGGTTTACACAGGGCATGCGCGTGATCGCGGGTGCGCAGCCCTGCTCTGTCGGTGTTGCCATGTCCCCGGGACACAGCGCGTCACCGACAGGGATGAACAGCCATTGGGTATGGCTGTTCACCATGTGATTGGGCGCGATTACGTCACGGCCGATCACAAAGGGTATTCCTCGCTTTAGACCGCGCATGCGCGCGATCGGGAGCACGCAGCGCGGTCACGTCAGTGGCGGCGTGTTCCCAGGAACACTGCTTGTCACCGACAAGGGTAAACAGCCAATGGCTGGTGGCTGTTTACCACGTGATCGTCTGGGATCAATTCACAGCCGATCACTAATTGTAAACAAAGACCGGTTACTAGCTGTCACCGGCTCTTCTCTCCTCACACACCGTTTCCAGTGTGAGGAGAAAAGAGCCAGGAGCAGTGAGTGACCGATCTATGTGTGTTCTGTAGTGTACTGCACCAACACCACAAAGAGAACCTGTCACATCGCCCCCCCCCCCAATTACAGCTGTCACCCAACAGTCACCACATCAGTACTTATAAAAGTGCACCTGTCACCCATCAGTGCCCACAAAGTGCACCTGTCACCTATCAGTGCCCACAAAGTGCACCTGTCACCCGTCAGTGCCCACAAAGTGCACCTGTCACTCGTCAGTCCCCACAAAGTGCACCTGTCACCGTCAGAGACTGCCTTTCAGCGGTGCACCTGTCACCCTTCAGTGACCGTCATCAGTGACCGCCATCAGTGACCGTTGTCAGTGACCCATCCGTGACCCTCATCTGTCACCTATCAGTCCAATAAAGTGCACCAGTCACCATCAGAGACTGCCATCAGTGACTGTCAACTGTTACCTGTCACCCACCAGTGACCGTCGCACGTCACCAATCACCTGTCGCCCATCAGTGACTGTCACCTGTCACCGATCACCTGTCACCCATCAGTGACCGTCACCTGTCACCCATCACCTGTCGCCCATCAGTAACCGTAATTTGTCACCTGTCATACAGCCCATCAGAAAAAATGTCCAAAAGATTTTATACAAGTGAGGAGGCGTTCCAGATCCTCTCCATGACTGATGAGAGCAGCGGGGAGCTCTCATCAGATTCAAATGCCAATTCCGAATCAAATTCAGCATTTGAACTGATCGAAAGTAGTGGATCGGCAAATGATTCAGAAGAAGAATGGATCCCTCCTAAAAGAGCACGGCGCTCTGGAAACCAGGCAGCCACCAGCAATATACCCCAGAATCAAATTCCCAGTACCAGCGCTGCTGCCAGCGATAGACCCCAAAACCAAAGGCCCAGTCCTAGAGCTGCCGCCAGTTAAAGGCCACAAGAAATGCCCAGTACCAGCACTTCCGCAGCATCACGCCCAAATGCCAGCACAGGAACTCCAACTACCAGCACTGGAGTGCCACGTCCCCCAAAAGCCAGGGCCGCTACATATCTCCCAGATGGTCTTGCCAATCCAACATGGCTGCCTTCCGACTCAGGATCAGCAAGAATTCCCCCTTTCACCGCACAGCCAGGTGTGCAGGCCAATACCCAAATTTTTTCTGAAATTCATTGTTTTCATTTATTTTTGCCCAACACTTTGCTGCAACTCATCGTGGACCAGACCAATTTATATGCCCAGCAGCATATTGCCAACAACCCCCAATCTTCTTACGCCCGTCCATTCGAGTGGAAGGATTTGACTCTGGAGGAGTTTAAAATGTGTATGGGCCTCACCATAAACATGGGGCTTACAAAAAAAAAAGAAGGACATGCCTATTGGTCCACCCACCCCATTCACCACATGTCCATTTATTCTTCTGTAATGCTCAGGTCCTGATACGAAAGGTAATGCGTTTCCTTCATTTCAATGACAACACCCAGTGCCCTCCCCGCAATCATCCAAATTACGATAAATTATATAAACTTCGCCCACTCATTAATTTCTTTTCCCAACGATTTTCTATGTCCCCGATAAGCATATATGTGTAGATGAGTCCCTGGTACCCTTTTCAGGCCGGCTAGGAATAAAACATTACATTCCTAGCAAAAGGGCCAAATACGGAGTGAAATTTTATAAGCTTTGCGAGAGAGTCATGGGATATCTGTATGCGTTCCGCATATACGAAGGAAGAGATTCCCAGTTCCAGCCCCCTGAGTGCCCGGCCTACATGGGCACAACTGGTAAAATTGTATGGGACCTGGCCTATCCACTGCTGAAGAAAGGTTACCACATATACCTGGATAACTTTTATACCAGCCTGCCCCTTTTCAAACACCTATACCTCGCACAAACCCTGGCCTGTGGAACCTCCAGAAAGAATAGAAAGGGCTTCCCACAAGCCATAGTAAACAAGAAGTTGCGAAGGGGAGAAAGAGCAACTTTGAGATGCAACGAAGTGCTGGCCTTGAGGTGGAAGGATACCAGGAATGTGTACATGATGTCCACCATCCATGACGACACTACAGTTGAAGTTCAGAGAAGACGAGGTCCCATTGTAAAGCCAAAATGTGTACAAGATTACAATCTATACATGGGGGGGGTGGATTTCAACGACCAAATGCTTCAGCCCTATTTAGCAGTAAGGAGGTCCCATTTCTGGTACAAGAAAGTAGCACTCTATTTAATTAATTTGGCCATTTATAATGCCTACATAATTTACACCAAATCCACCGAAAGCCCTGCCCACTTCCTAAAATTCATTGAAGAAGTTCTTATGTCCCTCATCTACCATCAACGACCCCCCCCCCCAGAAAACCTTCGCTCTGATGCTGTTAGCCGACTTCATGAACGCCACTTCCCGTCCAACATTCCCCCATCTGAAGCAGGCCGAAGACACCAAAAAAGATGTCGAGTAGGCAGCAGTAAAGGATTTCGAAGAGATACCCGCTACCATTGTCCCCAGTGTCCCCTTGAACCCGGCCTTTGCATTGGTGAATGCTTCAGACTATATCACACATCCCTTAAATATTAGCCCATATTCTTAACCACTTCTCCATTTTCATCATCTGTGCTGACCATTTCCCATGCTTCCTCAAATAACCATTCCACTGCCTTCTACGTGAACTGACCCTGGCCTGTTTTTTGACTATGCCTCTGCCAACCGTTTGGACTGCTTACATGTGAACCGACCCTGGCCTGTTTTACCAACTACGCTTCTGCCTACTGTTTGGACTGCTTTCATGTGAACTCACCCTGGCCTGTTTTACCAACTATGCTTCTGCATACTGGTTAGACTGCTTACATGTGAACTGACCATGGCCTGTTTTACCAACTACGCTTCTGCCCACCACTTGGACTGCTTGCAAGTCATCTGACCCTGGCCTGTTTTATGGACTTTGCTTTTGCCTACCGCTTGGACTAATCTGTTGCCCTGCTACTGTAGGACACAGGGGTCTCACATGTGAGGGGCTCCAGAAATGTTTTTCCGGATGGAGAAAACAATTTTTTTTGTTGTCTCCGGGTTTCGTAATTTCCGGATTAGGGTCTGGAGTCCGGAGGCTTCATAGAGATTTGGGTGGGTCGAAGCCTCTACCCCTGTGCCCCTGTGCACAGGTCTTACCTGATTGTGGCCCTCAGCCTGCTGCTGACTTACTGCCGCCATCCCCCTGCCTGCAGCATAAACTGACCACACCTGTGCCTGCTACCTGGACTATGGAAATAATTAGCTGTAGCAAGAGGCAGTATGTTTATGAAGGGCTGGAGAGCGGTACAATAATGAGTGCAGGGAGGTAACGTGTACCAGGACCATTATTATGGCTGTGTTGGCTGTCTCTGGACAATTTCTATGGACAAATGCTTTGGCTGTGCTGATGATATCCTTGTGCTGACTATAGACAATATTCCTGCCTGCTGCCTGGATAATTACTATTGTTGCTAAGCACATCCCTGCCTGCTGCCTGCTGCCTGCACCAATTCTCTCCTCTGGGGACACTACTAAAACCACAGGTAATACTTTTTTTTTTACCCTTTCCTCAATAGAATTTATTTTGGAGTGTAATTTTTGGTATGTAAATGCAATGTGTTAGAAATATAAGGGCCTTCAAAAATAATAGGTTGTCAGGAAATTAGATGTGTAATTTATGCTTGTAGAACGCCTGAAGGTGCTACTTCAATGGTGGGCCTCTGTATGTGGTCAAGCTGTGTAAAAGTCTGACACATGTGGTATCGCCATACTCAGGAGGAGTAGCAGAATGTATTTTGGGGTGTCATTTTAGCTATGTACATGCTATGTGTTGGAAATATCTTAAAAATGGACAACTTTGTGGGAAAAAAATGCGTTTTCATTTTTTTTTCCACATTTTCCAAAAACTTCTGGAAAAAAATGAACAGTTCAAAAGACGCATTATGCCTCATAGATTATACGTTGGGGTGTCTGCTTTCCAAAATGGGGTCATTTTGTGGGCGTTTCCATTGTCCTGGGGCTCCAGGGCCTTCAAAACTGTAATAGGTGGTTGAGAAATGAGATGTGTTATTTATGCTTGTAGAACGCCTGACGGTGCTACTTCCCTGGCGGGCCTCTGTATGTGGCCAGGCTGTGTAAAAGCCTCACACATGTGGTATCGCCATACTCAGGAGGAGTAGCAGAATGTATTTTGGGGTGTCATTTTTGCTATGTACATGCTATGTGTTGGAAATATCTTAAAAATCGACAACTTTGTGGAAAAAAAATGCGTTTTCATTTTTTTTCCACATTTTCCAAAAACTTCTGGAAAAAAATGAACCGTTCAAAAGACTCATTATGCCTCATAGATTATACATTGGGGTGTCTGCTTTCCAAAATGGGGTCATTTTGTGGGCGTTTCCATTGTCCTGGGGCTCCAGGGCCTTCAAAACTGTAATAGGTGGTTGAGAAATGAGATGTGTAATTTATGCTTGTAGAACGCCTGAAGGTGCTTCTTCCCTGGTGGGCCTCTGTATGTGGCCAGGCTGTGTAAAAGTCTCACACATGTGGTATCACTTTACTCAGGAGGAGTAGCAGAATGTATTTTGGAGTGTCATTTTTGCTATGTACATGCTATGTGTTGGAAATATCTTAAAAATGGACAACTTTGTGAAAAAAAAATGTGTTTTCATTTTTTTTTCACATTTTCCAAAAACTTCTGGAAAAAAATGAACCGTTCAAAAGACTCATTATGCCTCATAGATTATACATTGGGGTGTCTGCTTTCCAAAATGGGGTCATTTTGTGTGTACTTCCCTGGCTTGTTAGTGTCTCAAGAAATTAGATAAGTCTTCAGTACATCAGGTGTGATCAGGTGTGATCAATTTTCAATGATTTGCACCATAGCTTGTAGACTCTATAACTTTCACAAAAGACAAATAATATACACTAATTAGGGTTATTTTTACCAAAGATATGTAGTCATATAAATTTTGGCCAAAATTTATGAAGAAATATTACTCATTTGCAAAATTTGATGACAGAAACAAAGAAAAAGGCATTTTTTCACTAAATTTTCAGGTTTTTTTATTTATAGCAAAAAAAATAAAAATCCCACTAGTGATTAAATACCACCAAAAGAAAGCTCTATTTGTGTGAAAAAAAGGACGCAAATTTCATTTGGGTACAGTGTTGCATGACTGAGTAATTGTCATTCAAAGTGTGAGAGCGCTGAAGGCTGAAAATTTGTCTTGGCGGAAGGGGGTGAAAGTGCCCTGTAGGCAAGTGGTTAAAGGAATATTTAATTTTTATTGCTTTACTAAAATCACTGCTCCCAAAAAAATGGCTGTTTTTAAAACTTTTTTTTGCATTGATACATGTCCCCTGGGGCAGCTTCCCTAAAGACTTTTTATGACAATAACTTGCATATAAGCCTTTAAAATTAGCACTTTTCATTTTTCATGGTAATGTCCCATAGAATTTAACGTTGTTCCGGGGCTTTCAAATTTGCCGCGAACACCGCATATTGTTTGGTGTTCGACGAACGAAAAACCAAAGTTTGGCCTGAAGTGTTCAGCCAAAAGTGGCAAGATTAGAATCCAAAGTCAGTAATTAGCCAGCCAGCAAATTAGCCAGCACTCCAATATGCAGAGAAGTCAGAAAGCAGAACGTTTTCTAAAATCACATAAAAACCAATGTCCTAGAGGCATACAGCATAGCAGACCTGTCCTGAAGAGCATTCACAATTCATTTCACCGCTAGATTTTATACAAGACATAAAAAAACCCAAAGAAAATGGGAGGGTTCGGTGTTCAATCCTGGAGAGAGCGGGGGAAGAAAATTTCTGGAGTAGGGAAAACTGGAGGAGAGAAAGGAGAGGATATAGTGGGAAAATAAGCAAAAAGGAGAAGGAAGAAAAGGGTGGGAAATGGGGTGAGAGGGGTCAGAGGGGAAGGAGAAAAGGAAGGGGGGGAGGAACCCCCATCCTTTCCCACTCCTAGAGGCCCATTAAGAACCCACCAGGTTCACTTCACCTTCAGGCATCTAGGAAGTGAGAAATGAGTGAAGAAGATGCAAAATGATCCAGCCAAGGCTGCTAGCTACTTAGCGGTCATGAGTATCATGAAGGACTGCCATTAGCTTTTCATTTATAAGAGTTCCCTAAGCCCTCAATTTGATATACAGAGGCAAGAATAGATCAAGGGCCTGCTCTTGTCTACAGATGCAGAAAAGGCCTTTGATTGAGTTGCTTGGGACTATATGTTCACTGTATGCACCTACCTGTGGTGAAAGTTAAAATAAATGGCACTTATTTAGACAAAATCCTCATTAAAAATGGTACTGAACAATGATGTTGCCTATCTCTCATTTTATTTATTTTGACTTTAGAACCCCTTATCTATATAATCAACCAGAACAGGTAAATACAAGGCTTTCAAATCTCAGGCAGAGAATTTAAAATTGAAGCTAATGTAAATGATTTTTTGTTCTTTTTGTTCCAACCAAACACATCTATAACCAGCTTATTACAAAGCTTTTAAACATTTGGATACATATCTAATTTTAAAGTGAATTACAATCAGGAGCACTAACTATCACTCTTCCCTCTGGTTACTAGTTTATACTCAAAAAACAACTCCTTTAAATTAGAGCTGAAAGCCTTAAAAGTTTTGGGCATTTGGCTTACTCATTAACATTTCAAGAGATCTCAAAAAATGGAATGCCAAAAATTTCTCCCGGTTTGGCAGTGCGACTTGTAAAAATGACCATTTTGCCAAGATTATTATATTTTATGCATGCTCTGCCTATCTAATTGCCTTCCGTTTTTTTTCAAATGACTACAGGACATTCAAAGTTCATTTGTTTGGGCTTATAGGAGCCCTGTATTCTGCTCCTTGTTGCTTCAAAGCTAAGCACCGTCAATTTCCACAATCTCACTATAGTTTGTTTATCATTTTGTTTGTCATAAAAATGTGAGTAATTAATGCACGCTCTTGGCATTTGGAATTGGTTGGTGTAAAAGTGCTTCTGACAGGTTTTTCCCCAGGTTAACATGAAGGATCATATTGACCAACCTGTACACCAAAAATCATAGCTTTTTAACTTTGAAACAGGTCCACAAATTATGCTTTATATCAACTAGGTCCAGACACCCCCTAAAGCAGGTAGATGGGTAAGCGGGAAGGCAGCAGGCTATCCTTGCTGGGGTGTAATACCACAGAGACACAGCCTCATAGGGGTTCTCAATTACCAGTACATTATGGGAAGATTTGGTCCATTCCTCCAGGGGCTAAGAAATAGCAATGTCCCTCTCCACCTTGAACAGTAAAGCGTTTTTTAGGCCACGGTATTACCCAAGATAGAAGAATGTAGCTGGGAAACAAATCCATTGGTCATCAGGTTACAGTTGCACCTAGATTCAAACACAGCCAAAGGGGCAATCCAATCATGATTTCTGGTGAGAGACTCAGCACTTAACAGGTGACAGATCTGCAAATAATGGAACACCTCAGAATCAGGAATACAGCGTGATTCCTTGAGTTGTTGAAAAGACCTAATGCCCTGTGCAGTCAGAAGTGAACAAACTGTTGTGAAATTATTTAATTGCCACCAACAGTAATTCTGAGGGCTTTCCATACATTAGCAGTGTGGGATTCCATCAAATACTCCATTAGGATGATTCCTTCACAATTGCCATTATTGCCTATATTAAATTACCCTTATCTTATCTTATCTAAATTTGAGCCCTGAACAATCAAGAATATAAGCACCAACTCAGAGCTCAGGTTAATGCAAAACTTCAAATAGAACATGCATTTGAGGTAGCATAGTGAAGACAACAGGTCTCCTAATTGAAGGGTGGGATATAAGCACCTGGGGTATAAACCTTAAGTGCCCAGGTGTATGGTTCAAGAATCAATCCAGTTTTGATGACATGGTCCCAGGGGCGTTACTAGGTGGGAAAAAGACCAGGAGCTTCAGCCCGAAGTCTGGGCCCTACACCGGGGGGGGTGGGGGTGTTGTGTGGCGGGGGGTAAGCTCACCTGCTGGTTGTAGCCTGGCTTAGCAGTGCCCATCAACGATGACCACTAAAAACGGACCTACCTGACCATTACACTTACCTACCTGACACACACTGACCATTACACTGACCTACCTGACACACACTGACCATTACACTGACCTACCTGACCATTACACTGACTTACCTGACACACACTGACCATTACACTGACCTACCTGAACCACACTGACCATTTCACTGACCTACCTGACCCACACTGACCATTACACTGACCTGCCTGACTCACACTGACCTATCTGACCATTACACTGACCTATCTGATACACACTGACCTACCTGACACACACTGACCCACACTGACCATTACACTGACCTACCTGACACACAGTGACCTGAAGCACACTGACCCACACTGACCTATCTGACCCACACTGACCTACCTGACCATTACACTGACCTACCTGACACACACCGACCTACCTGACACACACTGACACTGACCAACCTGACCCACACTGATCATTACACTGACCTACCTGACACACACTGACCCACACTGACCTACCTGACTCACACTGACCTACCTGACCATTACACTGACCTACCTGACCATTACACTGACTTACCTGACACACACTGACCATTACACTGACCTACCTGACACACACTGATCTACCTGACCCACACTGATCATTACCCTGACCCACACTGCCCTTCCTGACACATAGTGACCCACACTGACCTACCTGACCCACACTGATCTACCTGACCATTACACTGACCTACCTGACCCACACTGACCCACACTGACCTACCTGACACACACTGACCATTACACTGACCTACCTGACCCACATTGACCTACCTGACCATTACACTGACCTACCTGACCCACACTGACCTACTTGACACACACTGATCTATCTGACCTACACTGATCATTACACTGACCCACACTGACCTACCTGACACATACTGACCCACATCGACCTACCTGACCCACACTAACCTACCTGACCATTACACTGACGTACCTGACCCACACTGACCCACACTGACCTACCTGACACACACTGACCTACCTGACCCACACTGACCTACCTGACCATTACACTGACCTACCTGACCCACACTGACCTACCTGACCATTACACTGACCTGACACACACTGACCCACACTGACCTACCTGACCATTACACTGACCTACCTGACATACACTGACCATTACACTGACCTACCTATCACACATTGATCTACCTGACCCACAATGATCATTACACTGACCCACACTGACCTACCTGACACATACTGACCCACATTGACTTACCTGACCCACACTGACCTACCTGACCATTACACTGACCTACCTGACCCATACTGACCCACACTGACCTACCTGACACACACTCACCCACACTGACCTACCTGACCCACACTGACCTACCTGACCATTACACTGACCTACCTGACCCACACTGACCTACCTGACCATTACACTGACCTGACACACACTGACCCACACTGACCTACCTGACCATTACACTGACCTACCTGACATACACTGACCATTACACTGACCTACCTATCACACATTGATCTACCTGACCCACAATGATCATTACACTGACCCACACTGACCTACCTGACACATACTGACCCACATTGACTTACCTGACCCACACTGACCTACCTGACCATTACACTGACCTACCTGACCCATACTGACCCACACTGACCTACCTGACACACACTCACCCACACTGACCTACCTGACCCACACTGACCTACCTGACCATTACACTGACCTACCTGACCCACACTGACCTACCTGACCATTACACTGACCTGACACACACTGACCCACACTGACCTACCTGACCTACCTGACCATTACACTGACCTACCTGACACACACTGACCATTACACTGACCTACCTGACACACACTGATCTACCTGACCCACACTGATCATTTCACTGACCCACACTGACCTACCTGACACATACTGACCCATACCGACCTACCTGTCTCACACTAACCTACCCAACACACACTGACCATTACACTGACCCACACTGACCCACACTGATCATTACACTGACACACACTGACCTACCTGATGCACACTGACCTACCTGACACTCACTGACCTACCAGACATACACTAACCATTACACTGACCCAGGCCCACACTGAACTACCTGACCCACACTGACCTACCTGACACATACTGACCCACATCGACCTACCTGACCCACACTGACCTACCTGACCATTACACTGACCTACCTGACCCACGCTGACCTACCTGACATACACTGACCTACCTGACGCACACTGACCATTACACTGACCCACACTGACCTACCTGATGCACACTGACCTACCTGACATACAAGGACCTACCTGACATACACTGACCTACCTGATGCACACTAACCATTGCACTGACCCGCACTGATCTTCCTGATGCACACTGGCCTACCTGACTCACACTGACCTACCTGACGCACACTGACCTACCTCACATACACTGACCATTACACTGACCCAGACCCACACTGACCTACCTGATGCACACTGACCTACCTGACCCACACTGACCTACCTGACCTACACTGACCTAACTGACATACACTGACTTACCTGACGCACACTGATCTACCTGATGCATACTGACCATTTCACTGACCCACACTGACCTTCCTGATGCATACTGGCCTACCTGACCCACACTGACCTATCTGACGCACACTGACCAACCTAATGTACACTGACCATAACACTGACCCAGACCCACACTGACCTACCTGACACACACTGACATGCACTGACCTACCTGACCATTACACATGACGTCAGACTTCAGGTGACTGTGACCTCCGGCTCCTCCTGCAGCTCAGCTGTAGTGTGCGGCACCGGTGCACCCATCCCAGTAGACAGCAGGCAGCCAGAGACAGGAGAGGACCGGAGATGAGAGCCGCCCACCCAAACGCCGAGCAGGGGTCTCATAGTGATGTGGCCGCATTGTAATTCCCGCCTTCTGGAGCCTACAGTGCCTATGATGGATGTCACACATCCCACGGTCCCGACATTGGACCAGTGGGACATCCATCATAAGCACCGCAGGCTCCAGAAGGCAGGACGTGCTATGTCAATCGGCTGCGCTCAGAGTAAGATTGGTCCCCGCTTGGGTGCGGGGCTATTAATATATTTGTGACTGCCCAAGACCCAGGATTTTTGGGGGGCCACTTGGGGCTCCAGCTCCCCTTAGCCCCCCTCCCGACTCCACTGCATGACCCCCAGTGCCCAAAAAATCTCCCAGAATTCCACCTGCGGGGATCATGTCAGAGAGGAAAAAAAACGAGTTACCTGTATATCAGTAGCAAGCAGTGTGTCAATCCTTTTCTTAACTTTGAACTGTCTGCGAGTGTAAAGCCTCATACACACAATAGGACATTGTACAAACTCTCCCTTGTATTGCATACACACGACAGAACTTTTTCAGCCAACTTTCACCAAATCACGTAGTTTTTCAGCTCTTTACCACCACCCTTTGGTCAATTTCTGTATTGTTGTCTGATATTGTGTCAATCTCACTGCTTTTATTGATGAGATTGACACCTTGCGAGCCGGGTTCACATTGGTGCGGGGATCCAACTTGGATCCCCGCCAATGCCAGGCGCTGTATTCGGTATAAATCTTGAGGGGGAACTCCACGCCAAATTTTAAATAAAAAACTGGCATGGGTTCCCCTCCAGGGACATACCAGGACCTTAGGTCTGGTATGGATTTTAAGGGGAACCCCCTACGCTGAAAAAATGGCGTAGGGGCCCCCCAAAATCCATACCAGACTCTTATCCGAGCATGCAGCCCGGCCAGTCAGGAAAGGGGGTTTGGACGAGCGAGTGCACCCCCCTCCTGAACCGTACCAGACCGCGCCCCCCCCCACCCCGAAGCACCTTGTCCCCATGTTGATGAGGACAAGGGCCTCTTCCTGACAACCCTGGACGTTGGTTGTCGGGGTCTGCAGGCGGGGGCTTATCGGAATCCGGGAGCCCCCTTTAATAAGAGGGCCCCCAGATCCCGGGCCCCCACCCTATGTGAATGAGTATGGGGTACATTGTACCCTACCCATTCACCTAGGGAAAAGAGTGTCAATAAAAAAAACACACTACACAGGTTTTTATAGTAATTTATTAGACAGCTCCAGGGGTCTTCTTCCAACTTGGGGGGTCTTCTTCCGACTTTGGGGGTCTCTCCGGCCTCTTCTCTCGGTATCCTTCTCCACTGTGGATTTTGGGGGGCCCCTACGCCATCTTTTCAGCATAGGGGGTTCCCCTTAACATCCATACCAGACCGAAGGGCCTGGTATTCCCCAGAGGGGAATTCACTCTCACACCCGCCGCAGTAGGAAAATGTGTTTTTCCTATTGCAGCCAGCGCGAGATGTACAGTACCCTGTCGCCGAGAACCAGCGCGATGGGATCGCGCTGCAAACATTCTCGCGGCTGCGTACTGTAGTTTGTACAAAAGTCAGATGGTTTTGTGTACACACGATCGGACTTTGCTCCATCAGACTTTTGTTGCCGGAAAGTTTGTGCGTTTGCACAGCCAACAAAAGTCCAATGGAAACAGAAAAAGTTTGCCCGATGGAATGTACATATGGTTGGATGTTGCTCCAAAACAGCTAATTTGCATGTTTTTTGTCAAAAAGACTGATAGTGTGTACGGCCTTAACTGTTGGAAAGCCTTGGAATCAACCTGTGATTGAATATACATTATACTATGGTTCAGCGTTTGTGGAGCAGGCCTGTGGTGCATGGCTGTTGAGAAGAGGCAGATGTCTGGGATCGTAGTTCAGTCAGAACATCCAATCTGAAAGCAAGTATGCATTTCCGCAAATCAGAGGGAGAGGCTGCTTCATAATGGGTGTTGTGCTATTCAAACTGTAGCTTAAAGGGAATCCCCCAATGGTATTTGATGTTGTGCGCCTGCAGGATTTGAAGAAAGGGCTTCATGGCCCTACGCTTCACAATTGTAGAATGAGCCAGGTCCTCATAAACCTGATAGGAGTACCCTTGGAAGGAAAGCATGCATGATTCCCCCTTTCTTTGTGTGGTAGTAATGGCTATTATTGATTATGTCTCTAGGAGGAATTTGGGCTGCCTACAGGTAAGTTCCCAGTGAATGCGGTCCATTTCTAAGTGATCTGGTGAGATGCTCGGGACTAATTCCTCTAGAGATGCTAAGCAGGAGCCATTAAGATCAGTGATGATCTCTGGTAATCCTCTGATTCTAACAATGTTATGTCTGGCTCTATTCTCAGCATCTTACAATTGAGAGCAGAGGGGAGCAAGCTCACCTTGTAAGTCTTCAAGGTCGGCTTCATGCGCATCAATTACGGTGGCTGCCTTATCCATCCATGTTTCCATTAATACTGTGCACTGCCCCAGCTCCTTCAGATCCTTCTTAAACTTAGAGGGGAGCCGCTTAGCAGTAGAGGCAAGCTCTTCCCTGACAATCCTCTTGATCTTCTATAACCAGGATGTGTCAGTGTTCATCTCTGGGGAACCGACTGCAGATAGGAACTGCTTAAGGCTACCTGAGGAGTCATGAGAGTCATGTAAGGAGAACCTCATGGTGACATACTGCTGCTGGTTCAGCATCCTATTTACAGTCTGGTGCTACTGAGGCTTAAGATTGGATCCTGAATTGCTCCCAGCTGCTATTCTGTGCTTTGTAGGGCAGCTGCAAGGGATAGTGGTGCAATAGACCAGAGATTTCACTCAGGATGTGCAGAGGTGAACTAAAGCACCTCCATGCCGGTGCGCTGTGCACATGCACCCAGAACTTACTTTTTCACATGATGGTATTAAATGCTTGTATGATGCATACATACAATTTGTATAATAGGATGGAGGATTTGATTTATATTCCTGCAGCCCTAGCATAACTGTTGACTGGCTAATGTTAACATCAGACTAAGAAGAAGTGAGACATGACTGTCACACCATGCATGTTGAGGCCTGGGGAAGAAACACTAAGGACCAGGACACTTTGCACATACAACCAGGATGGCAGCATGGGACATTTAGCAATTGCTTCATTTCATCCCATTTAGAAATTTTTACTGGTTCAACCTGATAATCTTTAGGTGATGTCATCTTTGCTTTTTTGGTTGTACCCTGTTCTTACTCTTCCCCAGACACCAGAGGTTTCTGCCTCCAACTCTCAGCTTCCCTTCTAGGAGGGATGTTCTCTTCCAGGACCCTTTACCATTTCTCTTGTTCTTCTACCCCTTATTTATTCTTTGCTGCTGTTTCTTCCTTTGGGCCACTGTAAATATAAATGCCACAAATTGCACGTTTTGTCTTCACTGCATTCTCTGGAAACATTAATCTTCCTCTGCAATTAGCACACCACACTTTCCAGCATTTATATCCATGCTTCTTGCAATTCAATTCACCACAAAATATACATACAATCAGAAAAATTGTCCCCAATAATCTTCCGCAACTTAAACCTAGCTGTAGGCTAAGTGGATCCTTTTCAAAGCGCATGTTACCCCAAATATTTTTATCTGTGTTTGGTCACATATGAATATTTTATAAATCATAGTCTCTATCATTTTCATGTAGTTCTTCTATTCTGGTTGATCCTGACAGTCACCTTTTTCAATGTTCTAAACTGACCACACAAAGCACAAAAGCTGATCTGTACTTGTGTGGTCAATTTTCATCCCTTGAACCAATAATGTGTCAGCGCTTAATGGTAAAGAAAGAGCTGCTTTCAATAAGTGGAAATTTACATAAACCACTCTTTGGTGGAGGATCAATACTTTCAACAATTATTATATCACTGGACTTTCTTTGTCCCTAATTAGGACACATTCTTCTATATGGGACTTATTTGTATATAATATTTTTTTAATTTTTTTGAGTGCAGCATCACAGCCTATCTCTTCAACATGCCCCTTGCTCAAGCACAGCCTGCATTTTGTCACAGAATGAACAGACTATGGAATACACACACACTGTCTCTCTACTCAGTGTCCTGTAACACCCCCGCCACACACACACAGACACACACACCAGAAGAGATGACCACATGACAGAACTTTTTAACACTGTAAAAAAAAGATAAGAAAGTTCAGAAGTACTTTAAAGTTTACATTTAACCAATACTTATCAAATTAATTCTGATTTTGCTTTGAGGAACTTTGAGTAAATCCCTTACATGAACTTTGCATGCCTTTATTTTACTTGTGCTGAGAAAAAGCAAACTTTTGTGTTGATATAGTCAATTCAGTTTCATTTGCTGCTGAAAGCTCTGCTTTTATTCGCCTTAACTTCCACATGACTGTGATATAGCCGAAAGATGGCTACAGAGCAGCTCTCTCATTTTGGGAGGGCATCCATGAATGTCTTCCTAGAACCACCCCCCTGGGGCACACATCGGGTGTGTTCTGCGACAGCTAATCACAGATCCTGGTAAATGGCCAATCACAGCAGCCCTTTTACCATGTGATCAGCTGTGTCAAATCAGCTGATCACATGTAAACAAACTTGCCGGTTATTGGCAGTCC
This sequence comes from Lithobates septentrionalis, assembly GCA_037952835.1. Classification (NCBI taxonomy): domain Eukaryota; kingdom Metazoa; phylum Chordata; class Amphibia; order Anura; family Ranidae; genus Lithobates; species Lithobates septentrionalis. The sequence goes on along the minus strand of JBBDGP010001153.1, from coordinate 893,111 downwards.
TTTCCTCATGCGCTATCACAGTGTGAGGAAAGGAGAGCCGGTAACTGGCAATTGTGACAGGGCAGTGTCCTAAGGATCAGTGCAGCCCCATCAGTGCCAATCAGTGCAGCTTTTCAGTGCCCATCAATGCAGATTATCAGTGCCAATAAATTCTGCATATCAGTACCCATCATCTCTGCCTATCATTGCCCATCAGTGCCTATCAGTTCCCATCAGTGCTGCCTATCAGTGCCCATCAACGCCGCCTCATCAGTACAGCCTCATCATTGCCCATCAGTGCAGCTTATCAGTGCCCATCCATGCCACTTCATTAGTGCCCATTAATGGCACCTCATCAGTGCCCATCTGTGCAGCTTCATAAGTTCACATCAGTAAAGAAGAAAAATTACTTATTTGCAAAATTTCATAACAGAAACTAACAAAAAAAAAATATATTTTTCAAAATGTTAGTTTTTTTTTCATTTGTTAAGGAAAAAATAAAAAACTCAGTGGTGATTAAATGCCACCAAAAGAAAGCTCTATTTTTGAACTATATACTGTATATATGTGAAAGCCAGTATGGTGGCCTGAATTTATGGGAGGAGTTTGGGGGCCTATATATTCAGCCCTGTATCCTTGTCAGTTCCGGTGCGTGATTCATTAACGTCACTAGGCTGACACTTCCCATTTGAGCATTTGAATCTTACCAATGTTACAACTCCTTCGTTCGGGGTAATTGTCGGTGGTTCTCCCTTGCTGACGAAGGTAAGCTTCAAATCTTTTCGTAGCATATTTTGCGATTCGTTGTTTTTACCTCTTTCATAAATTAACCCCATTTGTAGTTTCATTAAATCCTCTGAGTCATTGCTGGTTGTCCTCCGGCATTTGCTCTGGACAGCTGCAAATCGATTCACAGTCAGTGTTGCGGCTTTATTTGCTGTTTGGTCGCAGTTTTATCACACTTCTCGCAAGGCGACGTTCGCGTTGTTTATGAGCCCGCTCTTTGCCACGGGGCCTTTTGAATCGCGTGCACTATCGCGGTTCAGCCGACACATATGGTTCACGGAATCGCACTTTGACTTCAGTTCGCAGTTTTCACAGCAGTTGTCCCGGTCCAATTCCATACGCTCTACGACAGCTAACTACTATATTTGAATCCTGGTCGCATCATGGGAGGCGACGATTTGAGTCTTCAGCATGATTTGACATGTTCCGCCACTTTGTACAGTAGGAGGAGCCTGTCACGCAGCACCCAAGTCTCTACTCGCATCAGTCATTCGCTACCTCATGCGTTGCTTTGCATTTTCGTCATTTTCCACTACTCATTCACAGCTTATGGTCCCCGGCCTCTTGCCGGCATACCCACTGTTCCTTTCCACAATTATCCATTTTCATCACTTCCAGCTTGGTTGGTGGTGATTCTTCCTCCCTCACGCTCTCTAATTTCTCAGCTTCCTTGTTTCTACTGCCTTCCTCATGAGGCCTCAGTTTACGCAGCACTCAAAATGCAACTCGTATCAGTCATTGGTACACATTTACGGTCATTCATTCGCATGTCTGTAATCTCTCCCATAGATTAGTGGATATCAGCTTCAATTCATGCTAGGGGACACTTCCACACCAGGCTTGACCTTGTGCCTTCATGTTACCTTTTCCTCAGGCTTCCTGGTCATCTGAGCAATCTCAGCTGGCAACCAGAACTTTTCAAAACCATGTCATATCGATTCAGGTGTGTAGCATACAGTCTCCACTCTCACACATCTCTTCGCAACACCGTTACATCTCGCTGACTTCAAACACACTATTTGGCTTGTTCATCTGGCGAATAGCTACTGTCACATTCTTGTCTCAATTTAATTTGAAGGTCACCACCTTTTCTACACACAGACATGGTTGCTAATGGTTTGCTTGCAGACAGTACAAGCTTTAGCACTCTTACCATAAGTCATACTTTACAAATCCATAACATACCTACTTAGGCCTCCACCAAACATCAGGTTCTCGGCCCAGTATGCCCTGGGGCTCTGGTTCTTTCACTGGTCTGAGCATATCACATACCGGGCAACCTGAGTTATCGATTATTGTTGCCAGTCACTCCTAGCAAATCTTGATTGCCCTGCACATTAGAGTCTTTTTCAAAATTGCCACTACATCACGCATCTTCCAAGATGTCTTGTGCTTTGTTAGTCCTAACAGGAGGGAAGAGTTGGATCTGTATCTCCATGGTGGATTTGGGGTATAAGTACTGGGGCTATGCATTCTACGATTACCATTGATCATTTGCAGCAAAAGCAGCAGCCAAGCTCACCCGGTTCAAAGTCGGCACCAACTGGAGCAACGTGGACACCAAGGTCTTTTGCCCCGCCATTTTGCTGGCTTACGCTCCCTACTTTGCTCCATCTGCCAATCCTCCACACATATGGCAAATTGGTGTTCCAATGCTGATTCCAGATGCCCTCCCGATTCTCCCCTTCACCTCTAGTGCTACTCAGGGCATCCTACCTATTCCCGCTCAGCATCCTCAGGTGGATAAATTAGGGAGGCCAATTCAGCTACTTGGGAAAGCGCAAACATGTAACAACTTTAATTACGCCTCCGGCACGTACATCCAATGCCAATTGCTTCATATCTGCACAACCTGTCACAAAGCACATCCCAAGACCATGTGCACTCTTAGATACCCCAATACCTCATGACTAAGCCAAATGGATGTACTGTGGTTGGGTTATTACCTCTCCCCTCACCCATCTCCCTCGCTCACATTCTTTCTGGTACAGGGGTTTTTTGTGTAGGTTTCATACCGATCTCATCACCTTGCCACAGTCCACCCACGAGTGCAGGAATCTTCTGTCGGCTTCTACCAATGTGGAAGCCATAGATGTCTTTCTGCAGGCAGAACTGGATAGAGGTTTCATCCTTGGACCTTTTTCTGTACCGCCATTTAGTGCTTGGAGAGTTAGCTCTATTGGGCTTGTTAAAGGGAAATTTTCAAATAAACTCTGTTTAATTTATAAATTGGTCTGCGCCTCATTCCACTCACATTCCCAGTTTAAATTCATTAATCCCGCCTGAAGAATTCTCCCTTAAATATACTTCTGTTGACCAAGTCATACAATGCATCATCAGTATATGGGCGGGGGTGTGGCTGTCCAAGGTGGACATTTTGGATACCTTTAAGTTATTGCCTATTGATCTGTCCTTGTGGCATTGGCATGGCATCAAGTGGAAGGGCTCGTATTATTTCGCCACCAAGCTCACCTTCGGCTTGAAGAGCAGTCTGTGGCTTTTCGACACATTTGCACAATCTCTCATCTAAGTTTTTGTCCCACAGAGCTCACTGCCAGAAGGTCATACATTACCTAGACGACTTCCCATTGGTCGAACGGCATGAGGAGTCCACCACAAATTTGGATAAACTAAGGGAAGTGTTTGGCAACCTGAACGTACCCATTGGGGAACATAAAGTAGATGGTCCGGCTCAGTCCATCACCTTTTTAGACCTTTTGGTTAGATACTCGTTCAATGCAGGCCAGCCTTCCGCCTGACAAGTTGACCTGGATCAGAACGGTCATTCACACGTTCGCCTGTTCGCAAGTTTGTGTAGTGATATAATAAAATTGTGGTATAGTGGTATCGTGGGTATGATAATTAATTAGTAAGTACTCTTCCGCAGCAACCCAATTCTTCCAGAGCAAACAGCAAAAAGCACTCACATGAGTGTAGACGGATAGGCCGCACACCCCATAAAGTGCATGAGAAAATAAAAAAAACCCTATCGGGGCTTTTAAGCAGCCAATAAAGTGCAATATAGGTGGTTGAAAAAATTGAATTTTATTGGTACAAAAAATATAAATAACATATTAAAAAAATTCACTAGAATGAATACTGACTGTTAGAGTCAGGACATGAACTGAATATGGCGTATAGGGATGAGCTTCGAGTTCGAGTCGAACTCATGTTCGACTCGAACATTGGCTGTTCGCAGGTTCGCCGAACAGCGAACAATTTGGGGTGTTCGCGGCAAATTTGAATGCCGCGGAACACCCTTTAAAAGTCTATGGGAGAAATCAAAAGTGCTAATTTTAAAGGCTTATATGCAAGTTATTGTCATAAAAAGTGTTTGGGGACCTGGGTCCTGCCCCAGGGGACATGGATCAATGCAAAAAAAAGTTTTAAAAACGGCCGTTTTTTCAGGAGCAGTGATTTTATTAAAGCTTAAATTCAAACAATAAAAGTGTAATATCCCTTTAAATTTCGTACCTGGGGGGTGTCTGTAGTATGCCTGTAAAGGGGCGCATGTTTCCTGTGTTTAGAACAGTCTGACAGCAAAATGACAGGAAAAAAAGCTATTTAAAACTACCCGCGGCTATTGCATTGCCGACAATACACATAGAAGTTCATTGATAAAAACGGCATGGGAATTCCCCACAGGGCAACCCCGAAGCAAAATTTAAAAAAAAAAAGACGTGGGAGACCCCCTAAATTCCATACCAGGCCCTTCAGGTCTGGTATGGATATTAAGGGGAACCCTGGCCAAAATTTAAAAAAAAAAATGACGTGGGGTTCCCCCTAAATTCCATACCAGACCCTTCAAGTCTGGTATGGATTTTAAGGGGAACCCCGCACCAAAAAAAAAACGGCGTGGGGTCCCCCCAAAAATCCATACCAGACCCTTATCCGAGCACGCAACCTGGCAGGCCGCAGGAAAAGAGGGGGGACAAGAGTGCGCCCCCTCCTGAACCTTACCAGGCCACATGCCCTCAACACAAAACGAATACTCAAACTTCCAAACTTCGGAGATCCTCGGATCCCGAACCTGAACGTAAGAATTCCTCCCAACGCAACCAAATGCGTAGTAAAGCACAACAGAAAAGAGATCGCAGTTTCAGGAATTCTCCTGAACACGACTCGAAAAAACGTGCGATGGATACTGCTTCTACACAAGCAGATTCTCAAGATGCCCAACCCGACCACACTGCAGCAAAAGATTGTACTGCGGAGGCGGGCAGGGTAATATCTTCTGAACCAAACAGTAACATCCTATCTACACAGGAATCCTCTAAACATCTTACTTCCTCTGTCGGCTCTAACAAAGTAGCTCCACAAAAAGCTTTAAACTCATCTCGGGGACCTGCGTCCCCACAAATCAACAAAACAGGCAAAGGCTTGGACCCCTTTGTGGTGCGGATACAACAAGCCACCTAAGTGTGGTTAATTTATCTTCCACCAATCTATCACCCAGCGAGATACGACTCCTATCTCGTGGACTAACCTTTTGTCCCGAACAACACTTCGATGTTTTCGAAACAGTTACTGATCTACAACTTTTTGCACGCAGGTTATTATTAAAATACCTGCATGCAAAGGATGACTCGGAAGGTGACGCTGTGGATGGGTCTTTTTTCAGCATGAAGGAATGTAGGGCCTTACGAGACCTAACTCTTCTTTATCAAGAAAATAATACAGTGGATTTAATAGACCAAATCGATCTGGACGCCTTACTGCAGGAGGTGGACAAATCGACCCCAAATCCACTAATGATGTTTAAAAAGGCTTCCACCACATTCCCCTCTTCAAGTATTAACCCCAATGTAGCAGTATTTTTAAGGCAAACAATCCGTGACATATGCAAACTATCACAAATTCAATCTAAACCGGCCAACCTTTCTAACGATGAAAACTTGGCCCTTCAACGCCTCATCAAAAACCCCGAAATTGTGATAAAACCCTCGGACAAAGGGGGCAACGTGGTCGTCATGAATAATGACGACTACGTTTTAATGTGTCTGGACATATTAAAGAACAAAGAATGGTACAAAGTAATCTCAGCCCTTAACATCAACCAATATAATTCCAGCTTCTACAACATGATTGATCGTGCATTCCATAGAGGGGAAATCACCAAGAATATCTATGAATTTGTCAGGACTCCACACCCCAGGGTAGCCACGTTTTATAGTCTACCCAAGATACATAAAAATCCGACCAAACCCACAGGCTGCCCCATTGTCTCTGGCAACGGAGCCATTTCGGAAAATCTAAGCCGTGTTATAGATGCACACTTGCAACCTCTTGTTCTGTCTCTGCCCTCCTTTGTCAAGGACACAATACAATTTCTACAACTCATCAATGATCTGAGGATACCCAATAATGCTATTTTGGTGACTATCGATGTTGAGGCGCTGTACAGCAGCATTCCCCATTCTAAGGGTTTGGCTGCTGTACAAAGGGCCTTGCAACAGCACTCTCAATACGATCCAGCATTGGCCAGGTTCATTCTGAATGGGCTGCACTATATACTGCATCACAACCACCTTTGTTTTGACAACTCCCACTACCTCCAGGTGCAGGGTGTGGCTATGGGGACCTGTTGTGCCCCCTCTTACGCCAACCTGTACCTGGGGGAGTGGGAGAAGTCTCTCCTGGATGACGAGGACCTTGTCGAGTACACCAGCCATATAACCAAATGGCTGAGGTATATTGACGACGTCTTTGTCGTCTGGGAGGGACCCGAGATCAAACCACTTGAATTTTTTCACAAGATCAATGTGAACGATCACAACCTGAGGTTTACGATGACCCACAACCCCCACAGTGTCACCTTCCTGGATGTCTCCATTTCGGTCATCGGGGATGGACACCTTTCTAGCACTCTGTTTCGTAAGACAACTGCTGGGAATACGGTCCTCCATTCCGATAGTTTTCACCCGACCCCATTGAAGAACTCGATCCCCTATGGACAATATTTGCGCCTCCGGCGCAACTGTTCAAATGACGCTCTGTTAAAAAAAGAAGCGGAGGGGCTCCAAAATCGACTGTTAACAAGGGGCTACAGCAGATCATGTCTTAAAAAAGCTTATAATCAAGCTATAGGACACTCTAGATCTCAGCTACTTTTTAAATCTAAACCCTCCCAAGGCCCTGAATGTAACCCTACCCGGATCATCATGCGTTATTCCCGACAATACCAGGCCATTAAAAAGATCACAGAGCATCACTGGAACATCCTCACGGATGACCCTAAACTGCGTGGATTCGTTCATGAAAAACCCACCATAATGTACAAAAGAGCTATGTCACTACGTGACAAGCTTGTTCGGAGTGAATACACCAACGCAAATATGAGATTGAAGCACTGTTCCACAGTGGGTTCTTTCCCCTGTGGACATTGCTCATACTGTTCACTCATTAAACAAGACAAAATCTTTGTGTTGCCCAACGGCAACACATTCACACCCACACAGTTTGTGAATTGCCGCACTCGCGGAATAGTATATCTGATGGAATGCGAATGTGGTGCATACTACGTGGAGAAAACCAGGCAGGAATTCTGGAAACGCATTTCCCAACATGTTTACAGCATGGAGGTGGGGAATCGGTACCTCCCCATTGGGAGGCACATAATTGGTGCACACAATTACAGAGTCCCCAGAGTCACTTTCGTGGCCCTTTACAAAATAAAGATTCCCACTAGAGGTGGCGACTGGAACAAGTCTCTGCTGCAGAAAGAGCAGAGATGGATATTCCAGTTACAGGCCACCTCTCCACCGGGTTTAAATGAATCAATCTCGTATGCCCCTTTTCTGCAGGGGTTCTCATCCGGGAAGACACAATAACTTATGGAAAAGGATTTCATATCCCACATGTGCTATAATATTCTGTGCAAATATGATAAGACCCATCAATATCATCATCCCCTTTCCTTTTCTTTTTCCTCTTTCCTTCCCTGTTCCTTCCCATTTCTCCCCCCTCCTTCCCCTTTTCCCTTCCCCCTCCCTTCTTTCCCCCTCCCCTGTCCCCCTCCCCCCCCCTCTCCCACCCTCCCTTTCTTCCCTCACCCCTCCCCCCTTCCCCCCTCCCCTTTTCTCCCCCCCCCCCTCTTCCCCCCTCTCTTTCCCTTTCTTCTCCTTCCCCCCCCCCCCATTCTTCCTCTCCCTTCCCCTTCTTCCCCCCCCCTTTCGTTCCCCCCCTTTTTCCCCCCTTTTTCCCCCCCTTTTTTCTGCCCTCCCCACGCCGACTAAAGTGGAGTTTTCCACCACACATTTTATCTATTTAGCGTTTCCAGTCTCGTGTATACTGCTGCCTGGTTTTCCCCATGTACAATCATTAGTGTCATTATTGTTCTCTCCATTTTTCCTAAATGTATGAGGTGTATACTGTTGTGTATGTTATGGGATCTAACGATAACGGATCACACACTTTAAAACGCTCTATTTCTGAGAAAAATCTAGCCTAAAATACAGTTCAGAGTTCTTCATATGCAACAACATTTGGTATTATGTAACTTTTCTTTTTTCTTTTTTTGTATATATGCCATTTAATTATGTATTTGTAAGAGGACTATGCCACCATAATTGTGTAACCATGCTTAAGCAAATAATGATATGCAATGAACGATGTATATAGTATGGTCAGCCTGCAGTCAATCCCCATTACACGGACCATATATGCAGTACCCTGTGAATAAGCGATGAGGACTGTCAATACCATATCTTTACTATCATCCATCCACACAGTATCAAATTCATGACTGTGTGGCGCTGTGTTCACTGCTGCCTCTCCTTCAATGCCTGTGCTTCTCCTCTGGGGGCGGGGGTGCACCTTGTGTCTTCCTGACAGGGTGAGAGAGGAGACGCTTGGGCCCTGCGTCTCCTATATGCGCCCACTAGGTGGCTACACCTTGTATTGGGCACTTCTCGCCCTGCCAGCGGCGTCCCGGATCTCTTCCGAATGCCGTGCTCACGCGCGCGCACCCCAGTGCGCGTGCGCGTGACATAGCGGCGCCTGCACAGTTGCGGCGCCTGCGCAGTTGCGGCGGAAGCGACGGGGATGCCCGGAGGTGTTATCCTCTCCGGAACGCCGGGGGGATCACGTTTAGAGCGCACAGTTGTGCTGCTCGTTTCCCCCAATGGGGGGGGAGGAGGAAGGGAGGCAACCACATACTTGCACCTGATGGGAGTTAGTCAATTGACACTCCCTATAAATATAAGAATATCCTAGAGGCACCTTATTGGATCCTCTTTAACCTGGAGACGCTAGGCAAGGCACTGACTGATCCATCAGAGTGGTAAGTACACCCGGAATGACGACAATGCTTCTATTTAGTTTTCTAGCAATTTGGTTCTTTTTAAATCATCTCTGATCTCGCCATGACTCTTCATTTACAATCCAATTTTTCAGAATTATGAATGTATCAACTCTTTTATTCAGTTCAGCCTGATTGGGTAATTAGTTCCGCTACCACCCTTGCACTTTGACACTGTGTTGTTGTTTGTTTTTTCACGGTATGCTGTTTGTGTGTTGTGCACTGTTGTGTCATGTTTTTCCTTTCTCACTCACAGTCCCTTCTTCCCTTCCCTCTCACACACACTCACTGTCCATTCCATACACATCCTCACTCCTCGTCCCATTCCCCAACACTCCCCACACACACACTCCCTATCCCCATCACCTTCCACTTAACAACATCCCACTCACCCACCACCTCACCCCCCCCCCATCCAGAGCACTCTCCTTCTCCCGTTGTTTCCTGCTTTCTTTTCTCCTCCCTCCCTTTTCCCCCACTTCCTTATCCTTTTCCTTTCTCTCTTTTTTTCCCCTCTTCTTCCCTTTTTCCCTCCCCTTCTTTCTTCTCCCCTCCCCTTCTTCCCATCCTTCCCCCTGTTTTTCTTCCTTCCCTTTTTTCTTCCCTTGCACCTTTCCCCCCTCCCCTGTTTCTCTCCCCCCCCCCTCTTTTTCCCCTTCCCCTTCCCCCTCTCCCCCCTCACCCTCTTTCCTTTCCCCTCCTTTTGTCCCCCCTTCTTTCCTCTCCCCCCCCCACCCCCCCTCTCTCTCTTGTCACCATGTCTCATCCAGCACCGCTGGTCTCCTTCTTCCCCCCCCCTTTTTTCACCTCGCCATTCACTTGTGGTCTGTCGGCACTTCTACCCCATTAACTCTTCTATATATCTTTATGTCGCATGGTGATTGATCGGCAGCAGGGCATTTGCTATTTTCTAGTCGATTTCTGTCTCACTCACTTATTCTTTCTTCACTCTTTTCTTTCCACTTTTTCCTCACATGCCTTCCCCTTCCCCTTCTCCTCCCTTTCTTCTCCCCCCCCTCCCCTCCCCCCTCCTCCCTCTCTTTTTCTCCCCCCCCTTTCATTCTTTAGCAATGCCCTTCTGCACACCCATGGACTCATAATCTAGTAACTGTATAGAATTCCATGGTTGGTGAATTTCCCAACCATGTGGATGAACCAACTGACCCTTCATTCTTTATTTTATTTTTATTTTTAGCACTAACGTGAACTTATCTGGGTGCGGTTTGGATTGCCTATTTGCCCCTTCCTTTCCTTCCCTCTCCTGTATGGGGGGTTGGCAGACGTGATCTCTCATAAGATACATTCAGTCCACCGCCCGCCCCCTGGGGAGTTGGTCCGACACGGGGGAGACAGGGGAGCAGAGGAGAAATCGCATTACCTCAAACATTTTGCAATGTTAGAAATGACCTTGTAACGTCATAAATCCTGCAATAGGTAACTATACAACTTATGCAGTTACACTACAGGGTATGCATGTATGGTTTTGGTACTGTTGAAATCTGATGTTATGTTTAATATATGTTGACATTTTTACAGTGGACAACCATCCTCTGAAGAAGACCCGGGAAGGGTCGAAACGCATTAGGATTTTTACATATAATCTTCGTTGTTCCACATACACTGTATTGTATATTGTCCTTATTTATAGGCATTTATTGTCATCCAACTTCAAGGATTCAATATTTGGGGAATTTTGGCTGCCCCCGTATACATTGTGTCTTGCATTGGTTTTAATTGTAGGCTTTTGTCCGTTGCAATTGTACGCCATATTCAGTTCATGTCCTGACTCTAACAGTCAGTATTCATTCTAGTGAATTATTTTAATATGTTATTTATATTTTTTGTACCAATAAAATTCAATTTTTTCAACCACCTATATTGCACTTTATTGGCTGCTTAAAAGCCCCGATAGGGTTTTTTTTATTTTCTCATCCAATTCTTCCAGAGAGATGCACTTTATTGACTTCCAACACAGAACAAAGTCCAAAGTCCACAGATGACAAAAAAACCGAGTATATAATTCAGAGCCCCATGTTCCTAGGTCTGTGTGTCTATACACAGACAAGCCTCTCTTAAAAACTATAGACTGAACATCATGTGATATTCACTAAACACTGAATGGCTGAGCAATTTGATTGGCCGTTTCAATTTAGGACTTTGATAAGTTTCTAGTCTATCAAACAGACAACAACCCCCAGCCGTGAACAGCCGTGAACCACCCCAATTTGCACTCCCGCATATCAACATCAACAAGTCCCCTTAGATATGTGTAATTTTTTTTTTTTTTTCAAAAGATTTTATTAGGTTTTACAGATGTACAGAGTATATGTAACATACATCTCGAACAGTAAGTTTACAAACACTTATAGCATGTATATAGTTTCAATAGTAATCCACTCGCTGGGGGTGGACAGTAATTCAATTCCCGTAAATGAACATGCAGTTCAGGAGTAACTAGAATTCTCAAACTAAAGCAGTAATTGAGAGATGGGATACTAGTTCTAGAGGGTGGGTTCTTAGAAACGGCAACGGTCACATCAAGATTGTCACAGGCAATACCCAGTTCCATTCACCCCTAAAGGGACCATCGCTATGAATGGGTCGGGGACAGGAGACGTTAAATAAGTGGGGTCAGCAACGAAAATGTGATGTGGATTGAAATGCAGTTCCACTGGGTGACCGGGTTCGTTGCATACCGGTGTCGGGGAAGGCAGGAAGACTGCACGTGGCAATCAGCTTCTATACAAGTGTAGAAGATGAGAGTGTATGCTCAAAAGGGACAATGTTTAATGTGTCTGTGAGAAGGTGGGGGTATGTATCTGAACGAAGTGGGAAATGGGTAAGGGGAAGGAACAGGGGGTGGGCAGCACAGCGGAGTCAGGGATTCAGGATTTCAATGCATATGTGCTCAATGTAGTATCTGTGAAGAAGTGTTAGGGTGAGTGGTCTGGGAGGGGGATTGACGGAAGTGTAGCCAGCTTGCCCAGGTGGTGTTGAATTTGTTAGTGTTATCATTGGCTTGGCAAATAAGTTTTTCCATCTCAGCTATTTTATCTACCCTCCGGATCCAGTCTGGGACAGTGGGGGGTGTCGTTTTCCTCCAAAGAGCGGGAATACATAGGTTGGCTGCATTGACTAAGTGTACGGTGAGTGATTTTTTTGTAGGATCCCGTTGAGACTGAGGTGTGGTGGAGTAGATATCTTTCAGGGGTGAAGGCTGCTGTATATGTAGATATTTGAGTAATCAGCCGGTGGATTTCCTTCCAAAACGGCTGTATGAGGTTGCACTCCCACCATATGTGCAATAAGGTGCCTTTGGTGGAGCCACACCTCCAACAAGTTGGGGGGATGGCTTGACAGAAGCGATGAACCTTATCGGGCGTTCTGTACCATTTAGAGAACAGTTTATATCTGTTCTCTTGTGTGGAAACGTTTATGGACCCTTTGTGCATGAGGGTGAAGATGGAGTCCCATTCCTGTGTGGAAAGGTCCAGTGTCAGGTCTGCCTCCCATTGCTGTACTAATTTGTTGTTTTTGACCCTGTGTTGTGAGAACAAGAGGAAGTAAGTTGTGGCTATCAGGTGCCCTTGGGGTTCGTTGTCAGAGCAGAGGAGTTCTAGTGGGGTGCAGTCTCTGCTACAAGGGTAATCCCTGGTATGGGGTTGGAGGAAGTGTCTCAGTTGTAGGTATTTGAAGAAAGGTAATTGGTAGGTAGAGAGTGTCGTGGTGAGGTCTGTGTGGGAGAGTAGCGAACCGTTTCGAAAACAGCTATGGGCCCTTGTTTGAGTGTTATCCGTATCTAGTGCAGGGGTTTTGGACATTAGACCCGGAGGGAATTCTGGGTTATTATCTAATGGTGTCATGGGGCCCGGAGCTGGTAATATGTGAAGTGCCTTGCATGCCCTCTTAAAAATCGTTAGGGTGGCGCCAATGGATGGGTGGGACGAGAAGGCCTCAGGTATATGTCTACTATTAACCCATGGAGAGTTAACGAGCGGAAGACTCGCGAAGGAGTCTTCTAGTGCTATCCACTCTTTGGACAGACGGTGTTTATGCCAGTCAATCATTCTGGTTAAGTGGCAAGCCCAATGGTATTTCGGGAGGTCGGAGAGTCCCAGGCCCCCTAATCGTTTGGGAAGGACTAATCTGTCCCAGATAAGTCTCGGTTGTTTAGATGCCCATGTGAAGGACCTGCAGATACGTTTGTAAGATGTGAAGAATGTTGGTGGTAACAGGATTGGTATGGCTTGGAGGAGGTAGAGGATTCTGGGTAGTACGTTCATCTTCAATTTGGCGATCCTGCCCAGCCAAGAGAAGGTACCAAGTTGCCACTTCTGTAGATCTCTTTGGATGGACAGGATCATGGGAGCAAAATTACTGGAGTAAAGATTCCTCAGGTCAGTGGTGATTTTGATTCCAAGGTATGAGATAGCTGAGCACTCCCAGCCAAATGGGAAATTAAGTTTACAAAGGTTAACCGTGTCAGTGGATAAGGTAATGTTGAGGGCTTTGGATTTGTCAAAATTAATTTGCAAGTTGGAGAGGGTGTGGAAGAGCTTGAAGTCAGCAAGAAGGTTGGGGATAGATGTGATGGGGTCCGTCAGGAATAGTAGTATGTCATCCGCGTATGCGGTCAGTTTGTACTGTTTGTGATGAATATCAACACCTTTTGATAGTGGGGTTGTCTTTCAGTTTGCGCAGCATGGGTTCAAGGGTTAATATAAATATAAGCGGTGATAGAGGGCACCCCTGACGAGTACCATTTGATACAGAGAAGGCGTCTGACAGTCCACCATTGATCCTTACCCTAGCAGTCGGGGAGGCGTAAAGGGCTAAAATCATTCTGAGCATGCGTGGCGGCAAACCTATTGCCTGAAGGGTGGCTTCCATATAATCCCAAGCCACCCTGTCGAACGCCTTCTCTGCATCCAACGAGAGGAAAAATCCCTTTGTAGACGTTTTCGTGAGCCAATGGTGTATGTTCAGGGCTTTGTTGGTATTGTCCCTCGCCTCTCGACCCGGGACAAAGCCCACCTGGTCAAGCGAGATTAAAGATGGGAGGAAGGGTAGGATTCAGTTAGCTAATGCTTTCGCGTATAGTTTAAGGTCCACGTTTAGTAAGGAGATGGGGCGGTAGTTCGTCACTTGTGTGGGATCTTTGTCTTTTTTGGGGATGAGGGTGATATGGGCTGTGAGCATTTCGTTGTGGGTATCTGTTAAGGGGGCCAGAGCATTGAGGGCTTTCACAAGTTGCGGAAGAAGAAGGGATGGGAAGGACTTGTAATAGCAAGTTGAGAGGCCATCAGGGCCGAGGCTTTTACCTGTCTTCATTTGTCGTAGTGCCACAATGAGTTTGTCTGTTGTAAGAGGGGTGTCTAATGAGTGCGCGTCCTCTGTAGAAATAGGGGTAGGTCCGTATTGCTCTAGAAAATTCAAGAGAGCGGTTTTTCTGTTCAAAGAAACATCAGCGTGCTGGTTTGGGGACAAGTTATACAGTTTGGTGAAATATTGCACAAATTGTGTTCAGATATCTTCATTTTTAACAAAAGATTCTCCAGCCGCGTTGGAAATTTTATGAATGGTGTGCGAAGCCTTTTTGGATTGGAGTGTTCTGGCTAACAATTTGCTTGATTTGTTACCAAATTCATAGTACAATTTTTGTGTTAGCAAGAATTTACGCTTCAGTGTTTTGTTAAATATGTCCAAAAGTTCCTCCCTGGCCTGCGTCAGTTCTGTTAGCGAAGCAGTTGTGGTGGAGGCTTTGTGGGCCTGTTCTAACTTGTGGTTAGTTCGGTGATGCGGGCGTGTTTGAGTTTATTGCGGTTGGCTGCTATAGACAGAAGTTCCCCCCTAATGACACATTTGTGAGCATTCCAATTGGTCACGGGGGTGACGTCAGTAGTGGAGTTAGTAGCAAAGTAGTCAGTTAGGCATTTGTTCAGTCTGTCCATATTTAGTTCATCCGTCAGTAAGGAGCTGTCTAGGCGCCAAATACGCGTCTTTGTAGACCTTGTCGGTAATTGAAGGGTCATAGAAATAGGGTTGTGATCCGAGAAGAGGGATGGTTCAATGGTGGCTTTAACAAGGTTAGTCAGGTCGTTCTGAGAAAGAAAGAAGTGGTCCAGTCTGGAATACTTATCGTGTGGCGGCGAGTAGTACGTGTAATCTTTTTCCTTGGGGTGCAATGTACGCCAAGTGTCATGAAGAAGCAGATTACTCAGTTGGATTTTGATGGCCCGCAAGGCTCCGTAAGAGATGGAGGAAGACCCGTTTGAAGTGTCCATCGACGGGTTCAGTGGGATATTGAAATCGCTGCCAACGATAAGGGTTCCAGCCTGGAAGCTGGCTAGTAATTGTAGAGTCATTTTGAAAAAGGGTACTTGGCCTGTGTTGGGGGCATAGATGTTCGCAATAGTGTAGGGTAATTGATGCAGAGTGCCGTTTATAACAAGGTATCTGCCATGGGGGTCTTGTACCGTGTCTATTATTTGGAATGGGCAGTTTTTGGAAATGAGGATCGTGACCCCTTTGGATTTTGCCTCCACATTGGAGGCTTGAAACGCCATGGGGAAGTAGTTACTTTGTAATTTAGGGATAGAGTCCGTACGGAAGTGTGTTTCCTGTATGAGCGCAATATGTGTTCGAGATTGTTGGAGGGGGAGTAGTAATCTAGATCGTTTTTCAGGGGTATTAAGGCCTTGTATGTTTACAGAGTACAATTTAAGTGATTGGGTTAATAAAGGTGAAAGACCCTGTGTGGAGAGTGAGTGTGTCGTGGCTGCCATGATAGGGAAGTGGGGGAGGAAGGGGGGGGGTATGGTGTGGTGTACGGTTGATGTATAGGTAGAATGTGTTTGACACATGTGTGGTCAGTGAGAAAATTACCGAAGAGGTGTGGAACCGTGTTTCCACTGACCTCTCTAACTATATATCGGTGGGGTACAGGTCTTGTGTGGGGCGCCACACCCTTGGAGGGAGGTAGTGAACCGCCACAAGCCTGTGCGGGGGTTGACCAAACTCCAGGCGATGGAGAAGGAAAAGGGAGTGTGTGACGAAGGTAGGTACAAAGTCCTCCGCCACAGGATGGTATGAAGCATGTGAATGAGGTGTACAGCTTCAAGGTATTATTTGGGTCTGTACAATAAGGACTTTAGGGGGCTAGCATAGGTTCCTTCATCAACATGGGAACCCTAGGGAGCTAAAGTTCAACAGAATATTGAAATAGGGAAACAATAAAAAAGTAACACAAACATGCCCTTGGGTGAAGTAACTTCAAGTGCTGAGTATTAAGGTCCACCAGTCCCCAGACCAGCAGGGGGGTGAGGACCGGCGCCGGCGTCAATTTCTCAGAAGCACCTATCCACTTCCCGAAGGGTGTGAGTCGGTGATGGCAGAGTAGGGGTTGGGCCATAAACAGCCTCTTGAAATCAATTCTCCCAGGGCTAACATAATTAATCTAGATAATAAACTGATCAACAATGTGGTGTCACATTTCTGGGCAACCATGGAGATTAGGCAGGGTCTAAAACTAGAGCCAGAACGTATTGGCATACCAGGTAGCTCAGCAGATAGAAATTGCCAGTGGGCAAAGAAGCCGTAAAACAAATAGAAGGTCTACCGGTCAGTTCGTACTCCTGTACGTGGGTGTGTGGATCACAGCTGCGGAGCATGTCCGGCAGTTCGTTCAGCTGGCGGATGGAGTGAGAGTACCTCTGTAGTTAGGCCAGTCCGGTACAGTTGGTGGACGGGGGCCGATGTTCTGTCCACGGTGAGACTGGGATCGCTGGTAAGGTACCGAATGCGTTCGCTGAAGGAGAAGTGTGCAGGATCCATGTTCAAAGACGTGGTGGCGTTAGCTGATTGAAGCTCATCTCTGCAACGTAGCGGCGTATCGTGGTGGGCTGCGTAGGCGCACGTTGAGGCATGGGCGGGATGTGGTGACGGCTTGCATTCTGGGAGTTGTAGTTGTGAGGGGAGGAGAGTTCGTTCGGCTGGAGCCCGGTTAGAGGGGGCGTGGACATCTACCATAGCAGCTTAGGCGTAGGTCTGAAGAGCGGTTAGTGGGAATGTCCCGTGGACGATCAGTCCTCGCCTCATGGCCCGTGGTAAGAGAAAGTTAAAGGAGCCGCAAGGACAGAAGAACCAGCCGGTATCTTCTTAGAATAGCTTGAATTGGGCTTCCAGGATGTAACAAAGAGAAATTGTGTAAAAAGAAAGAGATTAAACGTATAACGAAGTTCTGAAACATGAACTGGGAGTAACAGACAGGGCCGTTCGTGATGAGAACAGAATTATTTCTTTGTGCAAGAGAACTGAGCAGGTTAAAAATGCCTGTGACGGTCCCTTCGTGTGCCCCTGGATCTTGGCGAGCGGTCAGGGCTATTGGCACGGTAGTTGGAGCGGTGTGCGGTGTGACTTCTGCGCAAGGAGGGAGATCGTCTCCTGCTGAGAGGGGGTGCTTGTGTCTCCATGGGGTCTTCTCTTAACATCTCCCGGGTGGGAGGCCTGGGACGAAAGGCTGCATACCAGTTGGGCACCAGCACTGGTGGGATGCCAAGAGTGGCGCAGAAATGTGGAAGGTCTTCAGGGACCTTGAGAATGGCTGTACAGCCATGGGCAGAGGCAGAGAGGCAGAAGGGAAATTTCCATTTATATATTATTTGTTTGTCCTTCAGAACCTCTAGCAGGGGCCTGAGGTCGCGCCTGTGCTGGAGCGTGATGCCAGAGAGATCCTGGAAGATTTTTACCTGCGTTCCCTCATACAAGATCTGCGATCTGCCCCGCGCCATTTTGATAATATCCTCTTTAAGTCTAAAGTCCACAATGCAGCAGATTATGTCCCGTGGGGAGTCAGTCTCCCTGCCCTTAGGGCATAAGGCGCGGTGGATACGTTCCATTGCTATCGGGGTTTGGGTAGGGCGGTTGAGGAGATTATTAAAGATGGAGATTATTGCCGTAGAGATCTGATCTCCTTCAACGGACTCCGGCAGGCCTCTGATGCGTAAATTATGCTTCAAGCTTGAGTTCAGAAATGGCCGCTGAAAGGGTTCCTTTGATGTCCTCTGCTATGGAGCGGAGGTCTTGGATGTTCAGGGGCGGGTGGGGCCTGAGCTCTATCCCCTCATCCCCCTCGGGTGAAAGCAGTGGTTGAGGCGGCATTACTGACTGATTTTGTGGTTGCGAGGGCGGCTGTGAGGAGTGAGCCGGCGTGTGGCGGGAAGGCACCATGTTGCCTCTACCCGTCCGGAACATCTCAGGTATGTTCTGCCCCTGTGTCCCGACCAGATCTCTCGGGGATCTCGAGCGTGATGCCGAAGAGGTCCGGGATGCTGTCCCCATAGTTTTATGTGGGTGCGGCGAGATAGTACCTCGATATTCAAGCGGCTTTATCCTGTGGCGGACGGAGCTCAGGGATTATGCGACTGTCTCCATGCCAGGTCAGGCCACGCCCCCTAGAAACAGCTACAGTACAGTCCTTATTAGGGATGCTTAACTTTGCAATGAGGATCATTCCTCAGGGGCGTTACTACATCTTGAGGCTTCTGGTTTTCTTACCGCAGGCACAGAACCCTGACCAGGTTCTTAGATTGCATCAAGCAGAGATTGCTGATGTGGCTATGTGTGAAGAATTTATGGAAAACTGAACCGGCGTGTCCATATTCATCCCGGTAACATCTGCCTCGTCGCCTCATGTAGTTATGGATGCAGCGACCTCCACAGGCTTTGCAGCAATTTTTGGACCCCACTGGTTTGCAGGACCGTGGATTCTGAGATCTGCTGATCTGAGATCTGCTGAGATTCTGCTGATCCCTGGGTTTAGTGAGACGTCCTCCTTTGTTCAAACTATATCCCATAGTAGAAGCATCTCAGGTTTGGGGCCACACCTGGATAAGGCAAACTGTAGTCTTCTCCACGGACAAACTGGTCACAGCCGAGATCATCAACAAAGGCAGGTCCAACTCCTTGGCCATCATGTCCTTTTTATGCAGGCTAGTGCAGCTATCTTTACAGTACAAGTTCAATGTTCACTGTTCTTTTATTGCCGGCAAGTGCAATCTCACTGCAAATGCGCTGTCCCAATTTAATTTTCCATTGTATCACCAACAGAATCTAGGAGCCGATCCAACCACTTCTCTCGTCCCACCTTGGTCGCAGTTGATGATGTGTTAAATGATCACTTGCGCAACGCTACCCGACTGATCAACCAGTCTGTCCCACAACATGGTAAAGGCATAGCATACCACCTGGAACACTTACTGTAGGTTTCAAGTCTTGTGTCCCATTTCAGGGGCAGGCGACATTAAGCATATCCTGGCTTTCATGTTGTACTGTCACACGGAATTGACATTATCCCACAATACTATCAGGCTGTACTTGGCTGGTATTCAACATTTCCTGTCCCAACAGGACCCCGAGAGACCTTCCCTGATCACGACCCATGCGGTCAAAGCTATCTTACAAGGGATTTAGAAGCACCAACCAAAGGCCGGAGGTAAACACTTCCCCATTTTGAAAGCCACGTTTAGGGACATGTCAGCTATCCTTTCACGGTCCCCCTTCAGATTACTTCATAGCCTGGTCATCAAAGCTGCCAGTTACCTGGCTTTCTATGGTTTCCAGTGACCAGGCGAGTTGACATACCGAGGCCCCTGTTGCCAGGTATTGTGCAAGAGCCACCTGTCCTGCCACCAAGATAATTTCATATTACATCCAGCAGTGTGCAAGACCTAAAAGGCCAATAGGGGGGTTGGCATCAAGTTCTTCTGGATCCTCAATGAGTGGTGCCCAGTAGCAGTTCTGGACCAGTTATTGATGCACCTCCCCGGTAAGTCCATTATCAGTCTGTTGTTACCATTCCCTTCCGGCCCTCTGGGCACTAGTCAGTTCATCAAACATATTTGCATACTCCTGGTCAACTAATGCCGCGTACACTCGAGCGGACTTTACGGCAGACTCTGCCCGGCGGACGGGATTTCGTTGGACAATTCGATCGTGTGTGGGCTCCAGCGGACTTTGTTTTCTCAAAAGTTGGACGGACTTAGATTTGAAACATGTTTCAAATCTATCCGACGGACTCGAGTCCGGTCGAAAAGTCCGCTCGTCTGTATGCTAGTTCGACGGAAAAAAAGCCATGCTAGGGCAGCTATTGGCTACTGGCTATGAACTTCCTTGTTTTTGTCTGGTCGTATGTCATCACGTACGAATTTGACGGACTTTGGTTGATCGCGTGTAGGCAAGTCCGTTCATTCAGAAAGTCCGTCGTAAAGTCCGCCGGGCAAAGTCTGCCGTAAAGTCCGCTCGTGTGTACGCGGCATTAGTCCTCAACCCCAACCTGTATTCAGGGCACTCATTTTGCATTGGAGCAGCTTCAGCTGCCTCCCATCACGATGTGCTGGCCCATGTCATCAGGAGGTTGGGCAGGTGGAAATCTGCTTGCTTCTCCCGGTACGTTCCAAACCCCCAGGTCGAGATGTCACAAGCGTTTACCAAGCTTGCTCAAATATATGTAGTTTTCAATAAAACCTTTATCTCTCTATCCTGGTATTTTTCCCTCTTTTTTTGGCGTACTGATCAGCTGACCAGGGCACACCTCAGGTCTGTGTTTTCATTGTAAGTCTTGTGGCATATTTATGTGGTTCTGTGTATGTCTTGGTTCAGGGAACTCTGATCATATCAGGGCGCCTATATATTCAACCCACTCCCCTGTATCCTTGTCGGTTCCAGCCTTTTTTGGGCATACTTACCAGCTGACCAGGGCACACCTCAGGTCTGTGTTTCATTGTAAGTCTTGTGGCATTTTTATACAGTATATACAGTGTGCGTGTATATATGTGTGCATGCATGTTTGTGTATACAATATATAAAGTATATATACTGTATATTGTGACAAGTTGGGGATTTTGTAACTCATTGGTAGCGCCAAACAGTGAGTTTACTCCACACCAGAAGTACGTTTCAAGCCTTTTTTAAGCCCACTTTTATTTAAAACAAAACAAAAAGTTCACACTTGAATAGTTTCCCATGCAGGGGGTTCTCACCATCAATGTAATAAAACATATAATTCAGCCTCATGGCTCTCTTTGCAGCTTCATCACTCAAGCCTCATGCCTTGGTGTTCCAGACTGTCAAACACACAGTCCCAGTTCTCGTGCACAAAACACTGTACCTTTGTCAACCTGACTGTTTCTCCTGCAGCTCCCAACTGCTCACAGGCTTGGGCCTTTGTCTGTCCTGACCTGAACAGTAAGGTGTGATGTGTACCTCACAGCTCCCTTCACACACTGACCCCATCTTGAGTGTGTTTGCTTTCCAGAAAACCTGTCCCAAACCCCCATTTTAGGCAGTGGCATGGGATCGACCTGCCACAATAAATAAATATATATATATATATATATTCTAAGACACTTTTATTTACAGTTTTAGGGTCCGCTGGCACACTAGGTCACTAAAAAAAAGGCCAGGACCCCTGGCCGAAAAAAGAAGGAGAAAAAATGCGCATAATGGCTCATATTACACAAGTATTTATACGTTTTTATGGGTATTTGCATTTGCTTTTGCTTTTAAAAGTGTTTTTTTTTCAAAACATTCCCCTCTACTCATTTTACGTTATAATCAATGTACAATGCCAAACACTCCTAAAGACGGTGTTGATGTGTGCTAAGGCAGGTTTATGAGTGTTCAGGCATTTTTGAGTTCAAAAAACACTCTTCAGAACACAACTTTGTTTATGAATATTTGTTATTTATCTTTTAGATTTGAAAGTTATGTTGTATTTGTGTGTGCTAATAATGATATATATATATATATAATTTTTTTTTTTATATAGTTTTTTTAAATATAGTTTTCATAAAAAAATTGCACAACTATCATGGTATGTAAAGTATTAGTAACACTATATTTATTTTTTACAGGCCCTGTGGTTTGGGGGTCCTAATAACTTTTAAAGCTGTGAAAGTAAAAAATAGTGGAAAATGACAAAAAGGTGGAAAATGGTCTTGCCACTGAAGGTGATAAATAGGAAGCAAGACAAAGCAGTTAAAGGTTAGGGTCAGGGTTAAAGGTTTCCTTTTTTTTTCTTAGTGGAATTGGTGTATAATGTATTACCAATATATATTTTATAGTGAATGAACCTTGATCTTGATCTATTATGGTTGTACAGAAATGTTCTCCATTTAATATAGCACAGTAGCACAGTTTATTACATTGACTTAGTAGTTAACTTGTTTTATAGTGCTAGGGTCCCTTGGTTGGAATCCCAACTAGGCCACTGCCTGAATGGGGTTTGCATGTTTGCCTATGCTTGTGTGGATTTCCCTGGGTACACCAGTTCCCTCCCACACTCCAAAGACATGCTGGTAGGTTAATAATTGGCTTACTTCATAAGAACTTTGAGTGCCCAGGGAGAAAAACACTATAGAAATACAAATTAAAGAAAACAAAAAAACAAACAAAAAATATACAAAATATAGCTAATATCTCTCAATGCATTACTTGGAGTAGTTATGCTCCTTGAAAAGTCTGTTATGTGTCCCAAATAGCAACATTGTTTGAATATACATTATAGTATAGTTAACAGACCCTTAATGTCAAAATGCCTTTAAACAAAGACCATTTTTATTTAAAGCACTCAGTTTGGAGCTGAAAAATTGAAATATTTTATAGATAATCTTTGTTTAGTAAAAATTGTCAAGCTTGAAAGATAGAGAATATTCTGTAACACAAAAATCTTTGATGTTTGCTCATCTTTACATCATAGAAGGAGCTCAAAGGGTTAATTAAAATTTAATGATTCAGCCAGCACTTTGAAAAAGTTATGAACTTAGATGAGATCAATCACTTTCTTGGACTGCCTGACTTCAAAGCAGACATTATGCAAAAAAAAAAAAAAATCATTCTGTACCGAATACATAAGCAAATATTTTCTCATTAGTTCTTTGCACATAGTTTAAATCTTACTGTGAAGGTGCAATGCCTAAATGGTTTAGATGCATATAGTGTAGCTGTCGGATTGTTTTTTCTATTTACAGCTGAATATTAGTTATCTATATCTATTATTTCCTTCTTAAACACTAAATGTAGCCAATGCCATAAATATGATAGAAATTTCTACTTAACCTGTGTTTGCCATCTGTAATTGGATGTAGTATTTGTCAAAAGAAGCAATATTCCAAAATATTTTTTAAATGCCAACTTGCCATTAAAAACTGTTTAATTTGATCTGTAAATGGACCTTTTATTACAGCAGATTGATAAGAGATAAGATAAGATTATGTGCTGAATGTTGACCAGAGTATTTGTGAATGGCATAAGACCATTTAATAGGTGCGCATGCGCGGGGCTCGCAAGATGGCCGCTAAAGCCTAGAGCTCCGCTCCCTCACGATCTACCGGCGCCCACAGCACTGACCACAGCGCACCCCCGCACAGCTAAAGCACCTGGAGACGTTCCCCAAGGTCCCAGCTATACCCCCATATGACCGGGGCCCCGGTGAAACGAAACCTGTGGCCACAGTTGGAGAGAGCAGGAACGGCTGGGCCTCCCAAGATGGCCGCCGCTACACAGGCACAGCCACAGGATCTCTGCTACACAGGCCCGGCGGACTACAGGTCAGAGCAACCCCACATTCCCCCTCACTTCACCCCAGGAAGACAACCGGGATACCCACCTCTGCTGACCCCTTCTCCAGCCTCTACAGGATCCCTGCAGGATCGCTCCCTCTGTGAGGGCCCTCTGTCCCCCCTGGGATCTATCTCAGGTCACTCAGGCCTCCCTCCACATGCCTTCCCTGCCAGTGACCCTGCATCTCACATAGACTCCCTCTTCCACAGATTCTCTGAACTTTTGGACAGAGGCCTGGCCCAAACGGCAGCTAAAATTACAGGGGACCTGAAGGCAGACTTTATTAATTTAGGGGCCCGAATCGATACGATCGAACACAAAATGGAGGACACTATAGCTATCACTAACCAACACTCGCAGCACATCAGCACTGTGCAAGATCAATTGGACCTAGCAATGGCTTGTATTGACGAACTTGAGAATAGGTCAAGACGATATAACATCAGAATCCGCGGCCTACCGGAATCGATTCACAATGTTCCAGAAGCAGTCCAGGACCTGATTAAGCATCTAATCCCTAATATCTCCTCTCAACGCCTTGAATTGGACAGGGCACACAGAGCCTTAGGGCCCCCCAGAAAAGACAGCACCCCAAGAGATATTATCGCTAAGCCCCACCACTACACAGTTAAAGAGGAAGTGATGAGACAGGCCAGGTCCTCTCACTCAGTGCAGTGCATGGGACACCCAGTACAGATCTTCGCAGACCTCTCACCCTCTACGATCCAGAGGAGGAGATCATTGAAGCCCCTGCTTCTCGCTCTCACCCAAAGAGACGTAAAATACAAGTGGGCCTTTCCGTTCGCGGTTAAATTCTCCGTCAAGGGGAAACAATACACCTTCTCCTCCCTCCCAGAAGGAGAAAAACTTCTCCTGCACCTGAAAATCATCTCCCAGGAAGCCGAAATGGACACAACCAACTCCAACAAACGACAGACCCCCACCAGCCCTCAATCTCCCCTGTGGTCAACAGGAAAAGCAAAGAAGGCCAAAGACAACAACCAAACTTGAAGCCAGTGATGATGTGAACTGCATCTCTTCTATCCCGATTGTGAAGTAGGGATCGGTTTGATCATCCCCATGAATATGGGGGATCCCTCGTGCCTATTCATTAGGCAGGCTAGCCAACCGGGCAATGTTTTCTGACTTTTCCGAACTTTTTGTTTCTTGTTTTTCTGGTTCCAGGGTTTTTTTTTGGGTTTTTGTTCAAATTTTCCCTCTTTATTTTTTGCTGCTTTTAACTGGCCCATTGACATATCTACTAAGCTCGAGGGAGCTGTACCTCTCCGGATTGAGAGGGACTGTATCCTCACGCCTGTCTATGGAGGGGGGGATTTTAACCCCCATGATTAGGGATTTTATTTAGGTCTAGTCTATAGACGCTTTGCTGTGATAGCGAATGAATAGAGACCTAGGAGGTTACTACACTGGGCGGAGGTTTAGGGCCACTAGCTAGTCACACTGTTGAGATAACCTGGTATACACTTGTGCACCCACCTAACCCTTAGAGACCCGTAGGTCTCTAGGGGCTAGGCTGTTTGAGCCCAGATGGGCCAGACATACTCTATTTTTTTTCTAAAATACATAGGGGGTTTCTCCTTCCCTACGTCTTTTCTTTCTTTTCTAGGAGACCTTTTCTTTTCTATCCTGCACCCCCACCCCTCCTCCCCAATCACTACAATGTGCCTAACCACATCTTGTGTTTCAGATACCACACACACCCCCACGGAAGTTCCTGATATCTTCCCACCAAGAAGGAAGAATGATCATCATCCTAAAGTCCAGGTTCCCACGCATCAAAGGGTAAGTGAGGGCCGTTGCACTTCACTCCAACTGCTCCATGGCTAACGACCCTACAGCTGAACTCCACATAGCCTCCCACAATGTCCAGGGAATTCCCAGATTAAGAGGAGAAAGGTCCTCGATTATTACAAGCATCTTAAGCTAGACATTGTTATGCTGCAAGAAACGCACTTCCCCTCCCGGTATAGCCCTAAGTATCTCCACCCTCACTTCCCACAGTTTTTCTTAGCGAGCGCTGACAACAAAACTAAGGGAGTTGCAATCATCATTTCCAAACATCTTAAATTTGTAAAGATCTCTGAATTCGCTGACCCAGAGTGCAGGTTCATCCTGGTCAAAGGCACAGTGGGGGACCACCTGTATTCCCTGGTCTCCTACTATGCCCCAAATAGAGGACAAGCAAAATTTTTTGATTCCCTATTGCGCAGCCTCGCTCAGAAATTGGAGGGAACGGTCATCTTTGGCGGAGACTCGAATGCAGCGTTCGATCAGGGATTGGACAAGTCTAAACCCCTGCCGACTCAACTAACACGACCCACCAAAGAGAGCCTCAGGATCGCAAAGATAATCCATGCCCACGGCTTAGCTGACACTTGGAGGGAACTTAACCCCAACAAAAGGGACTATACCCATTATTCTCCCCCTCATAACACCTATGCGAGGATTGACCACATTTTAACCCCATCCTCACTACTCCCTTTGATCCACAGAGCTCAAATCAGGGAGTTGGCCCTCTTGGACCACTCCATAGTCACCATATCACTCAAAACAGGCCCCCTGGGCGGATCCAGGGGACATTGGAGACTGAATAAGTCACTATTATCTGACCCCATCAGGGTCATTGAACTTGAAAAAGCCCTACAAGAATACTTTAAACTCAATAAATCAGAGGACATTTCTCCCGAAACGTTATGGGCTGCACATAAAGCTTTTATAAGGGGTAAACTAATCCAGATTTCCACTCAAACCAAACGAGCACAAAAAGCAGACCTAATTAGGTTGGACAGGGAATATACCACACTGAAGGCTTCCCACAAAAAGGACCCCTCCAAGACCCCTGTTTCCCTTATCGATAAAGCTAGACTTGATCTCAATCTAGCACTCACATCCAAGGCCGAAAAAGCCATTCTCTGGATTGGACAAAAAGTTTACACTCAGGCAGACAAAATAGGTCCCCTCCTAGCTAAAAAACTGTCTCCCCCATCAAGACCCACGCCTTCCCCAAACTCAGAATAAATGGTCAACCCCCCACAACCAACCCTTCTAAGATACTAGAAGCCTTTCAGGGTTTTTACTCTAAATTATATAGCCAAACAAATACGCCAAACGCGAACTTAATCCCTCAGTTTCTGGAGGGTATCCCCCTACCCTCCCTAAAAGATGCCCACAAACAAACGATGGAAATACCCATCACAGAGGAGGAGGTTTTGGGGGTCATAAAAGGGGGTCTTTTGCAGCCATTCTGGCACCTCACCTGACCTCCTTCTTTAACTCCAAAACCAATGGAACCAATGGGGGTCTTTTGCAGCCATTCTGGCACCTCGCCTGACCTCCTTCTTTAACTCCAAAACCAATGGAACCCCCCTAGACATCCACCTCAATACTGCTTTAATCACGGTCATACCCAAACCTGACAAAAACCACGAAGACGTTAGCAACTACAGACCGATCTCACTCATAAACAATGACCTAAAAGTACTCACCAAAATAATGGCTAACAGGTTGTCATCCTTTATTACTCAATATATACATAAGGACCAGGTAGGATTCATACACAGGAGACAGGGTCCTGACCAAATAAGGAGGGCGATAGATATCACCTCGATTCTTCAAACTAACTGGGAAGGGGGGCCAAACCAATCGGGATTCCTTCTATCATTAGACCTGCAGAAAGCCTTTGACACGGTCTCCTGGCAATACATCTTCACTGTGCTGGAGAGATGGGGATTTGGCGACCGTTTCCTGGGACTTCTGCATGCTCTCTACTCACAACCAAAGGTCCAAATACGCCTCCAAGGACATTACTCCAAACCAATAGACATTTTACATGGCACTAGGCAAGGGTGCCCTCTATCCCCCCTAATCTTCGCAATAGCCATAGAAACCTTAGCGATCGCAATTCAACAGAACCCGGATATAAAAGGGGTGACCTGTGGAGACCAGACGCACAAATGTGGGCTTTTCGCCAACGACATCCTTCTTTTCCTGACATCCCCCCTCACTACACTACCTATTCTCTGCCAAGTGTTAAGGAACTTTGCTAAAATTTCTGGACTCAAAGTTAATTTCGCCAAATCTCAAGCTCTTAATTTCTCCTTACCGCCACAAACAGTTGACTCTCTAAAACAATCCTTCCACTTCAAATGGGGCGACACCTCCATTAGCTACCTAGGTATCACACTGACAGCCACGACGGAAAATCTATATGCACAAAATTATCCTTCACTCTTCAGGAAACTGGAGGCAGACCTTACTACATGGTCAAAACACGAGCTATCCTGGCTGGGTCGGATCAACTCCATTAAGATGACCTTACTCCCCAGGCTCCTTTACTTCTTTCGCTCCCTCCCTATCCCAATCAGGAAAGATCACCTGAGAGCTTTACAGAGTAAAATACTCCAATTTATTTGGGGTAAGAAAGGATATCGTATCCATCAGAGCACCCTATTCCTTCACAGACGCAAGGGAGGGCTGGGTCTTCCAAATCTACATGAATACTACTTGGCTGCTAGATTAGCCCAATTGTCCTAAATTTACTCAAGCTATGAAAAACCAGACTGGGTGAATATTGAAATACAGGCCATCCCCAAACATACGCTAGACTACATACTTTGGTGCCCGACTAAATCTAGACCGCCCATCCTATCACCCACTTTATCCCACTCCTGCGCCCTTTGGGACTCCCTCCGGCACTCCACAGCCCTGGTCTCCACGGGTCGTCCCCTAGCTCACCTATTCCACAACCCTGACTTTCCACCTGGACTTGACATCTCAGCATTCAAATGGTGGCTGGACAAAGGGCTATACCGGATAGGGCACTTCTTCACCCCAATGGACCAATCACCCTCAAATTCTGTATCAAACACCTGGACCTCCCGGTATCGGAACGATTCCACTTTTACCAAATCGCTCACTTTTTCCACACTATTTGGCAGGAGAAACCGCTTCCCCCTAAATTTACTGTATACGAACAATGGTGCGGACAAGCCATGGAGCAGAGGGGAGGCATATCAGTGATATATTCGGCCCTCACTTGCCCTACGGACAAAACCACATACATGAAGGCTTGGGAGGCTGACTTCCAATGCTGCAGGGATATAGAGATTTGGCAAGCAGCTCTAACTAAATCCTTTAAGGGGATCCAGAACATCTCCTTGATGGAGGCAAGCATCAAACTGATAACCAGATGGTATCTGACTAGGGATGAGCTTCGTGTTCGAGTCAAACCCATGTTCGACTCGAACATCGGCTGTTCGGTCGTTCGCCGAATTGCGAACGATATGGGCCGTTCGCGCCAAATTTGTGTGGCGCGTCACGGCCCATAATTCACTGCGGCATCGCAGTGCATTGCTTGCTGATGATTGGCCAAGCATGCACTATGACCCGCATGCTTGGCCAATCACAGCGCCGCCTGAACAGAGAGCCGTAATTGGCCAAAGCCAAGGAGGCTTTGGCCAATTATGGCTCAGGGGATTTAGTACACGCCCCACACTATATAAGGCCGCCTGCACGGCGGCCCTGTGCAGTGTGTTCCGGTGTGCTTAGAGAGAGAGAGAGACAGTGTCATTTCATTTGAGTTAGCTAGATTAGGCAGGACAGTCAGTCAGTTAGCTGCACTTAAAGTGTATTGTGTATATATATGCATCCCAGGTGTTGCATATATATATATATATACACTGTATTCAGTTTAGCTAGATCCGTTCCTGTTATCTTCTAGACTATTTACATTTAGTGCAGTGCGTCCTGCTCACAGTGTTCAGCTAGATCCGTTCCTGTTATCTTCCTACTGACAGGCAGGCTTGTCTTGTTACAGTATTTACAGCTACCTAAAGAAAATTACTGGTGTTCTTTTGATCCTATTAGTACCACGGTCAGTCAGCTAGACTATTTACATTTAGTACAGTGCGTCCTGCTCACAGTGTTCAGCTAGATCCGTTCCTGTTATCTTCCTACTGACAGGCAGGCTTGTCTTGTTACAGTATATAAAGCTACCTGAAGAAAATTACTGGTGTTCTTTTGATCCTATTAGTACCACGGTCAGGCAGCTAGACTATTTACATTTAGTGCAGTGCGTCCTGCTCACAGTGTTCAGCTAGATCCGTTCCTGTTATCTTCCTACTGACAGGCAGGCTTGTCTTGTTACAGTATATAAAGCTACCTGAAGAAAATTACTGGTGTTCTTTTGATCCTATTAGTACCACGGTCAGGCAGCTAGACTATTTACATTTAGTACAGTGCGTCCTGCTCACAGTGTTCAGCTAGATCCGTTCCTGTTATCTTCCTACTGACAGGCAGGCTTGTCTTGTTACAGTATATAAAGCTACCTGAAGAAAATTACTGGTGTTCTTTTGATCCTATTAGTACCACGGTCAGGCAGCTAGACTATTTACATTTAGCACAGTGCGTCCTGCTCACAGTGTTCAGCTAGATCCGTTCCTGTTATCTTCCTACTGACAGGCAGGCTTGTCTTGTTACAGTATATAAAGCTACCTGAAGAAAATTACTGGTGTTCTTTTGATCCTATTAGTACCATGGTCAGGCAGCTAGACTATTTACATTTAGTACAGTGTGTCCTGCTCACAGTGTTCAGCTAGATCCGTTCCTGTTATCTTCCTACTGACAGGCAGGCTTGTCTTGTTACAGTATATAAAGCTACCTGAAGAAAATTACTGGTGTTCTTTTGATCCTATAAGTACCACGGTCAGGCAGCTAGACTATTTACATTTAGTGCAGTGCGTCCTGCTCACAGTGTTCAGCTAGATCCGTTCCTGTTATCTTCCTACTGACAGGCAGGCTTGTCTTGTTACAGTATATAAAGCTACCTGAAGAAAATTACTGGTGTTCTTTTGATCCTATTAGTACCACGGTCAGGCAGCTAGACTATTTACAGTTAGTGCAGTGCATCCTGCTCACAGTGTTCAGCTAAACCTACAAGTAAGTGGGGTGCGTCCACCTCACAGTGTTCAGCTAAAGCTACCTGTAGAAGGTTGGTGGTGTTCTCATACTACAGGCAGGCAGTTGATTTTGCTAGCTGCATTATCAATACATATATATGTATATATATATATATATATATATATATATATATATATATATATATCCCAGCTTAGTGCAGCTACAGGCCATTAGTATGTCTGGAAGGCCAAGAAGGAGAGGCAGACAGTCACAAGCCAATAAGAGAGGGCAAGCAGGCTCTGTGTCTAGTGCTGGTCGTGGAGACGGTGCATCCTCATCAGCACGTGGCCATGGGACACGCTTGGCCTTTTTTTCGGCAGCTGGCCGTGTTGAGCTGCAACATGCAGAAGACTTGGTCAAGTGGATGACCAAGCCGTCCTCATCCTCCTCATCCTCTCTCACCCATGTCCAGGGTGCTTTGTCTGGCAAAGCAGCGGCCTCTTCCCTCGGCTCAATGTCGTCAGTGACTCCTTCCCTAGCTCCACCATGTCCTCTCGAGGAGTCCCTCGAACTGTTTGACCACAGTGTTGGGTACATGCTCCAGGAGGATGCCCAGCGTTTGGAAGGCTCTGATGATGATACTGAGCTCGATGAAGGCAGCAACATGAGCACGGACAGGGGGGGTGCCCAAGAAGGACAGCAATCTGGCAGTCATGCTCCCCCTGCTGCAGCATACTGCCAGGTTTGCTCCAGTGATGAGGAGGGAGGGGATGATGAGGTCACTGACTCAACGTGGGTGCCTGATAGGAGAGAGGAGGAGGAGGAGGAGGAGGAGGAGGCGGCACATCACCAACGAGGCAGGGTGCCCTCCAGGGGCCAGCCTAAGGGCAGCACATTGACTGCATCACACCCCAAAGCTCCACATGTGCAGGGCGCTGCAGTCTCTGCGCGTTATTCAAAAAGTTCTTTGGTGTGGGCCTTTTTTGAGATGAGTGCATCAGATCGCACCGCTGCTATTTGCAACATATGTCTCAAGCGTATCTCACGTGGCCAAAACATCTCCCGCTTGGGTACCACATGCTTGACCAGACATATGTTGACCTGCCATGCAGTTCGTTGGCAAGCGTATCTTAAAGACCCACACCAAAGAACAAAGAGGACCTCTCCTTGCTCCTCATCAGCTGAGATTTCCAACCCCACTAGACCTCCAGTCCTCTCTGAGACCTGCACTGAGAGGAATGAAGGTGTAGAATTAGGTGTGTCACAGCCAAGTACTTGTGGGCAATCTGCTTTTGGTACACCGACGTCAGATTGTACCAGGCAAATTTCCCTGCCCCAGCTGCTGCACCGCCAAAAGAAGTTTGCTCCCAGCCATCCACATGCCCAGCGGTTGAATGCTAGCTTGGCAAAATTGCTAGCACTTCAACTGCTGCCTTTTCAGTTGGTATACTCTGCCCCCTTCTGTGAGTTTGTGGAATGTGCGGTTCCTCAGTGGCAGGTACCCAAACGCCACTTTTTCTCACGGAAGGCGATTCCGGCTCTCTACCGGCATGTGGAAGGCAATGTCCATGCCTCGCTGGACAGGGCGGTCAGCGGTAAGGTGCATATTACCGCTGACTCATGGTCCAGCAGGCATGGACAGGGACGTTATCTAAGTTTCACGGCGCATTGGGTGACTCTGCTGGCAGCTGGGAAGGATGCAGGACAAGGTGCAGTAGTGTTGGAGGTTGTTCCGCCACCACGACTCCAAAATGCTAATGATTGTGACACACCTCTCTCCTCCACCCCCTCCTCTTCTTCTTCCTCCATGGCCTCTTCCTCGGAACCAGCGGTGCTCCGTAGTCGTTCAAGGGGCTACGCAAGTACGCAGGCCAAAAGATGCCATGCGGTGCTTGAGCTGGTGTGCTTGGGGGGACAGGAGCCACACTGGGGCAGAGGTTCTGTCAGCTCTGCAGGGGCAGGTTCAGAGGTGGTTGACGCCACGCCAACTTAAGGCAGGAATGGTGGTTTGCAACAATGGCACCAACCTCCTCTCTGCCCTCCAACAGGGACAAATGACCCATGTGCCCTGTTTGGCTCACGTCCTTAACTTGGTGGTGCAGCGGTTCTTGGGCAGGTACCCGGGCTTACAGGATGTCCTGAGGCAGGCCAGAAAAGTCTGTGTGCATTTCCACCGGTCATATAATGCCAGTGCTCGGCTGACGGACCTCCAAAAGGAGTTTAACCTGCCCAAGAACCGCCTAATCTGTGACATGCCCACCAGGTGGAACTCAACGTTGGCCATGCTGCAGCGGCTGCACACGCAGCAGAGGGCCATCAATGAGTACCTGTGCGACTATGGCACCAGGACAGGGTCAGGGGAGCTTGTTTTTTTTTCCCCAAGCCAGTGGGCCATGATCAGGGATGCATGCACTGTCCTGTCACCATTCGAGGAGGCCACGAGGATGGTGAGCAGTGACAGTGCATGCATCAGTGACACTGTCCCCCTTGTCCACCTGTTGGAGCACACGCTGCATGGAATAATGGACAGGGCACTTGAGGCAGAACAGAGGCAGGAAGAGGAGGACTTCCTTAGCTCTCAAGGCCCCCTTTATCCAGACAGTGTTCCTGCGTGCCCGCCGATCACACAGGAAGAGGACGAGGAGGAGGAGGAGGAGGAGGAGGAAGATTGTGTCAGTATGGAGGTGGAGCCTGGCACTCAGCATCAGCAGCAGTCTTTAAGGGATCAATCCCAAGAAACACATGGACTTGTACGTGGCTGGGAGGAGGTGGCTGCGGACGTTGTCGTCCTTAGTGACCCAGAGGACTCCGGACCCAATGCCTCAGCAAACCTACGCTGCATGGCCTCCCTGATCCTGCAAAGCCCATGCGTAAGGATCCTCGTATTCGTGGTATCAAGGAGAAGGACCAATACTGGCTGGCAACCCTCCTTGATCCACGTTACAAGGGTAAGGTTGCGGACCTTATCTTGCCATCGCAGAGGGAGCAGAGGATGAAACATCTTCGGGAGGCCTTGCAGAAAGGTCTGTGCAACGCGTTCCCAGAGACTGGGAGGTTACAAAACCTGCTTCTGGACAACGTGTTGCTGAGGCTTTGGTCAGTCAAAGAAGGAGCGGTGGAGAAGGTGGCCGTCTGACCGATGCGTTCAGACAATTTTTTGGTCCGCAGCCCCAAGGTATGATCGGTTCCAGCAACCATCGCCAGTGTCTGTTTTACATGGTGCAGGAATACCTAGGGGCAAGATCAGACTTGGACACCTTTCCCACCGAAAATCCTCTGGGTTACTGGGTCTTGAGGATGGATCACTGGCCAGAGCTTGCACAGTATGCAATTGAGCTACTGGCCTGTCCTGCATCCAGCGT
Organism: Lithobates septentrionalis; assembly: GCA_037952835.1. NCBI lineage: Eukaryota > Metazoa > Chordata > Amphibia > Anura > Ranidae > Lithobates > Lithobates septentrionalis. Next base: position 859,148 of record JBBDGP010001153.1, on the reverse strand, counting down.
TCTTTTGGAACGCACATTCAGTGCTGCTGGAGGCGTGGTAACCGATCACAGGGTGCGTCTGTCCACCGACTCGGTCGATCGACTGACCTTCATAAAAATGAATCAGTCTTGGATCACCACCAGCTACCAAGCACCTGATGCTGATGTAACCGAATAATTTTTTTTGAAATCTCAGATCCCTTCAAAGACTGCCTATGCTGATGCTGAGTGACTATCCCTGAGTAATTATCCTCTTCCTCCTCAATCATCACGCTTGTAAGAACATTTTTGGTTCTGGGCACCACCTGCATTCCAACTAGAGTGTCTGTGAGGGGTTGCAGTGTTGTGGCACCAGCACCAGTGCCTAAGGCCCAATTTTTCTGCCCCTGTCGAACAGGGGCGTGTAATTACAATTTTTGATGCAATACTTTGCAGCAGGGCTCGTTCCTGCGTTCCAACTAGAGTGTCTGTGAGGGGTTGCAGTGTTGTGGCACCAGCACCAGTGCCTAAGGCCCAATTTTTCTGCCCCTGTCTAACAGGGGCGTGTAATTACAATTTTTGATGCAATACTTTGCAGCAGGGCTCGTTCCTGCGTTCCAACTAGAGTGTCTGTGAGGGTTGCAGTGTTGTGGCACCAGCACCAGTGCCTAAGGCCTAATTTTTCAGCTCCTGTTCAACAGGGGCATGTAATTACAATTCTTGATCTAATATTTCACAGCAGGGCCCTGTGAGGGCTTACAGTGTTGTGGCCACAGCAACACCTAAGACCCAAATTTCTGCTGAGTATATAGGGCAGGACCCTACTTTCAAACATCTAACTTACAAACGACTCCTACTTGCAAACGGAAGGAGACAACAGGAAGTGAGATGAAATCTACCCCTAGGAAGGGAAATTCTCTCCTGTAAGAGTTAATATGGGAAAAAAATTTCTCCTTTCCACTGATGCTTTCCAATCCTTGTTCCACAAAAAAACCCAAATTTTCAAAAAACATTTTTCATTGGGACAAAAAGTGAGGTGAAATCTTCTGAAGAGGAGGAAAGACAGCAAAACAAATGTCACAGGGGTGATAACCCTTCCCTATGTTTTCCAAAAAGCTTAAAAAAGATTGTACCCGTTCAAAATTACAAAGAGATTCTACTTAACAACAAACCTACAGTCCCTGTCTTGTTTGCACCGCCTGTATACTGCTGTTCAGAGTATATAGGGCCTGGTGGCCCCACACCTTTCCTTATTTTAATTTGGGTGCGGGGTTCCCCTTAATATCCATACAAGACCCAAAGGGCCTGGTAATGGACTGGGGGGTACCCATGCCGTTTGTCTCACTGATTTTCATCCATATTACCATGACCCGACATTACATTAAACCCGCAAGCAGTTTTAAATGAGATTTTTTCCTTTGAAAATGACATTTGGTGCAGGGACTGTTCTAAACGCGGGAAACACGCATCACTTTACAGGCATACTATAGACACCCCCCAGGTACGATATTTAAAGGAATATTTCACTTTTTTTTTTTTTACTTTAAGCATAATTAAAATCACTGCTCCCGAAAAAACGGCCGCGTTTAAAAGTTTTTTTTGCATTGATACATGTCCCCTGGGGTAGGGCCCAGGTCCCCAAACCCTTTTTAGGACAATACCATGCAAATTAGCCTTTAAAATGAGCACTTTTGATTTTGACCGTTCGAGTCCCATAGACGTCTATGGGGTTCTAACGTTCGTGCAAACTTTCGGTCCGTTCGCAGGTTCTGGTGCGAACCGAACCGGGGGGTGTTCGGCTCCTCCCTATACCTGACCCCTACCAGATTGGCAGCAATCTATCCCTCAGTGAACCACTTATGTTTCAGAGGATGCCAACAACTGGGCACAATGACCCACATTTGGTGGGAATGCCCCAAATTACGCACTTTTTGGAGAAAAGTTTTCTCTATGATTTACAAGGTGACGACTTGCCAGATCCCTAGGTCCCCAGAGGTGGCTATTCTCAATGCTAACCTATCTGGAATTTCTAAGGCTAACCAAACACTGATCAACTTTATATTACTGGGCACTAAAATCTCCATTGCCAAAGCCTGGAAACAGCCGAGGCCCTCATTCAACGCAGTAAAAAGGAAGGTTTCATGGATTATGGCCCAAGAAAAACTTTCTAGCATCCTGACAAACACCTCCACGAAATTCCAAACAATATGGGAACCTTGGGCCTAATATATGGGAACCTCCCTCATACCAGGGGTTCAGGTGCGCAACAACACCTAACCCACACCTAGACGAATCTATCCTTCAGTACTATTAGAGGTACACAGATGTACTCCTTCTCCCTCCTCACCCACCTTGAAGAACCCCTCCACCCCCCCTCCCTCCTCACTCTTCTCTCCCTCTCTTTCAACTCTTCTTCCTGTCTTCTACCTCACATCAGTTAGCTAACTGGTGGCAATTCAATATGAAGCTACCATACGGTAAACTACCTAGCTTACAGGGATTCATAACCCCTCAATACTCCTGATGGCTCAGCCCAAATGGGCAAAGGAGAAGTACGGAGATTTCCCCACCTGGCACAGCTAGATCCCGTCAGGGGTGCCGGGGTTAGGGAAAGAACCCGTGATGTTTTAGGGACAATACATGGAGACTGATTATTTAGAGCATAGTCATTGATATATATCAGGTTGACACCACCAATAGCCTTTAAGGCTGAGAAACCGTATGTTATATGTTATTTTCTTTCTCGAATTGTAACCTTTATGTCTCAGGTTCGAGGAGGCGTTCCCTCCTGTGCATTCTAATATGTCAATGCATACACTGTATGACGTAATTGAAAATAAAAACATATTGAAAGTAAGACCATTTAATAAATACTAAAAAAAAAAATTGGTTGCAGCTCTTTATAATTAAGCTAACAATGAATAATAACAATATCGAGAGAGTGATTAGCTTTATACAGATAAAAACTTGCATGACATTTAGACACACAGATAACTTTACTGTTAAAATGCATACTCTAATCATGAACCACTTTATCTGCTCTACTATGGTATATTTGTTCAGCCAGGTATGTGATTCATACAACCCTTCTACATTTTTTGGCCCAGGTGGGTGACTTCAGATTCCTATCACACTACAATAAGCAATACCTATTCATGATCTGCCTGCCCTCTACCTTCTGATTGCAAATAAATAAGCAAGGCAGTGGTTTCTTTATTCTTCAAGTACCTCATACAGGCAATGTTTTGGGAAATTCCCTAAGCTAAAATAGCTTGCACAAATACTAAGTAATTGACATTGATGTAAAACAGCTGTGTAATCCTGAAAACATTGATGTAAAACAGCTGTGTAATCCTGAAAACATGACCTGTTAGATGTACTTGAGGACTGAGGTTGGGAGCCAATATTTTAAGGCATTTGGTGGTTGACTGTTATCGAACACTTGAGGATGAGCAAGACAGCACCTACTTGTCATTATTGAGCCATTTTGAGTCACAGGTCCAGTCTGTAGAGCAAAAAATAAATAAACCATGGGTTTATCAATTATGCATGGAGACATTGTGGGTGCTACAATATTATATCAAAGCAGGGCTTAAAGTAAAAAAATGCATACATCTCCACACCACCTGAAACAGGGACATTCCTAATTTGGGGTGAAACTGCAAATCATAGATAAACTGCAATCCCCTAATTTCACCACACATGGTGGCCTGTAACTGTCCTTCACCTCTAATAACCTCTAAAAATAGCCCCTTTACATTGGGGTTCAGTGGTAGCCTTTTATGCTTAATAATAAACTCATGCATGTATCATGCACCTTTAATTCATTGGTGGCCACAACTCTCTACAGGAGGAGGGATAGGTGACAGAAAACAGTTTTCTATTAGCCTAAATTTCAGTGAAAATTTTGAGGATACATTGGCAAACTCATTTTGGTCAATGAGGAATGAGCAGTTAACCACTTGAGTCTCTAGTAACACCTTAAAATGATACTGAGGTGGGAAATTTAATTGTCCCGGTGCATTTTAAAATGGTGCTTGATATTTTCCCCTACTGTGTCGCCAAGTCTCTCAACAAGTTAAAGTTGAACTAAGCACCCCTATCCTTCTAAGCCGGTGCCCTTTTAGTCTCTGTTTGATCTACAACTGCCATGGTGCTGCACATGTGATCAGTTATGACACCAGCCATATGATGGTTTGACAATTTGGTTGAGAGCACAAGCAAATGGCATTCCTGACATGCTGGGAATGTAACCGTTTTTTGAAACCGCTAAGTTGATGGGTTTATTTCCACGTTTCTTCCGCTCATCTGATTCCTCCCCCCTGAAAGGTGCCAATTCTGTCTACTACAGGTATTTGCACCCACTTCCTGGAATAGACACCTGCGGGAGTCACGCCCCTTCCTGCACCCCCCCCCCCCTTGCTGTCTCCTGGGAAACACACAGGCCCCAGGAGATATCGGGGACCAATTAAGACGCGCAGCATGACTCACGCATGCACACTAGGGAACCGGGAAGTGAAGCCGCAACGCTTCACTTCCTGATTCCCTCACAGAGAATGGCAGCGGCAGCAGCTGAGAGCCAAGCAATTGATCGGCTTCCGCTGCCGACATCGCTGGACTCCAGGACAGGTAAGTGTCCATTTATTAAAAGTCAGCAGCTGCAGTATTTGTAGCTGCTGGCTTTTAATAATTTTTTTTAGGTGGACTCCCTCTTTAAGTGAGGGTCAGGAACCATGAATCAGACTGAGACAGAAGTACAGTTAAATCGCACTTGATAGTCAGACAAGCCAAAGCATCAGGGAGCCAGCGATGAGCATAGTAGAGCAGCAAGCAGGATCTGAAGCCAGAAGGAATGTCAGCCAAGCAAGTCTTTAACAGGAACACAGGAGAGTGTCTCTAGAGATGTGACCAAGGCGTAGACAGAGAGCACCTGGACTGGACGGCTTAAGTAGCCAGGACTGACAAGCAGGATATTATCAACAGGTGAGTCAATGTGGAGAGATAGAAGCTGGAAATTAGCCGACAGCTCAGCTCTCAGGCTTGAGGGGGAAATGTCTATGGAAATCACGGAGGAGGACAGGGGCATGTACATCTAAGAATGAGACCCAAGAGCGTTCCTCCAGACCGTACCCTTTCCAATGCACCAGGTACTGTATGCACCCACGAAACCTATGTGAGTCAACAATGGACCATACTTCATACTCCTCATGGTTCTCAACCTGTACAGGGTGAGGACGAGGCACCAAGGTGGTAAAGTGGTTGCAGGCCAAAGGTTTTAATAAGGAGACATGAAATATTTGACATACGCATATTAGAAGGAAGGTCTAATGCGTAAGCCACTGGGTTAATCTTGCGAAGAATACGGAAAGGCACAATAAACTGAGGTGCGAACTTCAGAGAGGGAGCACAAAGTCGGAGGTTGCGAGATGACAGCCAGACCCTGTCCCCAACCTGGTAGGAAGGCGCAGGCAGGCGTCTGCAGTCAGCATGGAGTCTGTACCTATCATTAGCATGTCACAAAGCCTCCTGGACTTGTGCCCTAGTGGAACGAAGACCACGGAGATGCTCCTCTAACGCAGGAATACTCTATGGAACAAATGAGTCGGGCAACATGGAAGGTTGTAAACTGTCAGGTACAGCTTTGAAATGAAAGACATCAATGCCAGCTGCATTCGTCTCATGTATGTTTACTTCAGAATATGCTTCATAGGGGGGCATGGCGACCGAGCTCCAGCATGGAAGCTTAACTAGAGAGCTCCGCTCGGCCGCCGGAGAGAATCCACACTCATCCAATTCCACCGACCCCATCCGAACCGCAAAAAGCGTCCACGGACCCACCGAGACCCGCTGTGCACGGCGAGATGCCCAGGCACAGGAAAAACCCACAGAATCTACAAAAAATGCAGGACTTTTTCAAAGGGCGCGAGCCTCAACAAAATGGCGCCGGCGCCTCAGGCAGACGAACAGAGCCGCAGGCCGTGACTAACAACGGCCGCTCCGGTTCATCAAAACAACACCAAAGCTCCTACCTAAACAGCAGATCTTCCTCTGGCACCTCGAGCCCCTCCACCAGGAGCCCAGCCAAACAAAAACAGCGGATATCATCCCCGGATCAGCCGCTGGCGGACCCCGAGATGGAGGTAAGCAGGCCTCAAAACGCTGCAGACACAGCAGTGCATGTCTCACAGGACCCCATAGCAGCATTCCCTACATCTGACAGGCCAGTGTCAGACACAGTCCTCAAAGAGATGCTGCTCTCCCTTAAAGCATCCCTGCACGCTGATATGACTGCTGGCATTAACCACTGTCAGAGAGAAGTTCAGGCCTTAGGCAGTAGAGTGGATCATATAGAACAGCGAATGGGAGAATTCACTTCCTCATTTAACACAATGGTAGATGCCCATGGAAACCATGATGAAGAAATCGCATGGCTAAAAAATAAGGTCGCAGATTTGGAAGACCGTTCCAGACGGAACAACCTAAAAATCAGGGGGATCCCAGAAACCATACCTGCCGCACAGCTACTGCCATACACGCAGGCACTATTCTCAACTCTGCTACCATCCTTATCAGCACAAGATCTAATAGTGGATCGCATACACCGTATACCCAAACCTGCATTCCTTCCTGAAAACACTCCTAGGGATGTGTTGCTTCGGGTGCATTACTACCATATCAAAGAACAAATTCTCACAACATCCCGAAAAACCGATGATAGGCACCCACAGTATGCAGAAATACAAATTCTCCCGGACCTGTCCAGGCATACGCTCCAACAGCGTCGCAACCTCGCGACCATAACTAAGGCCCTGAGGAACCACCACATATTACATAAGTGGAAATACCCCGCCAAGCTCTCGATTACCCTCAATGGAGTATCAGTTATGGTATCCACACTGGAAGAAGGTGTAGCAGCACTACGCAAGTGGGGTATCTTAACTGACCCAGACAACTCGCCTTCCCAAAACCCTACACCTAGCCCACTACAAGAGGACTGGCAAGTGGTCTCCCGCAAACGCTCCTCAAGGAAAGCTACTGGTGGAAGTGGCTAAAGAATAAACGTTATGCAAAACTCAAATCTCTCCGGACAACAGGGGTCACATGATTGATTACCCTGTTTACCTCCAGTTATTCTTTGCAGCAGTTACATCTGCCTTTGGATCAGTTTATGGATCCCTTTCTTATTGAATTCAAACTCAGTTCAATAACATTGTTTTTTTTTTCACCGCTTTTATTTTTTTACTATATGTTTGAAGCACGCCATCCAGCAGCGCACATCCATCCAAATCCAGACGAAGGCGGCACACTCATCTTCTACCTGATCTTCTACTACAGCCACAGTGAGTACATACTCTTCATAATGCAGCAGACACCACAAATACCCTCAAATGCCCATTAACTGCTTATCCATAAATGCTAGGGGTCTCAATCACCCCGCAAAGAGACTCTGCATGTGGAAGGAAGCCACAACACACAAAGCAGACGTCTTATGTGTACAGGAGACCCACTTCCAAGACACAAAAGCTCCTAAATGTTCACACAAAGACTACCCACACATATTCATGGCATGTACACCAGAGAAGAAAAAAGCTGGAGTATTAATAGCACTGAGGAACACTGTATCATTTCAACAAAAGGACATTATCCTTGATCCCAACGGCCCATACATCATCCTGACAGGAGACATCAACTCAAAACCGTATACATTAGTTTCCCTATACGCACCGAACTCACATCAAACCCGCTTCATCAGCAGACTTTTCAAGAAACTGCAGAACCATATATATGGCAATCTTATTGTCTGTGGTGACTTTAACCTTATAGTAGATCCCAAAATGGATACGTCTGCTCCAAAACCACACAGCTCCTCCTACCTGAGCAAAACAATACACCAAGCGGAACTATACGATGTCTGGAGATGTTTGAACGCGAACGCAAGAGACTATACCTTTTTCTCCCACAGGCATTGCTCATACTCTCGCATTGACCTATTCTTGACAGACAAGTGGCTGTTACAGAATACCTCGTGTGCGAAGATACATGACATAACATGGTCTGACCATGCTGCTATTACTATCACCATCAATGACCAGGTTGTCTCCTCCTCCTCACCCATCTGGCGTAGCAATATAAGATTATTACAAGATCCGCGAACTTCTGCAAAGATCTCCCAACATATCAGAGAATTCTTTCTAAATAATGTGGATTCTGTTGAAAACCCCTTCACCTTATGGAACGCCCATAAGGCGTACATGAGAGGCATACTCATACAAATCAGAGCAAGGGGAAAAAAAAGGCATAATGCCCATATTGATTCAATCTTAAAAAATATCCACACCTTAGCAGAACAAAATAAACAAAAACCTAATGTCAATCTTACCCAAAAACTATCAGCTTTAAGAGATGACCTCAGAAATAGCCTATCAACAATATGACTATCACCTTAGACGTCTGAAACTACAGTCCTATGCCAATGCCAATAGAGCAGGCAAATACTTAGCCAATAGACTGAAAGCAGTAAAAACCAAAACGATAATAGCCCATCTGCTACACCCCACCCTCAAACATAAAATTACAAACCCGCAAGACATAGCTAATCAGTTTGCTGACTACTACAGCAACCTATACAACATTAAAGACGACCCCTCTACCTGCCAACCCACCCACGACAACATCCAAAACTTCCTCCAAAATTTAAAATTACCAGTGCTATCGGAATCCCAACTCCTTACTTTAAATTCCCCATTCACTACAACTGAAATAGCCGCTGCTATAGAAACACTGCCAAATGGCAAATCACCTGGACCTGACGGGTTTTCCAACGAATACTTCAAAACATTCAAACCACATCTCACACCGCACCTACAAACAGTCTTTACAAAAGCAGCACCTACAGCGACATTTCCCCCAGAGATGCTACAAGCGTATATAGTTACCATACCCAAACCAGGTAAAGACCCTACTACGCCATCCAATTTCCGCCCAAACTCTCTTTTAAATTCCGATATTAAAATCTATGCCAAACTAATAACCAAAAGAATAACTACTTATATTCCATCATTAATCCAAAAAGACCAGATGGGCTTCGTGAGGGGGAGACAAACCTCAGATGCTACGAGGAGAATAATTAACATCATCCATCATGCCGAGATAACAAAAACGCCTTCTCTGCTGCTCTCCATAGACGCAGAGAAGGCGTTTGATAGAGTGAACTGGAAATACATGTCAATGACTTTATCTAAATATGGTTTTAGTGGCCATATACAGAATGCGATTCTGGCCTTGTATTCCTGTCCCTCGGCCCGGGTATACACGTCCAGTATGCTTTCCACTCCTTTCCAAATAACAAACGGAACTGGCCAGGGCTGTCTCTTATCCCCGACGATTTTTAATCTCATAATTGAACCCTTGGCGGAGGCCATTAGACCACATGCATGTGTAACTGGTTTTCAATTTGGAACTACCACACACCTTATCAACTTATTCGCTGATGACGTGATATTATTTTTGACAAATCCGAGTACATCACTCCCCACAGCACATGAAATACTAACTTCCTTTGGCAATGTATCATACTATAGGGTGAACTGCTCCAAATCTCTCATTTTGGACCTTGGTGTGACCCCCAAAAACCGTAACACGTTACAACAATCATTCCCGTACACTTGGAGTTCCAAAGGAATACCATACCTAGGCATTACACTTACTAACCATACCAGATCCCTAATTGATGCTAATTTGAAACCCCTTATAACCAAATCAACAACATAGCCAAACACAAAATATCTTGGTTGGGTAGATTAGCAGCATTTAAAATGTTAATCCTCCCCCAAATCCTGTACACCTTTAGTGTACTCCCGATCACCATCCCGGAACACTATCTCAAATCCCTTTCTAGTCTCCAATGGAAACTCCTGTGGGGCACAAAGAAAGCAAGATGCTCACAAGCCACTCTAATTCCTCACAAACGAGTAGGAGGGGCGGGACTAATAGATGTTCATGATTATATGTGGGCAACTAGGTTAGACCAACTCAAATACTGGTTTTCTCCCAATGAAGTACCACTGTGGGTGGAGATTGAAAAAACCTTAGCCCCTATCTCAGACCTACCGTCGATCCTAATAAGTGATAGTTGGATACCCTGGAATCTCAAGAATGTGCCCCCCACTATCAGCATATCACTCAAAGCCTGGAGATTCCTTTTATCTCGTCATAGCACTGATAGTAGAGAAATAGACTATAAACTCCCTTTAAGTGTGGTTGAAGCCAATATACCAATGATATCCCTGAAAAACTTCCCTTCTAAAAAGATTAACAGTGTACAAGACTTATACCACAACAACAGACCAAAATCTGCAGCCTGCTTAATGAAGTACCACAACATGTCACATAACATGCTTTTCACCTGCTTACGTGTAGCTCACCTAACACACAAACACCCGTGGAACAATATCCACCTGCCAACCCCAGCATGGCATCACCTAACCCGAGGATCATTCCACAACAAAGGAATATCTCTATACTACAATTTGCTTCAGGGGAAAACAAAGTTCCAAAAATCAAGAACACACTTTAGGTGGGATATGGACATGAAAACTTCAATTACTGATAATCAATGGCAATTCGCGTTTAAGACCATACAAACTGTATCACACTGCACCACACACTGGGAAACATCCCTCAAAATAATACACCGCTAGCAATAAACCCCTTCTAGACTCTCAAAAAGGTTTCACAACACTTCACCTTTATGTTGGAGAGAATGTGGACATAAAGGCCATCTTCTCCATATGTTCTGGGAATGCCCTAACGTCACCAGCTTCTGGAACAACATCTTTAAATTTTTAGGGGAAATTACAGGCATTATAACACCCCCAGACCCTAAACTAGCTATATTACTAATTGGACTAGAAAGATTCCCCTACTCTGTGAGACATGTAGTAACACACATACTATTGGTTGCTCGGTCCCTAATACTCAGTAACTGGAAAAACGCTCCAACACTTAACGTCACGGATGTGACTAGGAAGGTCCAACAAAACTATATTTTTGAACGACTTATAGCAATTAACTCGCTTAGATGTGATAAATTTGACAAACTATGGAAAACATGGACTGACAAATATCATTATACATAAACAACTGTATACATAACCTGAAGATACCATATACGACTGCTCTGGATATGTGCTTCTTTATGCTTCTTATTATTTATGCTTCTTATTATTATTGTTTGTATCCTATTTTTCCCTTATTATCATTTGTGTATTTTATTCTAACCTTTTTGTTCAATACTCTAAAATCAATAAAAATCTTTAAATGAAAAAAAAAAAAAGAATATGCTTCATACATATGAAGGACCCTTCTCCTTAAAGTCAGGAGAGTGGTGGTGATTATAATATGGCTACAATATTTATAGGGATTGGTTAAATTACATTCTATGAAGGGCACAAAGCCCAAAGTTACACGTCACAAGTACGCATTTCACTTAGTATTTCAACACAGGCTTGGCTAACTTTTAGGGGTCACTGTAACCCAAAAATATTTCAAAATGACAAGTTGTTTTGACAGAAAGGGAGAAATAATTGTAGGAATAATTACTTGGAAAGAAGTTAAGTTGACTTTTAGACAGGAACTTTCTATGTCAACATCTTTCCCTATCACATATTCCGAGAATTGTGTCAGGTCATTGGCAGAACATTTAATGTCAACTGGTCAGCCACATGTGTTGCAATACCAAAGAATTCAGAAACATTTTACAGAAAAACAAGTATAATGAGAATTATCAAAAATACAGTTTTATGTTGAAGAGGAACCCTGGATTTATAAAAAGATATGGTTCCTATATTTCCTACATCTTCACAGCCCCTCCTGTGTTTAGAATTCTTTCAGTATCCCTTTTAAGCTTCTTCTGTGTCTTTAGGTTGATCTCCAGGTATACGGACCACCATCTCATGAGCAGTTCTGACTCGAGACCTTAAGGGCTCAGGAGAACCAATATTAGTACCAGCACATGTGATTTTCAAACAACATTTGCATAACATAGGTGCACATTTAACTATTAGGATTATGAAGACTATAATTCCTACAATGTATAAAATGCCATGTAAAATGCCAGAAAACCATCCTGCAATACCAGAAAACCAGTTGAGAGGATTGAGCCAGGAAAGCCAGCTTTCCCAGCTACCTTCCACCCAAGCAGCTTCGGTATGTTCTTTGCAAAATTTAACCTTCATTTGTTGTACCTTTTCCACATGTGAAATGATGGCATCTTCAGGCTTAGTATCATTTCCAATGTAGTTACAACAAGTAGTTCCCACTATGGCGCATATTCCTCCTTGACTGGCCGTGAGATAATCCAGCACCAGCCGGTGCTGCAAAAATTATTTTTTGATCATCTTTAATCCTATAGCAAGGGCTATAAAGTTTCTATCATACAGGGCAGTAATGTTATCCATCAAGTCTGCCAAATCAATGATGAAACTGAAAGCCTTTTTAATACAACATCTATTTACCCAAGGAATAGAAAACAATGGTTTAATCTCTCTGTCATGTGATTCAATACTTGTGAAGTTACCATCTGACTTAGGGTAAAATGTAGGCCTGACAGGAGAATCACCATCTTTCTCATTAATCTCAGAGTCCTCTTCTTCCTCTTTTCCTCCTGGGATTTCATCTTCTCCTGGAGCTGACTGGTCAGTGAGATCCCTTTTAATAAGGTGCACTAAGTCTATTTTAAGAAAGTGTACAGGTATTTTGTGGATTTGTGTTTCTTGAAAGTCATTATCCTCCATATACCAAGTAGCAGGTACGACTCTACCAAAATAACAAACCCCATTAGAATTCAGAGGAACCCAAGTATATGCTTTCTTTCCACATATGAAGTAATAACCTGGTGGGGCAGCACAAGCTTTATTGAAATTATATCCTTGTAGGCACATCAATAGCTTCATATTATTCTGCCGGGAATGTTGACGATGTGTGTAATCAAGTAATTCCTGATATCTGTCAGTACTCCACACAACATCCTTACCATCAAACCAATACTTGATATCGGCATTATCAATGCAGTTGGAGTTCCCAATCAATCGGGTAGTATCCTGGTAACCCTGGGAAAGCAATTCAGGTGTATAGATCCGTGTAAAGTTAATGCAGACAGCTGGTTTTCTCAATGGAGCATTTGTGAATAGTAGGAGTGAAATGACTCTGTCAATCATTGTTCTACTAACATCACCAAAATGTGCATTGTCCTCTATTTCAGTTAGAGTGCTAGGTATTCCTAACTAAGGTATAGTCTTATGAGAAATAGGTGCATGTGTGCATATCCAGCAATTAGTGATATTCAGCTTCTTGGCAGCTTGCATGTGCATCGCTACAAAGGAGTTATGAAAAGGCTCTGCCAGCTTGGCATGATACTCATGCGCAGCTTCCCTCCATGCTCTCAGATCAGCATCTGAAACTGGTTCACGTTGTGACATTTCTTCCATTATAGTAGCATTAAAAAGAAAAGTGTCTTGCATCTTACCCTTTTCTTCCTTGTATGTCCATTCATATGCCATGACTGTAATCCATACCACCACACCACCGCAGAGGATAACACTCCAGAGCTTCACATTCATCTTAGGCCCTAGGAGATTCATTTTGCAGTTTTCTTGCTCGCGCACGAGTCAGTGGAGGAGATAACCTGGAAGGTAAAGGTACAGAACAATTCTTGCCAGCAGCAGACCGGCTTATATTTTCTTTTGGAGTCACAGACTTTTTACAGTGTGAACCATGCACCCAATACTTATAGTCTTTCAGCTTCACTGCAGTAGGAGACACAAGAATGACCTGAAATGGTCCTTTCCACTTAGGAGACAAAGTCCGGGGTGTGTGATTCTTGATATACACCCAATCTCCTGATTTTAGTCCATGAGTTCCTTCACTCGTGTCCACAGGTTGTCCTGCTTTGGCTCTGGAAAAAGTATCAGAAAACACATTTGCCAATTTGCGAACATATTCTATCATGGAATCTTGACCATTTATTAAAGTCACTGTCTCTGGCTGGACAAGAGATGAATGTAGTTTTTTAGGCGGTCGCCCAAATAATATGTCAAAAGGTGACAGTCCATGTTTCTCTTTAGGGGTAGTCCTAATGGTTGCCAGGGCTATAGGTAACGCTTCTAACCATGTGCTTTGTCCATTAGCAGTTATTTTGGCCAAATACCTCTTCAAAGTCTGATTGTTGCATTCCACCAGGCCACTAGCCTGAGGTCTGTAAGGAGTATGCAATTGCTGTTTCATACCCAAAATACTCACTACTTCTGCCATGAGCTTGTTATCAAAATGTGTACCTCTGTCTGAGGAAATTATTGACTCTATACCAAACCTTGGGATCAACTCCCTTGTCAAACATTTTACCACAGTTCTGGCATCATTTCTCGATGTGGGCCACGCCTCTGGCCACGCCGAAAATTGATCAATGCAAACCAAAAGATACTTGAATCGACCACAAGGGGGCATATCCGAGAAGTCTTTGCACAATTTGCACAATTTGAAATGGCTCCTCAGTATGTGGAATATGCTTCATGGGAGTGGGCACTGACTTTTCAATATTATGCATTTGACATATAGAACATTCAGTAACCTTTTTAGCAGCATATGCAGAAAAACCTGGAGCCCACCAATCTCTGGCTACCACCCGACACATCCCTCCTGTTGAGACATGGCAAGGCCCATGGCTCAAAGCAAACAAAGAAGGAAATAATGTCGGAGGAGCAACCAGCCTGTGTTTTAGTTTCCATATACCATCTGCTCCACAAACAGCCCCCTTCGTGGTCCAAAAGGATGTATGAGGCGAGCTCGCCTGTAGAGCCGATATAATATCCAAATCCACTTGAAGATCCGTGAGCAGGAATGTTGAAAGCGCTGTAATTGGCTCATAAGAATGTATAACATCTTTAGCATATCTATCAGCCAAAGCATTTCCAAGTGATATGCTATCATCTGCCCTGGTATGTGCTTTACATTTAATTACTGCAACTTTAAGAGGCAGCTAGACTGCTGCCAATAGTCTTACAATTAATTCTTTATGCTGTATAGGAGTTCCTGCTGCTGTTAAATAACCCCTTTCTTGCCAGAGTTGTGCAAAACTATGCACTATACCTACAGCATAAGCTGAGTCACTATAGATATTTACAATAGCCCCCTCTGCCAGTTCCAAAGCAACACAAAGAGCAGTTAGCTCAGCTGCCTGTGCTGATTTTGAATTTTGCAGAACCTCTGCATGTAATAATTTACTGTCCCCACTAACTACTGCACAAGCAGCAAGTGTGAGGCCATCAGTCCTCCTAATGGAAGATCCATCTACAAACAGATCAGCACAGGATGGCAGACCTGAGATGGGTTCATCCTGCAAGTCAGGTCGGGGCTTGGTCACACTGTCAATAAAGTTAGCACAATCACGAGTTAGGTAGATAGAATCCTCAATTTCCTCGTTGTCATCTTCCGGCAAGAAGGTGGCCGGATTCAAGGTCTGGCAGCGTTGGATTTTGAGGTTGGAAGCTGATAGCAAAACCAAATGATAATGTGTTATTCGTTGAACAGAAAAATGTTTAGTGTAAGCACTATTCAGCATAGCTTCCAAGTCATGCGGACACATTAAATACAATGTATTGCCCAGTACTATGTCAGTAGTTTTCTCCACCAGCAGAGCAGCCGCTGCTACTGATTTTAAACATCCAGGAAGTCCCCTAGCTACACTATCCAGGGGGTAGCTGTAGTACCCTACTGGGCGTTGTTGGCCACAGAAATGCTGTGTCAAAACTCCATTTGCATGGCCATTCACTTCTGTACAAAAAAGATAAAAAATCTTTGCTATAGTCAGGCAAACCTAAACTGGGTACAGTTAACAAAGATTTTTTAATCAATTTAAATGCTTCTTGGACCGCTGGAGTTAACTCATCCGTTGTAAATTTGTAATTGCTTCTGGTATGGCCTTTCAACAAGTCTTGTAGGGGACCTATAATTGTAGAATATTGAGGTAAAAACTGCCTACAATATCCCACTAATCCAAGGAATGCTCTCAACTGTTTCAGTGTCGTGGGCATTCATTGCTTTGCAATTACCTCTTTCCTTTTATTGGTCAAATGTTTGATACCTTGGGAGACACAGTGGCCCAGGTATTGTACTTTTAATTTAACCCATTGCACTTTTGCAGCATCTACTCTTTGTCCTATACTGGCTAAAAAATTCATTAAAGAAATAGAATCCTCAGTACACGCCTGCTCATCAAGGGATGCTAGCAAAAGATCATCCACATATTGTACTAATACTGATCCCATGGATGGCTGCCACTCATCTAATTTACTCTTGAGCGCCTGAGAAAAGCAACTGGGGGAATCATGATATCCCATTGGCAATCTAGTCCAGGTAAGTTGCTTCTTCTCAAAGGTGAACGCTAGCAACCATTGATCATCAGGATGAACAGGAATGCTAAAGAAAGCTGAGGCCAGGTCAATTACAGCAAAGTGAGTTGCTGAAGGAGGTATTGTTGCCAGTATAGTAGAGGGTTTGGGTACTACAGGTACTGATGGTATAATTACCTTGTTGACTGCACGCAAATCATGCACCAATCTCCATCGACGTTTATCCTCTCCTGATTTCATAGGTTTGGGAACTGGATAAATAGGAGTGTTAGCAGAACTCCTACAAGGGGTAAGAACACCCTCCTGTAGTAACTCCTCTATCACTGGTTTAATACCTTCAACTGATTCAGGAGATAAGGGGTATTGAGGTAGCCTAGGTACTGGTAATGTAGGGTCTCTATTTAACCGCACAGGAGCAACTTTCATGAGACCAGGAGTTACCCATATAGAAGGGTTAATTTTTTGTTTAGCCTCTTCTGGAATTCCTCCCTCCATATCAGCTACTAATAAAGGCATGAACAACAGATCAGTTGCCTCTTCTTTTAACCTATGAGGTATGTCAATAACAGTTTTATCCGGAGATAAAGCAATGGTTACCCCCATCATAGAAAGTAGATCTCTTCCTAATAAATTGCAGGGGGAATGTGGAGACAATACAAATGAGTGTTCTGTTGAATGCTCTCCCAATGTCACCGGTAGAGACTGCGTAACTCTTCCTGAGATTATATTATTGCTTACTCCCACCAAAGAAACTCTTTCATTGGAAAGTGGTAAGTTAGGATCAAAGACATTTAAAAGAGACCGTGAAGCCCCTGTGTCTATGAGACCACACAAATCAATACCGTTTACATTTATTTCAACCATTGGTTCATCAACAGAATCAACTTCAATTACACTTAAAGCTTGATAAAATGGGTCATCTATATTGTCACCACATCCCTCCTCATCCTAGCGCCCCTTACAGTCCCTGGCCATATGCCCACCCAATCCGCAATTGAAGCAAGTGGAGAAGGAGCGAGGCTGCTGGGTCAGGAGCCTTACTCTATTTGGGATGATTTGTTGATATCGAGACTGAATTCTAGGGTTTATGCGTTGTCCCTCCTTTTGTCTCCAATTGCCACGCTTTTGCCGTGGCACCCCATAATTAGAGATATATACTACTCCCGAAGGTGGGTAAGGGGGGGCCGCTACCGGTACACCCTGAGGTGTTACCTGCACTGTAGATACTGGTACCCCCTTAGGTTCAGGGACTTTTTCTTTAACCTCTGGTAGTTGTATATTCATCATCTTTGTTTTCTCCTTCTTCTCTACCTTGTCTTTCCTTTTCTGTAATACTTCGTAAGCTATTTGAGCAATCTCAACTAATTCAGGGGCAGGTTTCTTTCTCCATCCCACCGTACAAAGCTCTATTTCTTCCCTAATCTCAGGCAACATTCCACCCACCAATACATTCACCAACTCTGCTCGCTTTATATCACTCTCATCATCTGGAATCCAATCAGTATGCTTCTGAATAGCATCTTTAAATCTATTCCAGTAATCCAACACATCCTCACCTTTCTTTTGCACAACATCCATCAATGCTCGCATATCTTGTCCTTTATCAAAAGTGGTTGTTACCCAATCTTTCAAAATCTCATTTAATCTATCAGTTATTTCTTCATACACAACTGGATCTCTTGGTGGATCTTCTATTTTAATAATTCCTTAATCATATGCACCTTTTTTCCTTGCAAACACATTCCATACATCCACATACTTTTATGGCACAGCACAATCAATCAAGATCCACATATCCATATACGTAGCCTGTTGTGTTTTCTCTATCCACATCAACTTTTTATACCACTTCTTTGGACATCTCTCTAAGTTGGGCAAATCTGCAATAATTGCCCTAATTTCATTAGGTTTCCAGGGGAAATAAACTTTTCCTATTCTTGCGGTGTAATTACCCTGGTCATCTTCCTCCCCCGGTAAAGCCACCTCTCTCAAGGGCATTTGTCCAAATGGTTCTAATTTGGATTTAAAATACTCTTTTGTCCTTAGTCTATCTTCTGGGGTGCGCTGGGGTAGTAATCCCATCTGCTTCACCTGTTGCCTAGTTAATACAGGTGAGGCATGATCTCTAGAACTCCTTGTTGGAGGAGTACTAGTATCAGTTTTACTCAATTTATTAAATCTTGCTAAGGCATCTGCTCTTGCTGGAGTATACTGCCACAGTTCCCCATCTTTTTCAAATGTCATTGTATTATCTACATCATAGAATGATTGTTCTCTATGGTAATGAGGGGAATACTGTTTATTAACAAGTTTACCTATGTGTTTATACTGTGGAGTTTCTATCATAATAGCTGGAGTGGTCTGCTGATAAGCAGACGCCTCTCCTCTATCCTATTCAGTTGGCTCCCCTCCTGCAGTCTGCACTTGCTGTACACTTGGTGCAGATGCTCCTAACAATTCCCTTCTTATCATATCATAAGGGGAAGCCCAAGCATTGGGTATCTCATCCTCATCTTCTACCTGTAAAGAAGCTTTCTCCAAGCACATTTTATAGGGGGGTGGTTTTATATCTTTCCTAGATAATTCTTCCCAGGCTGCTAAACATTCAATCCCCCCACAATCAGACCTTTTAAAAAGCAAATTAAACAATGCATCAATTGTAGGCTTATCCAAAGACCCCTCTGGCGGCCACCATTTAGATGGGTCTCTTTTATACTCCTTTTTTGTTAGTTTACACCATTTTACATGATGTTTCAGGGCATCTGGGTCTCCACTCACCATCATTTTGATGATAGGAGCACTTGGCTGCAATTTAACAATACTTAGCCCTGTTGCTTTTGCTATTTTCAATAACTTTTTTGCCCTATCCTTTGTTAACCCAAATGTGTTCATGACAGGCAAAACATTTTTTTCAAGCAAGTTTCCCATATTTATCACAATTTCTCATTAATCTCTTCAGAAATGACAATAATTTGGAACTCCGGGATCGAGAGCTCCACCGCTTATCTTTATGGCTGTGTACCAGCAGCCCAGTACATAAGTTGAGATATCTCACTCGTTCTACTCTCAGAAGGACGTCCCTATTCTAGAGAACATACAGCAGGTCATTTGCCTCACTTGTGGCTATCCGCTGAAGGCAATATCTATCCGCCTTAGGACCACAAACGCTCAAAAAATATACAAAAAAAAACATACACAAAAAAAACCAACACCACCACCAACTTCTATTCACTCTCTAGAAATTGTGGTACCTGCACTTATACATCCCTTCACAAAATATATATATATATTGTCATTTCTGGAGACATGGAGAAAAAGACAAGTGCTTAAAATCATCATTCCTTAGCATGCTTTAAATTGTAATAGGTACCTTTAACATTCTTAGTAACCACACAGAGACAATATGCAGGCAAAATCAAAAAGGAAACGTGTTACCTTCTGTGACTGCAATCCCCCAACCGACCCCTCCACACTGCACAGAAAAGACAGTATTTATCATGAGAAAATAAAAGTTTTCTCACCTGAGGCCTCTTTGCTGCTGTCCGTCCTGGAGAGGGTGGGGAGCCGGTGGTGGAGATGCAGACAAGGGGTCACCACTGTCAGGTACAGCTTTGAAATGAAAGACATCAATGCCAGCTGCATTCGTCTCATGTATGTTTACTTCAGAATATGCTTCATACATATGAAGGACCCTTCTCCTTAAAGTCAGGAGAGTGGTGGTGATTATAATACGGCTACAATATTTATAGGGATTGGTTACATTACATTCTATGAAGGGCACAAAGCCCAAAGTTACATGTCACAAGTACGCATTTCACTTAGTATTTCAACACATGCTTGGCTAACTTTTAGGGGTCACTGTAACCCAAAAATATTTCAAAATGACAAGTTGTTTTGACAGAAAGGGAGAAATAATTGTAGGAATAATTACTTGGAAAGAAGTTAAGTTGACTTTTAGACAGGGACTTTCTATGTCAACATCTTTCCCTATCACATATTCCGAGAATTGTGTCAGGTCATTGGCAGAACATTTAATGTCAGTTGGTCAGCCACATGTGTTGCAATACCAAAGAATTCAGAAACATTTTACAGAAAAACAAGTATAATGAGAATTATCAAAAATACAGTTTTATGTTGAAGAGGAACCCTGGATTTATAAAAAGATATGGTTCCTATATTTCCTATATCTTCACAAAACCATAGTTCGCCATAAACAGGGACAATTGGGAAGCAGAATCCAAGGCACTATTGTCAGCAAACTCTGCCAATGGTAAGAGGTCTGACCATTTGTTATGACAGTCAGAAATATAGCATCATAGGAATTGCTCCAAGCACTGATTGGCTCGTTCTGAGGACCCATTAGACTGCGGGTGATACGCAGAGGAGAAAGCAAGCTAAATTCCCAACTGTGCACAAAAGGCTCACCAGAATCAGGACACAAACTGACTACCCCTGTCCGAGATCACCTTGGGTAGCCCATGTAAGCGAAAGATCTCCCAAGCAAAAATGGAAGCCAGTTCCTTAGAAGTGGGCAACTTCTTAAGTGGAATACAGTGGGACATTTTTGAGAACCGGTCAACCACCATAAGGATAACTGTGTAACTCCACAATGAAATCCATAGACAGGTAGGTCCAGGGCCTCACTCCACTGGGTATGGGTTGTAGGAGGCCCACTGGAAGGTGTCGTGGAGTCTCACTCTGAGCACACACGGAACAGGCAGCTACGAAGGTGGTAACATCAGCATGTATACTAGGCCACCAGAATTGTTGGGAAATGGCCCAAAGTATTGATTCTTCCCAGTGTGGCCAGCAGCCTTGGGAGAATGGTAAGTCTGGAGCACGGCAGTAGGGAGACTCTGTGGGACAAAGCAGTGGTCACAAGGTTTCTCATGAGGAGAATGGCCCTGAGCAGCAAGAATTTTGTCACCCAAAGGAGAAGTGAGACTGGTGCAAACAGGAGGAATCACAGGAACATCTTGCAAGTGGAGGAAAATTGTTGTGACAAAGCGTCAGCCCTTGCATTCTTAGTACCGGGTAAGAATGAGACAATGTAATTGAAACTAGACAAGAAAAGAGCCCATCGCGCCCTTCTAGGAGAGAGGCATTTAGCCTCAGACAAAAATGTGAGATTCTTATGGTCAGTAAGAATAAGTACTGGCACAGTGGTACCTTTGAGGAGATGTCTCCATTCTTTCAGGGCTAAAATGATCGCTAACAGTTCTCTGTCACCAATCTCATAATTGCACTCCGCAGGTGACAATTTCTTGGAAAAGTAGCCACAAGGATGCATAGCGCTCTCAGAGGTAGGATGTTGAGACAGAAGGGCACCAACTCCAGTCTCAGAAGCATAAACAAGGTTAAAAGGTAACATAGGATCAGGATTTTCCAAAACACATTAGCAGAAACAAAGGCAGTCTTGAGACTCTCAAAGGACTTAATGGACTCCGAAGACCAACTCTGTGGGTTATCGTCATTTCTGGTCAACAGAGAAACCGCGCTATAAGCGAACAACATAATAAAAATCAATATTGTGAAGTGTAGTCCCATGTGCATTAAATAGTCCCTTATATAAAACAAAAATGAGTCTTGTCATAAATGAGTGACGTGGAATTCATCCAGAATAAATATGTGATGAAAAGGCATAAATCTGGAACACTTCGTGAGGTAATGTGCTTACCAGAAGTAAGCCAAATCGGGGCATGTGGCTTAAACCTCATCTGGTAAGGAGTTTGCACATGTGATTTGCTGCACCTAGAGGGATTTATTACTACACTTCACAATATTGATTTTTATTATGTTGTTCGCTTATAGCGCGGTTTCTCTGTTATAAATTTTGTTTTGGTGTGCCTCACTTGTAGCCACAGCTTGCCATATATATTTTTTCCAAGCGCAGTTTTTTTCTTTTAAATTTTAAACCACGAAAGATAACTGTAACAAATCCCGGAGGACATTGTTAATAAATTCCTGGAAAACTGCCGGGGTGTTACAAAGGCCAAAAGGCATTACAAGGTACTCATTATGGTTTGTTCTGGTATTAAACGCAGTTTTCTACTCGTCGTCCTCCTTAATCCTCAGGAGATTGTATTCCCCTCTTGAGGCGGTCAAATAACTCGGTAATCAACGGAATTGGATAGGCATTCCTAATTGTGAAACGATTGAGACCCCTATGATCAATACAAGGTCTCAGTTCATCATTCTTCTCCTTTAGGGATGAGCCGAACACCCCCCTGTTCGGTTCGCACCAGAACTTGCGAACAGGCAAAAAATTTGTTGGAACACGTGAACACCGTTAGAGTCTATGGGACACGAACATGAATAATTAAAAGTGCTAATTTTAAAGGCTTATATGCAAGTTATTGTCATAAAAAGTGTTTGGGGATCTGGGTCCTGCCCCAGGGGACATGGATCAATGCACAAAAAAGTTTTAAAAACGGACGTTTTTTCGGAGCAGTGATTTTAATAATGCTTAAAGTGAAACAATAAAAGTGTAATATTCCTTTAAATTTCATACCTGGGGGTGTCTATAGTATGCCTGTAAAGGGGCGCATGTTTCCGGTGTTTAGAACAGTCTGACAGCAAATTGATATTTCAAAGGAAAAAAAGCCATTTAAAACTACTTGCGGCTATTAATGAATTGCCGGTCCGACAATACACATAAAAGTTCATTGATAAAAACGGCATGGGAATTCCCCACAGGGGAACCCCGAATCAAAATTTTTAAAAAAATGACGTGGGGGTCCCCCTAAATTCCATACCAGGCCCTTCAGGTCTGGTATGGATATTAAGGGAAACTCTGCGCCAAAATTAAAAAAAAAATGGCGTAGTGTCCCCCCAAAAATCCATACCAGACCCTTATCCGAGCACGCAACCTGGCAGGCCGCAGGAAAAGAGGGGGACGAGAGAGTGCCCCCCCTTCTGAACCATACCAGGCCACATGCCCTCAACATTGGGAGGGTGCTTTGAGGTAGCCCCCCAAAACACCTTGTCCCCATGTTGATGGGGACAAGGGCCTCATCTCCACAACCCTTGCCTGGTGGTTGTGGGGGTCTGCGGACGGGGGGCTTATCGGAATCTGGAAGCCCCCAGATCCCCGCCCTCCCCCCTGTGTGAAATGGTAAGGGGGTACAAAAGTACCCCTACCATTTCACAAAAAAAGCGTCAAAAATGTTAAAAATGACAAGAGACAGTTTTTGACAATTCCTTTATTTAAATGCTTCTTCTTTCTTCTATCTTCTTTCTTCTATATTCTATCTTCCTTCGGTTTCTTCCTCCATCTTCTTCTTCTTCTGGTTCTTCTGGTTCTTCATCAGATGTTCTCGTACGGCATCTTCTTCCCTTCTTCTCCTCGGGCCGCTCCGCATACATGATGGCATGATGGGAGGCTCCCGCTGTGTGTCGCTTCTCCTCTTCTGACGATTCTTAAATAACGGGGGGGAGCACCTGGTGACATCAGAAGGGGGTGGGGTTACGTATCGGGTGACCCCACCCCCCTCTGACATCACAGGGAATGCCACAGGGAAGTCCCCGTCAAGTCCCCGTGCGTCAGAGGGGGCGGGGTCACCGGGTGACCCCGCCCCCCATTATGTAAGAACCGTCAGAAGAGGAGAAGCGTCACACAGCAGGAGCCTCCCATCATGCCATCATGTATGCGGAGTGGCCCGAGGAGAAGAAGGGAAGAAGAGGCCATGAAGGAAGATGCCGGATGAGAACACCGGAGGAAGAACCAGAAGAACCAGAAGAAGAAGAAGAAGAGGAGGAAGAAACTGAAGGAAGATAGAAGATGGAAGATAGAAGAAAGAAGATAGAAGATAGAAGAAAGAAGAAGCATTTAAATAAAGGAATTGTCAAAAACTTTGACAATTTTGACTGGCAACTTTTACTGGCGAACAGCCGATGTTCGTTACGAACATGGGTTTGACTCGAACTCGAAGCTCATCTCCCTATTCTCCTTTACAAAGAAGAAACCAGCACCAGCAGGAGACGAGGATTTGCGGATGAAAGCTCATGAAAGTGCTTCTGCAACATACTCCTCCATGGCCTTATCCTCCAAGACCGACAAAGGGTAAACATCGAGCCTCTGCATCTGTGAGTGGACCTGGTGTATACATTGGGTTGTCCCTGAAGAGAGCGCTGTTACCTTTTTCTTTTCTACACTGCAAAATGAGGATGACGGGGAGGCTTTCCTCAAGATTTTTGAAAGGGTGGCAGAGTGAGAAGGGCTCCCCCAGGGACAGTGGGCTGAGGTCCTTGCCCCCTTTTTGACTGGAGACCCACAGAAGGCCTATCTTTATCTGAATGCTGATGAGGCCTGGCAATAAAAAAAACTCTTAAAAACTGTGATTCTGGCTTGCCTTGGGGTAACAATGGACTTAAGAGCACAGCAGGTTCATGCTTGTCAATTTAAGGTGGACCAACCTGCAAGGTCCCAGATGTATGACCTCATTCACCTCACATGGATGTGGTTACAAGGTTGCCACCCCAGCCCAGATAGTGGAGAGAGTCGTCGTGGACCACTTTGTGAAAGCCCTGCCAATCCCTACACAGCGGTTTGCCGGGAGAGCAGATCCTAAAGATGCCAATGACTTGTGGCCCTTGTGGAGCTGTATTTGTGTACTGAGGACTTTCTTTTTTTTCTTTTTTTTTCTTGCCACTTCAGTCAACCTTTTCGAGGGGATTTAATCAACTTCGTTAATCATATTGTGAAATCGCCCTCTCGGTGTCTCATCATCGTAGCCTTGCCATAACAAAAATAAATAACTCTGATATACAAAACGTTGCATCTCCCAGGGAACGATAGCTATTCCGGACCGCATATTGGGATCTGCTTGCTGTCTCTGTGTGCATGTGTTGGTATGTGTCAGCTAAACCACATCTTCCACCGTTAACTGAAATTGGGATCTGCTTGCTGTCTCTGTGTTGGTATGTGTCAGCTAAACCACATCTACCACCGTTAACTGAAATTGGGATCTGCTTGCCGTCTCTGTGTGTATGTGTTGGTATGTGTCAGCTAAACCACATCTTCCACCGTTAACTGAAATTGGGATCTGCTTGCTGTCTCTGTGTGTATGTGTTGGTATGTGTCAGCTAAACCACATCTTCCACCGTTAACTGAAATTGGGATCTGCTTGATGTCTCTGTGTGTATGTGTTGGTATGTGTCAGCTAAACCACATCTTCCACCGTTAACTGAAATTGGGACCTGCTTGCTGTCTCTGTGTGTATGTGTTGGTATGTGTCCTTCTCTATCTATTGCCCTGTGTGCACAACCATGACATTATTTGTTGCTCTGGACTGTCTTACCAAAGTTTTATGTGTTGATCTTATCTTGGCCTCTGGCCTTTTTGCTTTTCTGACTTTAGAAGCAAAAAGTCCACTTTGATTGTTAGGCATTCTTATAGTCACTCATGATTAATTAACGAACTTAAACCCCACCCTTATAACAGTATATATTTGAGCATCCTTAAGGGGTGAGCACATTGCAATGGCTTCTTTCTCTAAGTGATTCTTTCTACAAGTGATATGCACTTCAATCTTTGCACTTCAGCGATTGCACGAAGCAAACAAATACAGCAATCTGCACTGGAAAGCACCTAACAGACTGCAGATGACCCGTCTCTCTAATAAGCTCTCCTTCCGCTCTGTAGCATGCACTCTCTACCACTGCTTCTGACACTCCTGTCCTCTCTCCTCAAACTCTTTTACCTTCACCCCCCCCTCTCCACCCGCGTGCTTATACATATAACCCTGCCTTCTGTCTTCTCTCTACTGCTCCTACCAACTCTTGCTCATTCTACATCCATACACTGATAAAACCTCCAGTACTCTGAGACATGCCCCTTCACATAAATCACATTCCCACATTACCTCCCTCACCCTCCTGCTTCTCCTAATCTCTGGTGACATATCCCCAAACCCTGGGCCACCATCATCTGTCTTTGCCCATTGCTCCCATCCCCCTACACCCTCTGGCAGGAGCCGCAACCCACAGAAATTGGTCTCTATTCCTCTTTCCAAAACCAGCCCCCCATTTTCCTGTGCCCTGTGGAATGCACGTTCTGTCTGCAACAAACTCACCGCCCTTCACGCCCTCTTTATCACAAATTCCTTTAACCTACTTGCCATTACTGAAACCTGGCTTCATGAATCGGACACTATTTCTCCTGCTTCCCTCTCCCATGGGGGCCTTCTCTGGACTCACTCCCCCAGACCAAGTGGACGGAAGGGAGGTGGAGTGGGAATCCTTCTAGCCCCATGCAGCACCTATCAGGTTCTTCACCCCCCCCTCTCCACCCGCCTGCTTATACATATCACCCTGCCTTCTGTCTTCTCCCTACTACTGCTTCTACCAACTCTTGCTCATTCTACATCCATACACTGATAAAACCTCCAGTACTCTGAGACATGCCCCTTCACATAAATCACATTCCCACATTACCTCCCTCACCCTCCTGCTTCTCCTAATCTCTGGTGACATATCCCCAAACCCTGGGCCACCATCATCTGTCTTTGCCCATTGCTCCCATCCCCCTACACCCTCTGGCAGGAGCCGCAACCCACAGAACTTGGTCTCTATTCCTCTTTCCAAAACCAGCCCCCCATTTTCCTGTGCCCTGTGGAATGCACGTTCTGTCTGCAACAAACTCACCGCCCTTCACGCCCTCTTTATCACAAATTCCTTTAACCTACTTGCCATTACTGAAACCTGGCTTCATGAATCGGACACTATTTCTCCTGCTTCCCTCTCCCATGGGGGCTTTCTCTGGACTCATTCCCCCAGACCAAGTGGACGGAAGGGAGGTGGAGTGGGAATCCTTCTAGCCCCATGCAGCACCTATCAGGTTCTTCACCCACCTCCCTCTCTGACACTCTCCTCTTTTGAGGCACATTGCATTCGTCTATTTTCTCCCATTTCTCTAAGAATTGCTGTCATCTACCGGCCCCCTGGACCAGTATCAACCTTTCTTGATGATTTTTCTGCCTGGCTACCCTACTTTCTCTCTGCTGAAATACCCACAATCATTCTTGGGGACTTCAACATCCCTGTTAACACTAACACTACTATTACTTCTAAACTTCTCAGTCTCACCTCATTGCTTGACCTGAAGCAATGGATACAGGCTCCTACCCACTCCAACGGCAACACCCTTGACCTTGACTTCTCCTATCTGTGCACTCCGTGCAACCTTTCCAACAATCCACTCCCACTCTCTGATCACCACCTTATTAGTTTTGCTCTCTCCTTGTCTTCCACCTCTTCTCCCTCCAACCGCCTAATGGTTACCCGTAGAAACCTTCGCCACCTCAACCCTTCTCTTCTCTACTCCGCTACTGATCACCTCTATGACAAAATCTCACCTCTGTCCTGCCCCAACCAAGCTACTTTCATCTACAACAGCTCACTGTCTTCCTCCCTAAACAAGCTTGCCCCCCTCACTACACGCAGAATTAGGCCCCGACTGCTACAACCCTGGCAAACAGATGACACCAGAAGTCTCAGAAAACGTAGCCGCGCTCTTGAGCGCCTGTGGCATAAGACTAAGACCCAGGAAGACTTCACACATTATAAATCTGCCCTCCTAAAATACTACTCCTGCCTTCACACTGCCAAACAGACCTACTTTATCACACTCATTAACACCTTCTCATCCAGTCCACGTCAACTCTTCTCTACCTTCAATACTCTACTCTGTCCTCCACTGCCTCCACCCACCAACTCACTCACTGCGCAGGAGATTGCCAATCACTTCAAAAATAAGATTGATACAATTCATGAGGAGATCACCAATGCGCAAAAACCTCCCCCATGCAACACCCCATGTCCGCAGATACAATCATTACTTCCCTCATTCAACCCTGCTACTATTACTGAGGTTGCTAAACTTTTATCTAGCACCCATCTAACCACTTGCCCCCTGGATCCTGTTCCCTCGCAAATGCTACGCTCACCCTCTGACTCGATTTCCACTCTCTAACTCACATTTTCAACATTTCCCTCTCCAGTGGCATCTTCCCAAACTCTCTAAAACATGCGCTAGTCATCCCCATACTAAAAAGCCCTCACTGGATCCCACCAATCTCAACAACTTACGTCCAATCTCCTTATTCTCCTTCTCCTCCAAACTTCTTGAAAGACTGGTCTACAACCGACTAAGCGACCATCTGACCATGAATAAATTTCTAGATCCCCTCCAGTCCGGTTTTCGCCCTCATCACTCCACGGAAACTGCTCTCCTTAAACTCTCAAATGACCTACTAATGGCTAAAGCCAATGGACACTATTCTGTACTACTTCTCCTGGATCTCTCTGCTGCCTTTGACACAGGGGACCACCCCCTCCTCCTCAAAAAACTCCACTCCTTTGGTCTCCGTGACTGTACTCTTCGCTGGTTCTCATCCTACCTATCACACCGCTCCTTCAGTGTCACTTACAACTCTACTTCCTCCTCTCCTCTTCCTTTTTCCGTTGGGGTCCCCCAAGGTTCTGTTCTTGGACCTCTCCTTTTCTCAATCTACACCACCTCCTTGGGTCAGTCGATTGCCTCCCATGGCTTTCAATATCATCTCTACGCTGATGACACCCAAATCTATCTCTCCACCCCCCAGCTCTCTCCATCTGTCTCCTCACGCATTACCAACTTACTAGCAGACATATCAGCCTGGATGTCACATCACTTCCTCTATCTCAACCTATCCAAAACCGAGCTCATGATATTTCCTCCCTCAGGTGCCACTTCCCCTGCTTTCCCTGTCAATATCAACGGCTCAACTATCAACCCATCTCCCCACGCCAGGGTCCTAGGTGTAATCCTGGACTCTGAACTAACCTTTCGACCCCACATTCTATCACTATCCAAAGCTTGCCGCCTCAATCTCCGCAACATCTCCAAGATACGCCCCTTCCTAACCAATGTCACCACAAAGCTTCTAATCCACTCCCTGGTCATCTCCCGCCTCGACTACTGCAACTCCCTCCTCATTGGTTTACCTCTAAATAGGCTATCCCCACTTCAGTCCATCATGAACGCTGCTGCCAGGCTCATCCACCACACAAACCGCTCAGCGTCTGCTACACCCCTCTGCCAATCCCTCCATTGGCTGCCACTCAGTCACCGAATTAAATTCAAGATACTCACTATAACTTACAAAGCCATCCACAACCTGGCTACATCTCAAACCTAGTCACAAAATACCAACCTAATCGTTCTCTTCGCTCCTCCCAAGACCTCCTGCTCTCAAACTCCCTTGTCACCTCATCCCATGCTCGCCTTCAGGACTTCTCCAGAGCCTCCTCCATCCTCTGGAATGCTCTACCCCAATCCGTCCGATTTTCTCCTACTTTATCCACTTTCAGACGATCCCTGAAAACTCATCTCTTCAGAGAAGCCTATCTGGCCCCCACCTAACAACTGTACATGTATCTTCTCAATCAGCACATCACCCACAGTTATTACCTCTTGTATCTTTTGACCTTCCCTCTTAGATTGTAAGCTCTAAGGAGCAGGGCCCTCTGATTCCTACTGTATCAAAGTGTATTGTATTTTTACTGTCTACCCTCAAGTTGTAAAGCGCTACGTAAACTGTTGGCGCTATATAAATCCTGTATAATAATAATAATAATAATAATATTGTGTCTCCTCTCTTGATTGTTTTCCCAATCCCCCCACCCCCTCCCTTCCAACCCTTCCCATTTCCCCTCTCTCCAAGGTCAATTGGTCTTCAACTCTCCATTACTAGTCTAAGGCATTCAGTTCTTTAACATATCTCCAGGTTTTTTTACATTTTTTCCAACCTTCCCACACCTCCAAGTTCCCACTTCCTACTTCGACTGTAGTATTCGCCAGTATCTCATTATTATGCGTTTCCTCTACTGCATCAAACCACTCCCATGTCTCTGGGCCCTCCTTCCTCTGCCAACCCTTCGGTATCAATCTCTTTGCAGCATTTAAAAGAAATGTTACCAATGTCTGCTTATATTTATTTGTATCTCCTTCCCCCCCATGGAACAGAACCACCCACGGGTCTTCTACTACATCTATATCAGTTATTATCTTTATTAAAGCAAGAGTCTTCTTCCAGAAAATTTTTATTTTGGGGCAATTCCACCAGATGTGGCCCATTGTTCCTACATCTTGGCAGCCTCGCCAACAGAGTGCCGACGCTCCACTCTGGTATTTACTTAATATCTCAGGGGTTATATAGCTTCTACTTATACATTTATAGTTAATTTCTGCTGAACGTGTATCTAAAGTTAAATTAAAATCCTATCTAAAATTTTGCTAATTGTGTTTTTATCTTTCTTCGTGCCCAAATCCCTCTCCCATTTGTCAATGAATGGCGGTATCTCCAACTTTTCTGTTGTCATCAGGATTTTATATACTTTCGAGATTGTATTTCTCGAATCTTCGAGATCACATAACTTTTCTATCTCTGTCAGATCTTCCCCAGACCTAATGGGATGTGGTAGCTTGCTCACGAAGTGTTTCAATTGTAGGTATCGCCATTCATCTATCCCACGTGTCACCCTATCATGTCTAAGTTGTTGAAGTGTTATTATTTTGCCATTTTTAATTATTTCTCTTAGCTGTGTTATCCCCCAAAATTCCACCCTTCCTCCTATGTTTTCTATTCCTGATGCAAAATATTTGTTTTCTTTAAGTGTCAATAATGGTGAGTTATATTTCCCTATCACTTTCTTGTATACCCCATCCCAAACTTTAAAGATGTTTTGTGTAATTACGTGAATATTAATGTCTAAGGTTCTAAATTGTGGAGGATTCCAAATAATATTTCCCAAGTGAGCTTTACTAAATGTATTTTCTATTTTCACCCACTTTTTTCATTATCTCTCTTTGCCCACTCTACTAGTCTAGACAGGACTATCGCTTTGTAATAGTTCCGGACGTCTGGCACAGCCAGTCCACCATTTACTTTACTTTGTTTTAATGTCTGGAAGGAGACTCTTGGCCTTCTATTTTTCCAGATAAAATTCATTATTATCTTTTTAGTTTTGTTAAATAGTATTGGGGGAGTGGTATAGGGATCATCTGAAATAGGTACGTTATTTTAGGGAGGAGGACCATCTTGGTGACATTTATGCGACCTATCCATGAGAGTGGTTTACTGGTTAATCTCTTGCAGTCTAGTCTGATATCGTCGAGCAGAGGGACATAATTTATATTGTACATCTTCTCATTTGAGTTGGTTAAGTTGATTCCCAAGTACCTTAATTCCTTGGTCCACCCGAAGCCCGATACCCTCTTCATATTGTTTACCTCTGCCTTGTTGAGGTTAATATTTAATTTGGGTAGAGAGGCCATTGGATCTGTTATGTAAAACAACACATCATCAGCAAATGCTGCGATTTTGTGTTCATCTTCCCCCAACTTGATGCCTCTTATGTCAGAGTCTCTACGTATTGTTGCCAGGAGTGGCTCGAGGGTCAGGACAAAGAGTAACGGGGGACAAGGGGCAGCCTTGTCTCGTGCTGTTTCTCATTTCAAAGGGTTGAGACATCAACCCGTTGACTTTTATCGTGGCCGTAGGATGATGGTACAGCGTTTTTATCCACTGGATCATCTTGGGTCCTATTCCCATAGTCTCCAGGGTCTGAAACATGAACCCCCAGTCTACTCTGTCAAAGGCCTTTTCGGCATCAATTGACAGCAGTAGTCCTGGGGGTCCACTCTCCCTCAGCTTTTGCAACAGAAGTAGCGTCTTAACCCCATTATCCCTCCCTTCTCTTTTGGGGACAAATCCCACCTGATCCAGATTAACCAAGAAGTTCATAAACTCCTTTAGCCTCTCAGCCAGGACCTTCGCATACAGTTTTGTGTCAGTGTTGAGGAGTGAGATAGGGCGATAACTTGAACAGAGTGTTTTCTCCTTACCTTCCTTCAAGATCATTGCAATAGATGCCTGAAGGGCATCTCTGCTCATCTCATAGCTATCTCCCAGCCCATTCATATAATTGCAAAGCCTTGGGACTAGTATCTCTTTAAATTTTTTATAATAACCCAATGTGAGCCCATCCGGGCCAGGGCTTTTCCCGGAGGCCCCTCCTGTTAACGCCTTTCTAATTTCATCTTCCGAGATTGGCGCTTCCAAGAGTTCCCTGGCTGAGTCTGAAATTATGGGTAGCTTAGCTTTCTTTTTTTTTTTTTCCAAATAAAGCTTTATTAAGTTAAATCCATACATTGATTTGTTGAAAAACACATTACATCTGGGGTGTGGATATATGGGATTACAGAGTAGTGTGGGCAGAAAATATAAAGAACATATAGTAAAGCAGGTAAAACATTTTTTAAACATGTTGATTTTTGAGGGCGAAAAAGATTAAAAAGGGAGAGAGGAGTAAAAACCGTATGATAATAGATTGCCTATGATAACCTTAGTATATGAGTCTGAGATTTTTGTTGGATTGTGTTTGGAATAATCGTTAATTACTATGTCTGTGTGAGAGTGTGAAATTGATCCTGGTGCGTGGTGCCCAGAAGTCGGGTGATGTTTGTAGATAGAGATATAATCATAGCATACAACAATGGATATCTAACATAGCAAAGTTTCGATTTAATGGTGGTCAAAATATAGTGAGAAGTACAAAGGGAAGGTAGGGGAAAGTTATTTCCCGTCCCTGGCTCAGCCATGGGTCTAACGGGAAATATCTTTACAGAAGGACCAAGTCCCAGGAAGAAAAGCATAATAGAGCTTTTGAAGTGAATTCTGTATGCATAATGATATAGTTACCTCCTGAATTTTGTTTCATGCACGACTATAGGGAGGACTATAGACAGTTGGGATGTATGATGTGTCTTATGGTGTGCTGGAGGAGGGTTCCTGATTGATTAATTGGGTATATTCAGATGTTGTGCGGAAATGTAGCCAACAGGCCCAAGTGTTCCTGTATTTAGTATAGGAATCCTGTGCTTGATGTACAAGTTCCTCCATTTCAGCTATTTTGTTCACTCTTTTGAACCAGTCTGTGATTGTGGGCGGGTTGGGAGACCTCCAGAGAACTGGGATACAGAGTTTGGCAGCATTGATTAGATGTAGTGCTAGGGATTTGTGATAAGATTTCATCGGTAGGGAGGAGTGGTGTAAGAGGGCTTGTGCTGGAGAGAAATCTAGCTGAAGTGTAGTGATTTGGGAGGAGAGGTGAAAAACTTTAGTCCAGAAGGCAGAAATTGCAGGGCAGTCCCACCATATGTGAAGGAGTGATCCGTTTTTGTCATTACATCTCCAACAATTAGATGGGATCTCTGGATTAATGGTGTGTAACTTGAGAGGCGTTTTGTACCATCTGGAGAAAAGCTTGTATCCGTTTTCTTGAGTTGTTACATTAATGGAGCCTTTGTGTATGTTAGAGTATATCTTTTCCCATTCCTTATCAGAGAGGTGGATGGAAAGATCTTTTTCCCATTTTGCACTAGCTATATTTGTTTTAGGAGTATGCTCGAGAAAGAGGTTCAAGTATATGGTGGATATCAGGTGTCTTTGGGGTTCAGTGGCAGAGCAAAGGGATTCAAAGTGTGATAGGTTTCTTGAGTATGCAGCCCTAGTTTGGGGATCAAGAAGAAAATGTCTGAGTTGTATATAAGACCAGAAAGGGATCTGGTGATTCGTTTCTTGGGAGTTCAATGAGGACAGCGGTTTAATATTCCCCTTAGCGAAGAAATCTCCCGCTGTCATCCTTGTCTGGGATCCTATTTGATGAAGGAACGAATCATCGTTGCCTGGTGGAAAGTCTGGGTTATGTTTGATTGGCGTGAGAGGGCCTGGAGAGGAGGAAATGTGCAAATGTTTACATGTCTTTTTAAAGGAATTCAGTGTTGTATCGATAAGGGGATGTTGTTTGCAATGTGGAGAGATGTGGCGAGGGTGAATCCAGGGTAGGTTATGGATCGGGATTTGTGAGAAGGCTTGTTCAATTGCGATCCACGCTTTAGTTTTAGGGTGAACATTCCAGTCCACTATTCGAGAGAGTTGACAGGCCCAATAGTATTTTCGAAGATCCGGTAGGCCTAATCCACCTTTCATTTTGGGTACGGTCATTCTGTTGAAACTCATTCTAGGTCGCTTATTGTTCCAGATGAATTTCATACAGGATTTGCGGTACGCATTAAAAAAAGTTTGTGGTAGAGACACTGGGATTGTTTGGAGCAGGTATAGAAATTTTGGCATTATAGTCATTTTTATAATGGAGACTCCATTGCCAAACCATGAGAACAAGCCCGTTGACCAAGTGTTGAGGTCTTTTTGAATATTTTGGATAATGGGAGTATAGTTTTTGCTGTATAAGTCCGATAGCGAGGTTGGAATGTAGACCCCAAGGTATTTAATGGCGCTCGGTTTCCATTTGAAAGGGAAATTAGTTTGACATTGTTTCACTATATCTGGTGGTAGAGTGATATTTAGGGCCTCTGATTTAGCGAAGTTAATTTTAAGATATGTGAGATTTTCAAAGAGAGTAAGATCTTTGAGGAGATTGGGTAGCGTAATGTGTGGATCTTTCAGGAATAGTAGGATGTCATCCGCAAATGCCGCTAATTTATACGTAGATTTTGCGATGGTTATTCCTTTAATGTTTGGATTGTTTTTTAGATGCGTTAGACATGGTTCCAGTGCCAAGACAAAAATAAGCGGAGAGAGTGGGCATCCTTGTCTTGTACTGTTAGATATGGAGAAGGCATTCGACAGGTGTCCATTTATCCGGACTTTGGCAGTTGGGGTGGAGTATAGAGCAAGAATAAATTGTAGCATGCGATCTCGTATGCCAATGTGTGTTAGGACCTCTTTTAGGTAGTCCCAGGCTACCCTGTCGAATGCCTTCTCCGCATCAAGGGAGAGAAGGAATCCCGGTTGTTTCTTTGAAGTCAGCCAATTGTGAATACTGATTGCCTTTAGGGTGTTGTCCCTTGCCTCTCTACCCGGGACGAAACCAACTTGGTCTAAGGAGATGAGGCCAGGGAGAAGGGGTAAAAGTCTATTAGCCAAAATTTTTGCATATATTTTCAGGTCAACATTTAGTAGAGATATTGGTCTGTAGTTGTGAACTAAATTTGGATCTTTATCAGGTTTTGGAATAACCACTATGTGGGCTGTGAGAATATCTCTGGGAGGGGGGTTCTCGGATGAAAGGGAGTTGAAAGCATTTAAGAAGTGAGGATAAAGCGTAGCTATGAATTCCTTATAGTATCCTGCCGTTAGGCCATCTGGACCTGGACTTTTGCCTGTTTTGAGTTGTTGGAGCACAGACTCTAGTTCGTCCTTAGAGATGGGACGTTCTAGATGCGAAGCTTCTGCATCAGAAATGGGTTTGGGACCATGTTGGGCTAGGAACTCTTTAATCAAGTGTGTTCTACAATCATTGTTTATCGTGGGTTTATGAGGATTGATATTATAGAGTTGCGAGAAATAATTCACAAATTGGTCTGCTATCAGTGTAGTAGACGTTACTTTAGAACCCGAAGGGTCATTAATGGAATGAAGTGTTGTAGATGATCGTTTTGCACGGAGGGCTCTGGCTAGAATTTTACCGGATTTGTTGCCGTGTTCGTAGAATATTTTTTGTGATAATATGTATTTGCGTTTTATTTGTTTATGTAACACTTCTTTCAACTCTGTCCTCACCTGAGTAAGTTCCTCAAGCGTGGAGAGCGCTCGAGTTTTCTTATGTATTTTTTCTAAATTCTGTATGCATTTGGAAAGGATAGAAATATGCGCTTGTCTTTTTCGTCTTCTCTTGGAAGCGATAGCTATTAGCTTTCCCCGTATGGTGCATTTGTGGGCTTCCCATTTTATCATTGGGGATATTTCCAAGGAGTCGTTATCCTGGAAATAAAGTTTTAGATTGTCGTGTATAGTAGACACAATTGAAATGTCTGTCAGCAGTGAGGGATCAAGACGCCATATTTGTGAGCGGGTATGTTTAGATGGAAATTCCAAGGACATGGTTATCGGATGGTGATCTGATATGTACATTGGTTCGATGGAGGTGTGCTTGAGCATGGGGAGATCGTTTTGTGAGATAAAGAAATAGTCAAGTCTGGAGTAACTGCCATGTGGGTTGGAGAAAAAAGTGTAATCTTTAGTTGAGGGGTTTAAAGTACGCCATGCGTCGTGTAATGTCAATTCTTGAAAACATTGTTTAATTGCTCGTAACGCTGAGAAGGGTAATTTGGATGCACCCGAAGATGTATCCTGTATTGGGTTTAAGGGAACATTAAAATCTCCTCCAGTTAATAGTATACCCTCTTGAAACGATGCGAGCAATTGCAGTGTGTGTCGGAAGAACGGGACTTGTTTAATGTTGGGGGGCGTATATGTTTGCTAAGGTTAAAGGTTTACCGAAAAGTGAACCTTTGACAAAAAGAAATCTTCCATCTTCATCCGCTAGAGTGTCTTTGATTATGAGTGGACACTGTTTTGAGATAAGGATAGAAACTCCTTTTGTTTTTGATTGTTTGTTGGTAGCATGAAAAGCTGTTGGATAGCGTAAGTCGGAGAATTTGGGGATAGTATCAGGCTCCAACTTACCAGACCGGCGAGTCCCGTCGGGCAGAGGGTAGGCTCCCTTACCTTCCGACTATCGGCCCCCTGGTAGAGTAAACAGAGGGCGCGACAGTACGGAGTGGTATGAAGGCCTGTGTACTGTCCAGGTATTGCAGTCCGGATGTTTGCAGGGTTAATGTCTGGAGAGACTGGAGTAGGCCGGGGCACCGTCACTGAGCTGAGCAGGATGGTGTGGACAACAGGCTGAAGACTGCAGACAGACAGATGGGATCCAAGGGAGCAGGCAAATGGAAGGTCAGGAGGCAGGCTGGGTTTGGCAACAGGCAGACGGTAGCGGTACAGAGGAACAGGCAAACGGATGGTCAGACAAGCAGAGATCGGTGCAGGCAGAGTTCAGAGAGAGGTCGGGGGACAAGGCCGGGTCAACAGGTATACAGGAACAGACAAGGTACACGGTCAGGTTCAGGAACAACTAGCTGTTGATTAGGCAGCACTGGTCACTAGAACTCACTGGCTTTAAATAGGGCTTTTGGCGCCAAACGACGTGCACGCGCGTGCCCCGGCACACACAGGCACGCGCGCCCACCAACGCCCGCGCGCGCGCCCCCGCACACCGGCGTGCACAGTAGAACGATCCTGGACACACATACCGGCGCCGCGAGGAGCACGCACGGCGAGGTCCGCAGGAACACGCGCGCCACCGCGCGCCGACGCACCCTGACGCACACCACCGCGGGCGCCCTGCCTGCCGAGGTAAGGACCCTGACAGAGCCCCCCCCTCAAGGGCAGCCTCCGGATGCCCAGCTGGGCCAACCTGGGTGCATGGGAGTTCTTGAAAGCTCGTAGTAATTCGTTGGCATGGAGGTTACCTTCGGGTTCCCAGGAATTATCTTCGGGTCCATAGCCCTTCCACTTAATGAGGTACTGGAGTTGATTCTGCCTCTTCCTACAATCCAGGATTGCCTCGACTTCGAACTCCTCCTCATTGTTGACCAAAACAGCCTCCGGTGGCTTGGCCTTACGGTCAGGAAAGGGATCGTTGATAACTGGTTTCAATAACGACACGTGGAAGACCGGGTGGATCCTAAGGGACTCTGGCAGACTGAGCTCAAAGGCAACATCATTCACCTTTCTTTTCACCCGAAACGGGCCCAGGAACTTAGGTCCCAACTTCCTGGAGGGACAAGCCAACTTCAGATTGGTTGTAGAAAGCCATACTTGGTTGCCAGGCTCAAGGACGAGTTCTCCTCGCCTTTTCTTGTCGAACATCCTCTTGAAGGAAGCCTGGGATTGGGCCATGGTTTCCTGCAAGATTTTACAGTTACTAGAGAAGAACTCCATTGTCTCTGATACTGCAGGTAGGGTACATTCCGGGATAGAACTGGGAAGGAAAGCAGGATTGAATCCATAATTCGCAAAGAAGGGCGTTTGGTTGATGGCAGAATGTAGAGAGTTATTATACGCGAATTCAGCGACTGGTAACAAGGACACCCAGTCGTCTTGCGTAAATATAGAGAAACAACGGAGGTATTGCTCCAGCGTCTGGTTAGTTCTTTCCGTCTGGCCGTTCGTCTGGGGGTGATAGGCTGAAGAAAATGCCAATTCAATTTCCAGGGCGGCACACAATGCTCTCCAAAACCGGGAGGTAAATTGGACACCCCGATCGGATACTATATTCGCAGGTACCCCATGTAATCTTACTACTTCCTTGACGAATATCTTCGCCGTTTCCACGGCTGTGGGAGTACCCTTCATAGGGATGAAGTGTGCCATCTTGGATAGCCTATCGATCACCACAAAGATGGTTGAGAAACCTTCAGAGGGGGGTAGCTCCACAATGAAGTCCATTGACAACATTCTCCAAGGTCTGTCAGGAATCGGTAAGGGTCTCAATAAACCCCAGGCCTTTGAGCGGTTGCATTTGTTTCGGGCACAAGTGTGGCAGGAACCCACATACCTCTTACAGTCCTCCCGGAGACATGGCCACCAAAAGGTGCGTAGCACCAATTCCGAGGTTTTTTGAGCTCCGAAGTGACCCGCCAGCTTGTGGTCGTGACATAGTTCCAGTACCAGCACCCTAAGTTTTTCAGGTACAAAAATCTTGCCTTCATGCCAGAGCAACCCATCATTTAGGCTGGTTCCCGTAGGTAGGGGAATTTCAGAGGAAGCCTGTCTTATCCTGGAAATTAAATCTCCTTGGAGAAGTAAGAAATTTCCTGCTGGCAAAATAGTATCAGGGGGAGTACTTTCCTTGGAATCGTGAAACATTCGTGATAAGGCATCAGGTTTCCCATTCTTGGATCCGGGTCTGTACGTAATATGAAAGGAGAACCGGGAAAAAAAAAGTGCCCATCTAGCCTGTCGTGGTCTGAGTCGCTTGGCTGCTCTTAGATATTCCAAGTTCTTATGATCGGTAAAGATGAGAACCGGATGTACAGCACCCTCTAATAGGTAGCGCCATTCTTCCAGAGCCGCTTTGATGGCCAACAGTTCCCGGTCTCCCACATCATAATTTTTCTCGGATGACGAGAGTTTTCGGGAAAAGAATGCTACAGGAAACAAGAGGGCCTTGGGGCCCTGGCGTTGAGAAAGTACTGCCCCCACTGCGATCTCTGAAGCATCTACTTCCAGCACAAACGGTAATGCAGGGTCCGGGTGCTTGAGGATAGAAGCCGAAGTAAACAGTCCCTTTAATTTCTCAAACGCTGCCTGTGCTCGGGACGACCAGCAGAATCGTGCCCCCTGTCTGGTAAGTTCCGTTATTGGTGAAATAATTTTAGAAAAGTCTTTAATAAATTTTCTGTAGAAGTTGGAAAATCCTACAAAACGTTGGACCCCTTTCTTGTCTGTAGGAGCAGGCCAGTCCAGGATGGCCGATACTTTTTGTGGATCCATCTTGATCCCTTCCACAGAAATAATGAGTCCCAAGAACTGGATACTCTGGCGTTCGAACTCACTTTTGTCTAATTTAGCGTATAAGCCATGTTGCCTGAGTCGGGTGAGAACATTCCTGACGTGCCTGCGATGGTCAGCCAAAGAAGAGGAAAAGATGGGTATGTCGTCCAGATAAACGATGACGTAGAGGTCCAGGATTTCTCTAAAGATGTCGTTCACAAAGTGCTGGAACATAGCTGGGGTGTTGCAAAGACCAAAGGGCATGACCTGGTACTCGAAATGCCCCGAAACGAGTGCGAAACGCAGTCTTCCACTCGTCACCCTCACGGATGCGGATCAAGTTATAAGCACCCCGGAGATCCAATTTAGTAAAGATTCTGGCAGTGCCCAACCTTTGGAATAACTCAGGTACCAGAGGGAGCGGGTATCAATTCTTAATCGTAATTTTATTCAAATCGCGGTAATCGATACATGGTCTTAGAGAGTGGTCTTTCTTTTCCACAAAGAATAAGCCCGCACCAGCCGGGGAAGTGGACGGGCGAATAAATTTCTTCTTTAGATTTTCATCTAGATACTGCTTCAGGGTATCCAGCTCCTGCTCAGTCAGGGGGAAAATCCTGCCAAAAGGTACCTCGGTTCCAGGAAGCAATTCAATTGGGCAGTCGTAGGGCCTGTGTGGAGGTAGCGATTCTGCCCCCTTCTTGCTAAACACATCCACAAAGTCTTGGTAAGGCTCAGGGATAGCTTGAAGCAGATCCACCTCTGGGTGTAGACAGAGGAGTTGGGTAACCTCATGGCCTGTCCCTAGCATACAATGTTGAAGGCAATATCCGGAAAGAAACTCGACATTACCATCAGCCCAGTTGATTTGGGGATTGTGCACCTGTAGCCACGGTATTCCAAGGATGACTGGAAAAAGGGGGGACGAGATGGCGTCCAGACAGAGGTATTCACGGTGTCGCTGGCCCATGATGGCTTCTAAGGGGACGGTCTCCTGAGTGACCGGGCCGGAACGGAGAGCAGAACCATCTGCCAGATGAACAGCAAGGCTTTGAGTTTTATTTTGGAGAGGAATGGCATGTTGGGAGGCAAAGGTCCGGTCGATAAAACAGCTGCAGGCTCCTGAATCAATGATAGCTGGGACTTGGATGGCCTTTCCGGGAAGCTGTAAGGTGACAGAAATGGTTAGGTGTGTGCCAATAGTAGGTACAATAGGAGCACAGGTAAGAACATCAGGGCGACACTTACGCATCTTGTTGGGACAACCATTGGCGTAGTGCCCAGATTCCCCACAGTAGAGGCAGAGGTTGTGTGCCCGTCTACGTGTTTTCTCCTCTGGAGTCAAAGAAGGGCGGAACAGGCCGAGCTGCATTGGTTCAGGTGCATCATAGGTCGAGGCAGGTGGAGGAGCAGGAGATCTGTTGGGAGGACAGGGTACTTGTGAAATCATCCAGGTGGGACGAAAGGTACTGGTGGTCCTTTCAGTACGTCGCTCCCGCAGTCTACGGTCTATTTGAATAGACAAATTGATGAGCTCTTCCAGGGTCTGTGGTACCCCTACTCGTGCCAACTCATCTTTGAGGGGTTCTGACAACCCCATCCTGAACTGATGGCGTAACGCGGCGTCATTCCATGCCGTGTCAGAACTCCAGCGTCTGAACTCGACGGCATAGTCTTCTGCGGCTCGGCGGCCTTGACGAAGGGCCTGTAAGGTGGCTTCCGCGGTGGCAGTGAGCTGGGGGTCTTCATATAATTGGGACATGGCACCAAAGAAGGCCTCCAGGCTGTCCAAGGCGACCGCCTTTTGCTCCAACAGTCGGTGGGCCCATGTTTGCGGTTCACCTGAGAGCAAGGAAATGACAAAGCCCACCTTAGTGGCTTCAAGGGAGAACGTGCGTGGCTGTAGAGCAAAGTAAAGGTTGCAGGCATTCCGGAAGGCTCGATACCTACTTCGGTCTCCAAGAAATCTTTCAGGTACTGGTACTTTTGGCTCAGGAGGTAACATGACCACAGAGGGTGCTGAGGTGGCTGCTGCGGACCCCGGTGGACCGGAAGGTGCGGACAAAGCCTGCACGCGCTCTTCCAAGCTGGAGTATCCCTCTTGTAGGCTCTTTACAGCCTGGGTTAGACCCGCCAGGTGTCGGCAAAGTTCGTCCATGGGAGAGGCCCCTTGCCCGGACTCGGTCATGGCTGCCTAATACTATCAGGCTCCAACTTACCAGACCGGCGAGTCCCGTCGGGCAGAGGGTAGGCTCCCTTACCTTCCGACTATCGGCCCCCTGGTAGAGTAAACAGAGGGCGCGACAGTACGGAGTGGTATGAAGGCCTGTGTACTGTCCAGGTATTGCAGTCCGGATGTTTGCAGGGTTAATGTCTGGAGAGACTGGAGTAGGCCGGGGCACCGTCACTGAGCTGAGCAGGATGGTGTGGACAACAGGCTGAAGACTGCAGACAGACAGATGGGATCCAAGGGAGCAGGCAAATGGAAGGTCAGGAGGCAGGCTGGGTTTGGCAACAGGCAGACGGTAGCGGTACAGAGGAACAGGCAAACGGATGGTCAGACAAGCAGAGATAGGTGCAGGCAGAGTTCAGAGAGAGGTCGGGGGACAAGGCCGGGTCAACAGG
Organism: Lithobates septentrionalis; assembly: GCA_037952835.1. Classification (NCBI taxonomy): domain Eukaryota; kingdom Metazoa; phylum Chordata; class Amphibia; order Anura; family Ranidae; genus Lithobates; species Lithobates septentrionalis. Next base: position 816,757 of record JBBDGP010001153.1, on the reverse strand, counting down.
TATACAGGAACAGACAAGGTACACGGTCAGGTTCAGGAACAACTAGCTGTTGATTAGGCAGCACTGGTCACTAGAACTCACTGGCTTTAAATAGGGCTTTTGGCGCCAAACGACGTGCACGCGCGCGCCCCGGCACACACAGGCACGCGCGCCCGCCAACGCCCGCGCGCGTCCCCGCACACCAGCGTGCACAGTAGCACGATCCTGGACACACATACCGGCGCCGCGAGGAGCACGCACGGCGAGGTCCGCAGGAACACGCGCGCCAACGCACCCTGACGCACACCACCGCGGGCGCCCCGCCTGCCGAGGTAAGGACCCTGACAGATAGAGTCCATTTTGAAATGCGTTTCTTGGACGTATATAATGTCTGCCTTGAGTTTATGCATAGAAAGGAGAACTTGTGTACGTTTCTCAGGGACATTTAGTCCCCGTGCGTTGAGCGAGACTAGTTTAGTAGTGGCGTTGTGGTGAGATATTGATGTAGAATTGTGTGAGACCGGTGTCATTCTGTGATTTGGGAGGTGTTGTGAGTTAGACTGGAGTGGTGTTTACTGAAGATAGTCCGCGGTGCAGGTGTATGTGGCAGAAAAAGAACAGTAGTTGGACTTGTGCCTTATGCTCTTATGTGTGGAAGGTGTGCTCTAGGAGAGTGATGAGATTCTATTCAGGATGAGAGTAGATTGTTCAGGAATAGGGAGTGATGTGAGGGATATTGGGTATGCGGGGGAGAGGAAACTGTGAAGACCACTGTGTAGTGTTGTTAGGGGTTATAGGTAGTGGAAAGTAATCCGGGGACTAGCGATGCCTGCTCGCTAGGCTGTGTACGAGTATACACTCGTGATATATGGTACCGGAATGGGTCAGTGGTGGTTTAAAGGAGGGTTGAGTGAAGAAATCAGGTAATCAACTGAAACCACTGTTTGGGAAGGTGACCAAACGGTAACGTAGAGAAAAGTAAAACCTGTCAATAAGGGAAAAGAGCCGCTGACATATGGGATAGATGTAGGCAGAAGGCATGGACTGAAGACGGTCCATGTGTGAAATGGTTGCATTTAGATTGCTGTGAATGCCGCCTATTAACTTTCTCAGTGGATTTGGAGAAACAGCATGGGTCAGATTTGCGAAAAGCAGATAAAGAATTAGGTGTATGGTCAGATGAAACATTAAGTTAATGACATATTTTGTGAGATCGTTCCCCTGGTGATCGTTAAGTGAGAGGAAAGAATGAGAAAAAAAAACCAAAAAAAAAACAGAAAAATAAAAGAAATAAAAGAAATAAAAATCCCCATGAGTAGCACATAAAATAAACATCTGGTGAGGCGCAGATATTCATAGCGCAAAAGTCTATGTAATAATTCAGTTAAACAGTCAGCCAGAAAACTTGAACAGTTAGCAGAGCAGAGTATTCAACATAGGTAGAAAGTATTATCTCTTAAGATAGATAAACCGTGCCTGAACTAATTAATAATTAACTACCCCTGAAGGCTATGAAGAAGCTTGTCAAAATAATTAATAAAACGAAGTATCCATGTAGATCGTTATGCTATTTAGGAGCATATCTCAGTGGATAGGAGGGGATGATTATATGAGGAAGATCAGTGTCTGTGAAACTCCCTTAGAGTGCCTTTATCTGAGAAGCCTGTCAGTTCCGTTTTTGGTATGTAGATAGCTGTCTAGTCAGGGAAAGGCACTCGCAAGGATAAGTTCTATATAATCATACAGGGTAGTGAGTGCCCTAATTTTTGCGTAATTCATGACAGATAAGGTGATGTTTAGGACTACTAAGGAGATGGATCATGTGTCACAACCATCTCGGGCTGGGATGACACAGGCATCCTCCTATGGGAGGTGCGTGTGTGGAGGCAGGGGAGAAAAGTCTGCAGAGTGTCACCACGGTAACAAGTCAGGTCTCTAACCTTGTGAGAGCCAATGAGCGACTGCATGAGTCATGTTGGGGGAGAACTTGTTACCTCAGACCTTGGCTCCTCTCATGAATTCGCGCCGAAAGACAGCAACCAATGGAGCGATGAACAGCTGGTTGTCATGGCAATAAGATTGTGTGGTAGTTCTAGTAGTTACCTACTAATGTAGTTGCTATCTAAGAGGAACAGAGAGTTAATACAGGATCAAAATAGGGGTGTCAATGAGTATTACTAGCAGCCTGTTGTGTGTAAGAGAAGGGCATATTTGCAGTTAGAATTATCAATCCGTGTAATAGGAGCAGGATGAAACCCTGTTAAACTGTCAGTGTACCGATCAGCTAGAGGAGGGAGAGATAAAGTAGATTGGAGATCTATGATGACACTATACCTCACTAGATTGGAAAGTACAGTCACATAAGAATTTAATTATAATAGAGCTCTAATGAAGGGTGGAACTGCTAGTGTAGGGCTGTATTGGAGAGTAAGGTGTGACAGAACAAGCCATGCAGGCAAAGCGCTGCTTTGGTAGTCAGCGTTAAGGGGGAAATAGATATGCCTGTGTGTATGAACTATGATCTACATAAACTAAACTTAACAGTTTGAAATACTTTAGGAGCATATTACCAGCCGGGGTATGAACTTTCAATATTCTAAAAATGGCACATGAACAGTCAGAGGAAATCTTTCAGTCTATGTTGCAGATGCCATCTGTATTCACCGATCTCTTCTAGCTCTTCTGGAGCGTGGAGGTTTCGTCGGGCTGTAGATGGAAGGAGACTGCGGGTCGGGTTGATGAATTCTCGGTTCCGATGGCGAACGGTGTCTTCTGTAGCTTATATGTTGGGTCTCCATTGCTTCACTCCTGGAAGGTGCTTTAGATGCTGTAGGGGTACGAAATTCCGCGTACCAATCTGGGACCTCCATGAGAGGGATTCCGAGCGTATCACAGAAGGAATGTAGATCCTCAGGGACTCTGAGGAGAGCTGAGCGTCCTTGTACTGTTGCCGCCAAACCAAAAGGGAACTTCCAGCGGTAAATTATACCTTTAGCCCGGAGTACTGTCAGAAGGGGTTGCAGTTCCCTTCTGCGCTGCAAGGTTATGTTTGATAAATCCTGGAATAGACGAAGTTCTGTGCCGTTATGTAGTAAAGGGGTCAGGGAACGTGCAGCCCTCAGAATGTCTTCCTTCAAACGGTAGTCAATAATGCAGCATACCACATCCCTAGGCGGGTCAGAGTCTTTTCCCTTCGGTCGCAGGGCACGGTGGATTCTTTCCATCGCAATAGGAACCTCTCTGGGTCTGCCGAGTATGTTATTAAAGATATGGATAACTTCACTTTGAAGATGATCCGCATCCACGGTTTCAGGCAAACCTCTCAGCCTGAGGTTATGGCGTCTGCCGCGATTGTCTAAATCTTCCAAGTGGCGATTGACATCTCTTAATTGCCGTGTATGTGTGTCAATCGCCAGATGCTGGTGACGGATCTTGGATGAATGAAGGGCAGTCGTTTGTTCCACCGCCTGAACTCTGCCTGTAATAGCTTGGATTTCAATTTTTAAATCTGAGATTGCTGCTGTCAGGGTGTCCTTAATGTCCTCAGCTACGGATCTGAGATCGCTCAGGCTCGGATGCTGATGAGGAGTGAGGAGAATTCCCCTGTCATTGAGTTCAGCGTGAGATGGAGAGGCAGCAGCATTAGAGTGAGGAGGATGCTGATGCTGGCTCCGTGAGGTGGGAGCCGGCGCCGAAGTTCCCATCTGTGCCCGGAACATCTCCGGGATGTTCTGACTGGATCTTGCCGGTATTTCACGGGGAGAACGGGACCGGGAGGTCGACGAAGTTCTAGAGGATGTACCCATCGCTTTTCGGGTGTTTGGGAGGCCGTTGACCGTCTTTAAAATTCAGATTTCTATCCCTGTCAGCGGAGCTCTGAAGTTAAGCAGCCATTCTCTACGAGGTCAACCCACGCCCCAGCTTAGCTTTCTTAAGGTAATTTTTATTTTTCTCTCTCCTATTTTTAGATTGGGGATCGTGTATATTAACTGAGTATAAGCTTTGGTAGTAGTTCTTAAAGATTTCAGCTATCTTTCTAGATGAATATTCTAAATGACCATCTTTAGTCTGAATTTTCTCGATAAAGTTTCTAGCTTTCTTTTTTTGTACCTTTTTTGCCAGAAATTTACTTGGTTTATTTCCCCATCGGTATCTGTCCCTTACAAACCTACTGAATGCTAATCTTGATTCCAGTTCCAGTGCCTTTTTCAACTCTGTCCTTTTAGTTATCAACTGTTGGTATACCTCACAGGGTTGCTGACCCGATTGTTTTTTATGTTCCTGTTCCAGCTTATCTACTTCCCCTGTTAGATTTAGGATTCCTTCCCGTTTCTCTCTTTTCTTCCTGGCCCCCATCTCAATTAGGACCCCTCTAATATAGGCCTTGTGTGCCTCCCATAAAGTGGACCCTGATACTTCCCCGTTATCATTTACTGAAAAGTAATTCTCCAGTTCCTTTCTAATTGAGGTATAGCCTTCCTCCTCCCGAATCAGTTCCTCGTTAAGGCACCACTGACCCCGGATCCCAACATCCCCACCGATTGTCATTTCCATGATCATAGGGGCGTGATCTGAGAGTGTTACATTACCAATCTTGGAATCCACAACCTCATCTATTTCCCTGTGTTCTATAAAGCCAACATCAATCCGAGAGTAAGAACCGTGCACAGGAGAATAGAACGTATAGTCTCGTCTACTTGGGTGTTTAACCCTCCAGATGTCTACCAACTGATACATGGATAGTTTTTGTTTCACCACCTTTAATTGACTATTGTTCATCTCCTGCGCACGGGCCGTACTGTCCATTCTTGGGTCCATACAGAAATTAACCACTTGAGCCCCGGACCATTATGCTGCCTAAGGACCAGAGGTCTTTTTCCAATTTGGCACTGCGTCGCTTTAACTGCTAATTGCACGGTCATGCAATGCTGTACCCAAACGAAATTTGCGTCCTTTTCTTCCCACAAATAGAGCTTTCTTTTGATGGTATTTGAACACCTCTGCGGTTTTTATTTTTTGCGCTATAAACGGAAAAAGACCGAAAATTTTGAAAAAAAATGATATTTTCTACTTTTTGTTATAAAAAAAATCCAATAAACTAAACTTTAGTCATACATTTAGGCCAAAATGTATTCGGCCACATGTCTTTGGTAAAAAAAATGTCAATAAGCGTATATTTATTGGTTTGCGCAAAAGTTATAGCGTCTACAAACTAGGGTACATTTTCTGTAATTTACACAGCTTTTAGTTTATGACTGCCTATGTCATTTCTTGAGGTGCTAAAATGGCAGGGTAGTACAAACCCCCCCCAAATGACCCCATTTTGGAAAGTAGACACCCCAAGGAAATTGCGGAGAGGCATGTTAAACCCATTGAATATTTATTTTTTTGTTCCAAGTGATTGAATAATGACAAAAAAATAAATAAATATATATTTACAAAAAGTTGTCACTAAATGATATATTGCTCACACAGGCCATGGGCCTATGTGGAATTGCACCCCAAAATACATTCAGCTGCTTCTCCTGAGTATGGAGATACCACATGTGTGGGACTTTTTGGGAGCCTAGCTGCGTACGGGGCCCCGAAAACCAATCGCCGCCTTCAGGATTTCTAAGGGTGTAAATTTTTGATTTTACTCCTCACTACCTATCACAGTTTCGGAGGCCATGGAATGCCCAGGTGGCACAAAACCCCCCAAAATGAACCCATTTTGGAAAGTAGACACCCCAAACTATTTGCTGAGAGGCATATGAGTCCATGGAATATTTTATATTTTGACAGAAGTTGCGGGAAAGTGACACTTTTTTTTTTTTTTTTTGCATAAAGTTGTCACTAAATGATATATTGCTCACACAGGCCATGGGCATATGTGGAATTGCACCCCAAAATACATTTAGCTGCTTCTGCCTGAGTATGGGGATACCACATGTGTGGGACCTTTTCGGAGCCTAGCCGCGTACGGGGCCCCGAAATCCAATCACTGCCTTCAGGATTTCTAAGGGTGAAAATTTTTGATTTCACTCTTCACTGCCTATCACAGTTTCGGAGGCCATGGAATGCCCAGGTGGCACAAAACCCCCCCAAATGACCCCATTTTGGAAAGTAGACACCCCAAGCTATTTGCTGAGAGGCATGTTGAGTATTTTGCAGCTCTCATTTGTTTTTGAAAATGAAGAAAGACAAGAAAAAACATTTTTTTTTCTTTTTTCAATTTTCAAAACTTTGTGACAAAAAGTGAGGTCTGCAAAATACTCACTATACCTCTCAGCAAATAGCTTTGGGTGTCTACTTTCCAAAATGGGGTCATTTGGGGGGGTTTTGTGCCACCTGGGCATTCCATGGCCTCCGAAACTGTGATAGGCAGTGAAGAGTGAAATCAAAAATTCACGCCCTTAGAAAGCCTGAAGGCGGTGCTTGGTTTTCGGGGTCCCGTACGCAGCTAGGCTCCCAAAAAGTCTCACACATGTGGTATCCCCGTACTCAGGAGAAGCAGCAGAATGTATTTTGGGGTGTAATTTCACATATTTCCATCGCATGTTTGAGCAATATATCATTTAGTGACAACTTTGTGCAAAAAAAAAAAATTTGTCTCTTTCCCGCAACTTGTGTCGCAATATAAAATATTCCATGGACTCGACATGCCTCTCAGCAAATAGCTTGGGTTGTCTACTTTCCAAAATGGGGTAATTTGGGGGGGGGTTTGAACTGTCCTGGCATTTTATGCACAACATTTAGAAGCTTATGTCACACATCACCCACTCTTCTAACCACTTGAAGACAAAGCCCTTTCTGACACTTATTGTTTACATGAAAAAGTTATTTTTTTTGCAAAAAAATTACTTTGAACCCCCAAACATTATATATTTTTTTAAAGCAAATGCCCTACAGATTAAAATGGTGGGTGTTTCATTTTTTTTTTCACACAGTATTTGCGCAGCGATTTTTCAAACGCATTTTTTGGGGGAAAAACACACTTTTTTAAATTTTAATGCACTAAAACACACTATATTGCCCAAATGTTTGATGAAATAAAAAAGATGATCTTAGGCCGAGTACATGGATACCAAACATGACATGCTTTAAAATTGTGCACAAACGTGCAGTGGCAACAAAATAAATACATTTTTAAAAGCCTTTAAAAGCCTTTACAGGTTACCACTTTAGATCTACAGAGGAGGTCTACTGCAAAAATTACTGCCCTCGATCTGACCTTCGCGGTGATACCTCACATTCATGGTGCAATTGCTGTTTACGTTTGACGACAGACCGCCGCTTGCGTTCGCCTTAGCGCGAGAGCAGGGGGCGACAGGGGTGCTTTTTTTTTTTTTTTTTTTTTTTCTTTATTGTTTTTTTGCTTTTTTTATCTTATTTTTAAACTGTTCCTTTCATTTTTTTTTTTAATCATTTTTATTGTTATCTCGGGGAATGTAAATATCCCCTATGATAGCAATAGGTAGTGACAGGTACTCTTTTTTGAAAAAATTGGGGTCTATTAGACCCTAGATCTCTCCTCTGCCCTCAAAGCATCTGACCACACCAAGATCGGTGTGATAAAATGCTTCCCCAATTTCCCAATGGCGCTATTTACATCCGGCGAAATCTAAGTCATAAAATGCTCGTAGCTTCCGGTTTCTTAGGCCATAGAGATGTTTGGAGCCACTCTGGTCTCTTATCAGCTCTGTGGTCAGCTGGCTGAATCACCGGCTGCATTCTCAGGTTCCCTGTTGAGACAGGAGAGCCAGAGAAAAACACGGAAGACGGTGGGGGGGGCATTCCCTCCCACGGCTTGTAAAAGCAGTCTAGAGGCTAATTAGCCACTAGGATTTCTTTTACATGAAAGCCGACCGCTGGCTGAAAAGAATGATACCAAGATGATACCTAAACCTGCAGGCATCATTCTGGTATAACCACTCAAAGTCGTGAATGGCGTACCTGAAGATAAAAAAATGGTTAACAATAAAGCACAGTAAACGGTAAAGTATAAAAAATTGCATACCTGAAAAGCAAACATGATAAAACATAACAACAATAAAACATTGCAGAATAGAATACAGTAAAAAAGAGCAGAACAATAGAGAGAGAATAGAGAGAGAGAGAACAATAAAACAACAACTATTTTTTTTTATTTTATATATTTTTTTTTTGACACTTTTTTTGTAACTAACTTTTATAACTGTAACCGGTTCCAGGTTCGGGTCTCACAAAATGCGATGGCATCTTGGGAGACCCTGTGAAAGTGTGCCTAGTCTGTGGAATGCTGTACCCTACGCTAATACTCAACTAGTGAATGGTAGCATTCAAAACATTCACCAATGCAAAGACCAGGATTGTCAGGACAGGAGGGACAATAATAGCGGGTGTCACGCCTATATCCGCGCTTCCTGCAGACACAACATCTTTTTTGGGGGGTTCGTTGGGTAGGGGTACTCGGGAGGACATAAAGAAAATGCCTCTCATGCAGCCGACTGCATTTGGTTGGGGATGTGAATGGGGGAAATACGGGCGCTGCAGAAGCGGTGGGTTCCCAATTAGGATTGGCGAATGCAGCAGGAAGAGCACTATGGGCACGACGGGCCTGTGTTTGTCTTTTTGGTGGCAGCGGGACACTACTTGTGCTTGCCACCTCACCAGCTTGAACTGCACTTATGGGACTCGCCACGTCACCAAGTGTTACTGCAGTGCTGGTTTGACTACGACCGGGGTGTACTAGGCCACTGGTGCTTGCCAGTTCACCAAAACGCTACCAAAAAAACTGTTAGCGATCGCAGGGATCAGGCCTGACTCTGCGAACGCTGCAGTTATGCGTTTAGTGTTTTGTAGGTGACAGTGATCGATCGATACTGCACTTGGGTGGGCTGGGCTGGGCCGGGCGGAGGGGCAAAACGCAGGTGCTAGCAGGTATCTGGGCTGATCCCGCTAACACTGCGTTTTTGGGAACCCTAAACTGCTGGGGACGCTAGTATAGATCTGATCGGATCAGATATTGATCCGTTCAGATACTATACCACTAAGGGAGGTGTATGCTGCGTGCGTGGGTGTTAGCGGTACTGGCGCTAACCTGACGCTGCCTGGGGCCGGTGCTTGCCAGTTCACCAAAATGCTACCAAAAAAAATGTTAGCGATCGCAGGGATCAGGCCTGACTCTGCGAACGCTGCAGTTATGCGTTTAGTGTTTTGTAAGGGACAGTGATCGATCGATACTGCACTTGGGTGGGCTGGGCTGGGCCGGGCGGAGGGGCAAAACGCAGGTGCTAGCAGGTATCTGGACTGATCCCGCTAACACTGCGTTTTTGGGAACCCTAAACTGCAGGGGAAGCTAGTATAGATCTGATCGGATCAGATATTGATCCGATCAGATACTATACCACTAAGGGAGGTGTACGGTGCGTGCGTGGGTGTTAGCGCTACTGGCGCTAACCTGACGCTGCCTGGTGCTTGCTTGCCAGTTCACCAAAATGCTACCAAAAAAACTGTTGGCGATCGCAGGGATCAGGCCTGACTCTGCGAACGCTGCAGTTATGCGTTTAGTGTTTTGTAAGTGACAGTGATCGATCGATACTGCACTTGGGTGGGCTGGGCGGAGGGGCAAAACGCAGGTGCTAGCGGGTATCTGGGCTGATCCTGCTAACACTGCGTTTTTGGGAACCCTAAACTGCTGGGGACGCTAGTATAGATCTGATTGGATCAGATATTGATCCGATCAGATACTATACCACTAAGGGAGGCGCATGCTGCGTGCGTGGATGTTAGCAGTACTGGCGCTAATCTGACGCTGCCTGGGGCGACGCATATCACCGCCGGGCGATCAGTGGGCTAAACCTGTATTCGGTAATAAACGGCGGGTGCCCTGACACTATAAAAAATAAACGAACTAACCAGCGTCAACCGTAACGGTTATACGGTGATCAGTGGTGAAAGGGTTAACTAGGGGGCAATCAAGGGGTTAAAACATTTATTAGATAGTATATGGGGGTCCCTGACGCTATAAAACGCTGATGGCGAACCTAAATATTTACGTCCCTAACTAGCGTCACCAGCGACACTAATACAGCGATCAGAAAAATGATCGCTTAGCGATACTGGTGACAGGGGGTGATCAAGGGGTTAAAACTTTATTAGGGGGGTTAGGGGGGTACCCTAGACCTAAAGGGGGGTAATACTAACTGTCCCAACACTGTAATTGTCACAAACTGACACTATGCAGTAATCAGAAAAAAAAAAAAAAACCTGCTTGGTGTCAGTTTGTGACAGGGGGGGGTGATTGGGGGGGGATCGGGGGGCGATAGGGGGGGGGATCGGGGTGTTTTGTATGCCTGGCATGTTCTACTGTCAGGTGTAGTGTTGGTGCACTCACATTGATGTCTTCTCCCCTCGGCGCTGGAACGGAAACTACCGAGCCGAGGGGAGATGACATCATTTCCTTTGCTGCTGTTTAGCATACAGCAGCAAAGGAATGTTCCCATTGGCCGGCGGCGATCGCGAGGGGGGGGGCACGAACGGATGGCCTCCCCCTCATCTCCGATCGCCGGGGAACAGAACAGGACCGCCTCGGGCACCGGGGGGGGTCCGATCGGACCCCCCACCCGCGGGAGGCAAATCACGTACATGTACGTGATTTTGCCTGCCCGTGCCGCTTTGCCGACGTACATCGGCGTGAGGCGGTCCTTAAGTGGTTAAGGTCCCCCATCAAAATCAAATGCCCTTTCTTAAACTCCATTAATTTCCCCAGGGTGGTCACAAAATATTTCATTGAGTTTTTATTAGGTGCGTGTATATTGGCCAGGGTATATTCCCCTTCGTTTAATCTGCCTCTAAGAAAAGGGAATCTACCTTCCGGATGCACCAATCTATCCTCCAGCAAAAAACTTATTCTTTTTGCAAACCCAATGGCCACCCCTCGAGTTCGACTTGAGATAGTGTCACCTTGATACCAGAGCGGGAAATCACTTGAGTACAGTCTTAGCTTAGATTGTTGTGAGATCTGTGTCTCTTGGAGAAAGACGACGTCAGGGCCTATTATTTTAAGCTCATTAAAAATATTTTTTCGTTTTCTAATCATGTTTAGGCCTCTGACGTTGTACGTTATAAATTTTAATGTAGACCTAGCTATCATTCTGCTCTAATGGATAGCATCTCTTTCTTTTGACCTTGGAGAGATTCCCCCTCTTCATTTTGTGGGAAGGGTGTCCCCTTTTCCCACCCCCTTCCCCCCACCTCCCCACACCCCTATTTCCCCCTTCTCCACCCTCCCCCCCCCCCTTGGTCCCTATTGGACCCTTAGACCTTTGAGGAACTCGCATAACGTGATCCTCTTTCGGTCACCACCTCAGAGGGTGGAGCTTTCGGTGTGTTTCCCAGCAAGTCACCGTTGGCCCGGTGACCCGATGGGCTGACCAGCTCCAAACAGCTCTTTACTTTGGCGGGTTTCATCTCCCCTTATTTCCCCCCTCCCCCTCCCCCCCCACCACCACCAGGTGCCACCCCCATCCCCGAGATATTTTATATGGACCCCGTTCTTAAATCTACCCACTGTTCATTGGACCAGTCTGGCATCGAAGGGGTTTGGATACCCAACTTCCCACAAAATTCCTCCAGTTCGCCTGGGAATCTGAGTCTTGCTGTTTTGCCATCTTTGCTTCCTAGCAAACAGGCCGGGAATCCCCACGTATACTTTATATTTTGCTTTATCATTTGTTCCAGAAGGGGCTTAAGTTGACGCCTTCTTACCAGAGTGTCTTTAGCTAAATCAGCAAATACTGATATCCTAGCTTCTTCATATTGAAGCGGGGTTCTCCCTCTTAATTTTACCCATAGGTTTTCTTTATCTTCGTAAAATCTGAACCTCACTATTATGTCCCGGCTTCTTTCCGTTCGTCTGATGTCAAACCTTCCTATGCGGTGGACCCGCTCTATTTTTGGAAAATCTCCTCCTCTCAGTTCCAAGATAGGGCTAAAGATATCCACAATGGTCTTTCTCAGATCTTCACCCCTCATTTCTTGTACCCCTCGGATTCTCAGGTTTTGTCTACGATTTCTGTTTTCCTGATCCTCTATTCTGTAGCAGATTCTTATTTGATTTTGTTGAATAATTTTGAGTTGCTCTTTTAAGTCAGAGAGGGCCCGCTCTTGGTTGTCTATTGTATCTTCTGTTTTCTCAACTCTGGCCAGTATGTTCCCCAGATCTGTCCTCAGACCATTTATTTCGAATTTAATTGCGGTTTCAAGTGATTTAAACATTTCTAAGATTTCATTCTTCGAGGGGAATTGTGTATCCTGTCTATTTTCTTCCAGTCTGGTTGTTTCTAGGGTGTTCTCGGCTGATAGCTCATCTCTGGAATGATCGGGTGTTTGAGCTCCCTTTCCATTCCCCCCTATCTTTTTATCCGCCATAGTTAGCTTTTGGGTCTCAGGGTGGGTGTTCCCTGGGCTACCTCCCCGGGTCATATATTGCTTGATTGTACTCCCAGTGGAAGTGCTCCCTGAAGTGTTGTCTTTTGGGGTCTTGGGTGCCCCCCCTTCCCGGTTTTAGTCGCGGCTCTACTCATAGTTTTCATTTTTTTTCCGTACCCTGTGAGTTAATTTATATTCTTTACACAATGGTTAGGAAAAATGGTAACCTATGGGTTCTCTGGGGTACTCCGGGATTTTCAGTGCTGCCAGAGAGGGTATTTTTAAACCAAAATGCACAACTTCACAACACAACTTCAGGATTGATAGCACAGCTTCAAGTTTACGCTACCAATACTTTGTTAGTCCATAATTACCACCATAAGGCCATACCAGAACAAATGGTACCTCCAGTATTGTGATTATTATCAGTATAGAGACAGCAGAGTGTAGATAGTAGCGGCTATTGCCTCTGTGTTATATCAACAGTAGTGTTAAAAAAAAAAAAAAAACTCTTTCTCTATTTTCCAAAAGAGCACATTAGTACCATCTTTTCATCCCTTTTGCAAGGGGACCGCTGTTCTTCTCTTACCTTTAGGCTGGGATCATAGAGCGGCTCTTACCCCTGTCTCTGAACTCATAGGCTCGTCATCCTCTGGAGTGTGTGTCCGGTCTCCGCTCCAGCCAGGCACCGAATGGTTGTGTGCCGCTGTCTCAGCTTGCTGTCCGCACCGGGAAGGATCTTGAACGGAGGCACGTATGTTACACTCCTATACCAGGGGAAGGGGGTGAAGGGAGGAAGGGGGGGGGGATCGGGGGAGGACAGGATGGAGGACCAGAGCCGTCACTCCGCCAGTGCCACCTCACTATACCCAGGTCGGCACAAAGCTCCAAGGTGTCTGCTTCGCTGGTCTCACAAACCGGCGCCTGGGCTCCCCTCTTCGCTCTTCCGCCCTATCGCTGGCTTGTTTCAGACACGAGACCATTCAACGCTGGCCAGCCCACACACCTCCATCTCCTCCCCTCCCGTCAGATGTCCTACGTCATGACCACTGCCCTCCAGGGTCCTGCTGAGGACTTTCTTCAGGGTGTAGTACCCAAAGAATCATTCTCCAAGAGACAGTTTTCTGCTAAACTAGGAACCTATTGATTACAGTATGACCCAGCAAAGCTCTTTTGTTGCTACACCAGGAGGCACCCCACAACAACTAGGTGGCACAGAGAAACAGATTTGTGTCATTAAAGTGGATGGTTGCCAGATAACTGCCTTGCTGGATTCTGCCAGTCTAGTCACTCTAGTGCATTCCAGTCTCGTGAACCCCTAAAAGTTGCAGCGACAGCTAATGGGGGTTGTTTTATTCATGGGGATACCAAGTGCTACCCCATGGCCATTGTATCTATCGAATCTCCCTGGGGCACCATGGACCATGAGGTTGGAGTAGTCCCTAATCTAATGTATAACACTGTTCTAGGACAACACTTTCCTTTTTTTCTGGGATTTGTGGGGAAACGCCAAGGGAGCAAGGTCCCCAGCTGGATCTGACTCCTGCTGCCCAGAACCTCTGGAGGAGCAGAACAAAGAAAAAGAGTCTCCACATTTTCCCCTGGAGGTCCTTGCAGGTTACACAGGGAACCGCCTTCCAGAGATAGACCTGCCGGACCTGCCCATGACCTGAGAAAAGTTTGGCACTGCCCAACTTAGGGAGCCCACTTTAGCTAGGGCAAGGGAACAGGTAAAAGTGGTAAATGGGGTACCTCAAGAGCCAGGGGAAGAGGCTATATTCCTGCATTTTTCTGTGGAAAATGACCTGTTATACAGAGAGGATGAGATACCAGGAGAGAGACTTGAACAGTTACTAGTACCACAACCTCAGACGCATGGTACAAGATTTGGCCCACTCTCATTTTCTTGGGGGGCACCTGGTGTGGATAAAACTAAAGAAAATATTGCAACGGTTTTATTGGCCAGGCTTACACAAAGATGTAAAAGTGTATTGTGAGTCATGCCGGGTTGTCAGCTCACTGCTCCGGTCTCACATTTCCAGAGGCCATTGGTACCTTTACCCATCATTGAGTTGTCCTTTGACAGGATTGCCATGGATATCGTAGGTCCCTTGGTTAAGTCCACTAGGGGGCACCAGTATATCCTAGTTGTCTTGGACTATGCCACCCGGTATTCAGAGGCAATCCCGTTAAGGAACCCCTCTGCTAAGAGTATTGCCAAAGAGCTGTCCCTTATATTTTCACATGTAGGTATTCCTTGGGAGCTGTTAACTGACCAGGCCACACCCTTCATGTCAAAGGTTACTAAAGAATTGTGTAAATTGTTTAAAATTATTCACTTACGCACTTCTGTGTACCACCCACAAATGGATGGACTAGTGGAAAGGTTAAACAAAATGTTGAAAGCAATGTTAAGCAAGTGGTAGCAGCAGATGGTGGGGACTGGGACTGCCTCTTGCTCTACCTCATGTTTGCTTTGCGAGAAGTACTGCAAGCCTCCACTGGATTTTCCCCTTTTGAGTTGCTGTATGGCTGACATCCGAGGGGGCCTATTAGATATAGCAAAAGAGGCCTGGGATCAAGAGGCAATCCCACTCAAAAGCATAGTGGAGTATATTGCTCAAATGCAAGACCAGATTGTAAAAGTCATGCCCATTTTTAAATCCCACTTGCAACAGGCTCAGAGGGCTCAGGCTAGAGTCTATAACCGTTCGGCCAAGATCCGAACCTTTAACAACGGCAAAAGAGTTCTTGTGCTGGTACCTATAGTGGAGAGTACATTTTTAGCGAAATGTCAAGTGCCTTACGAGTTTGTAGAATGGGTGGGGGAAGTTAACTATAGAGTACATCAACCTGGCAAAAGGAAGCCCTACTAAATATACCATTTCGATTTTTTGAAGCCCTGGACAGACAGAGAAAATTCCTTATGGTCCAAGCGCCCTTAGCCATGACTACTGCAGGTCCTTCTATGGTGTCTGGGGTAGAGATTGCTGAGGCCCTGTCAGTAAGTCAAAAACAAGAGACAAATACATTTCTGCTAAGAAATAGGAAGTTCTCCTCTGATCTTTCAGGGGTAACTTCAATGATAAAGCATGATATTATGACCGAGCCAGGGGTGAATGTTAACTTAAAACCCTATCACATCCCAGAAGCTCAGCACCAAGTAGTCTCAGAGGAAATAAGGAGGATGCTGGATCTTGATTTAATAGAAGAATCCCATAGTGAGTGGTGTAGTCCAATCATTCTTATTCAGTGGCAGCATCAGATTTTGTAATGATTTCCGAAAGCTAAATGAGGTGTCAAAATTTGATCCTTATCCAATGCCCAGGATAGATGAGCTAATTGAGCATCTGGGACATGCTCGATATATCACCACCCAGGACCTTAAAAAGGGGTATTGGAAAATACGTCTTACCAATTGTGCTAAAGAGAAGTCCGCATTCTTTACTCCTGAGGGGTATGGGCCACTTTTCAGCGGATGAAGGATCGTGTCCTTAAACCCCAACAAGCCTTTGCATCTACATTTAGATGACGTGGTCATTTTTAGTGAAGATTGGGAGAGCCACTTACCTAAAGTGCAGGCTGTTATTAATGCCCTCCGTGGTGAGGGTTTGACCGTTAATCCTAAGAAGTGTGCTGTAGGATTAGAGGAGGCATTGTATTTGGGGTACATTGTTGGCCGGGGGATAGTAAAACCCCGGGTCACAAAAAACCATGGCATCCAAAGTTGGCCAAGAATTCTCAATAAAAAAACAGGTGTGGGCCTTTTTGGGGTTAATAGGCTATTATAGAAGGTTTGTTCCCAATTTCGCTACATTGGCTGCTCCCCTTACAGATCATACCTCAGTGGTAGTCCCCAGTGGTAATTTGGACCCTAGAAGCTTAGAAAGCTTTTCGGGATCTAAAGACAGCCCTGTGTAATAGCCCTGTCTTAATTACCCAAGATTTTAAACAGGAATTTGTAGAGCAGACGGATGCGTCTGATGTGGGATTAGGTGCAGTGTTGTCACAAGTGGTGAATGGGGAGAAACACCCCATAGAATTCCTAAGTCGAAAATTGACCCCTGCTGAAAAAAAAGAACAAATGGGCTCTGGAGAGTTTAAAATTCTATTTGTTAGGGTGACCGTTTAGGCTCTTAATTGACCATGCCCCTCTCAAATGTATGGTTCAAAATAAGAAGAAAATTGCAAGAGTTACGAGGTGGTTCTTGGCTCTACAGAATTTCAAATTTGTAGTAGAACATAGACCAGGTAGCCAACAAGCTAATGCTGATGCCCTCTCCAGAGTTCAGCTTGTTTGCCCAAGGTGCTCAACCCCCCAAATTTAAGCCGATATTTGAGGGGGGATATATAGTGGGGTGCCTGTGAAACGGGTTTAAAGGACAGGAAAAGTTATTAATGGGATATACAGTATCTCACAAAATATCTTTTTATGTGACAACACTGAAGACATGCCACTTTGCTACAATGTAAAGTAGTGAGTGTAGAGCTTGTATAACAGTGCAAATTTGCTGTCCCCTCAAAATTAACTCAACACACAGCCATTAATGTCTAAACCGCTGGCAAAAAAAGTGAGTACACCCGTAAGTGAAAATGTCCAAATTGGGCCCAAAGTGTCAATATTTTGTGTGGCCACCATTATGTTCCAGCACTGCCATGGCATGGAGTTCACCAGATCTTCACAGATTGCCACTGGAGTCCTGTTCCACTCCTCCATGATGACATCAAGGATCTGGTGGATGTTAGAGACCTTGCGCTCCTCCACCTTCTGTTTGAGGATGCCCCAAAGATGCTCAATAGGGTTTAGGTCTGGAGACATGCTTGGCCAGTCCATCAGCTTTAACCTCTTTAGCAAGGCAATGGTTGTCTTGGAGGTGTGTTTGGGGTTGTTATCATGTTGGAATACTGCCCTGTGGCCCAGTTTCCGAAGAAGGGAGGGGATCATGCTCTGCTTCAGTATGTCACAGCACATGTTGGCATTCACGGTTCCCTCGATGAACTGTAGCTCCCCAGTGCCGGCAGCACTAATGCAGCCCCAGACCATGACAATCCCACCACTATGCTTGACTGTAAGCAAGACACACTTGTCTTTGTACTCCTCACCTGGTTGCCGCCACACACGCTTGACACCATCTGAACCAAATAAGTTTATCTTGATCTCATCAGACCACAGGACATGGTTCCAGTAATCCATGTCCTTAGTCTGCTTGTCTTCAGCAAACTGAGTGCGGGCTTTCTTGTGCATCATCTTTAGAAGAGGCTTCCTTCTGGGACGACAGCCATGCAGACCAATGTGATGCAGTGTGCGGCGTATGGTCTGAGCACTGACAGGCTGACCCCACCCCTTCAACCTCTGCAGCAATGCTGGCAGCACTCATACGTTTATTTCCCAAAGACAACCTCTGGATATGATGCTGAGCACGTGCACTCAACTTCTTTGGTCAACCATGGTGAGGCCTGTTCTGAGTGGCACCTGTCCTGTTGAACCGCTGTATGGTCTTGGTCACCATGCTGCAGCTCAGTTTCAGGGTCTTGGCAATCTTATTATAACCTAGGCCATCTTTATGTAGAGCAACAATTCTTTTTTTTCAGATCCTCAGAGAGTTCTTTGCCATGAGGTGCCATGATGAACTTCCAGTGGCCAGTATAAGAGAGTAAGAGCACCTGAGACCTTGTAAAACTAACGAGTCACATGACAGGGGAGGGAAAATGGCTAATTGGGCCCAAATTGAACATTTTCACTTAGGGGTGTACTCACTTTTGTTGCCAGCGGTTTAGACATTAATGGCTGTGTGTTGAGTTATTTTGAGAGGACAGCAAATTTACACTGTTATACAAGCTGTACACTCACTACTTTACATTGTAGCAAAGTGGCATTTCTTCAATGTTGTCACATGAAAAGATACAATAAAATATTTACAAAAATGTGAGGGGTGTACTCACTTTTGTGAGATACTGTCTAAGGAGATGGTCCTCCTTGGATTCTTAGATTTGCAATCTAAGGTAATACCAACAAAGACTTCAGGGTAAAAGAGGATAGTTCTTTACCCTGTATAAGTAAAGTCCATTCCGGAGCTGGTTTTATTGAGAGTGTGATAGAACTCTGGGTGGGAAAGACTCCCAGTTCCATGGACCACAGTTTAATGTTTTCTTTCTAGGTCTCGATTAAGGCAGCTGGTCGCTCTCAGAGAAAAAGCGCGTCTCCATGTGAGGAGGCAACTAGGAGCATGGCTGCTTATCCCTGATCTTGGATGCCATGATTTGCATTTGTAAAGGACACTTACCTTAAACCAAGGACTGCCAGACTACAGACACATTAATGCTGCGTACACATGATCGGACATTCCGACAACGAAATCCTGGGATTTTTTTCCGACGGATGTTGGCTCAAGCTTGCCTTGCATACACACGGTTGCACAAATGTTGTCAGAAATTCCGATCATCAAGAACACGCTGACGTACAACACGTACAACGGCACTATAAAGAGGAAGTTCAATAGCAAGTGAGCCACCCTTTGGGCTCCTTCTGCTAATCTTTTGTTTATCTTGTGTTAGTAGAAGTTTGGTGAGAGACGATTCACAATTTTCAGCCTCGTGCTTTTCAGTTCGTTACCGCTCTTCAGTTTGTGTTTGTGAGTTCGTATCTGGTTTTCAGTGCGTATTTTTATATTACGTATTTGATTTTCAGTGCGTTCTGTTAGTTTGTTCTGACCAGCCGACCATTTTGAAGCCATGTTGCGGGTACGTACTCATCGTACAGTTCGTGCTGTGCAGGGGCTTAGTTTTGGGGTTCTTACTTTGACCCAAGTCCAGTCCATGAACAGGGCGGGGAGGAGTTCATGGACAAAGAATTGGTTGCTCCAGCTTGACAATTTTACACATATGCCTTTGTTGTGGGAGATCCGTGAGAATAATCCTGATGATTTCAGGAATTATCTCTGGGTGACAGACCCCATTTTTCACTATCTGTTGGCTTTGCTGTCCCCTTATATTACAAAGCAGGACACCTGCATGCGGCAAGCCATCACTCCCGAGCAGAGGCTAGTCACCACCTTGCGGTACTTGGCGATGGGGAGAAGTCTGAAAGACATCAAGTTCTCGACAGGCATCTCCCCCCAGGCTCTGAGGATCATTATTCCAGAGACCTGTTCTGCCATCATTCAGGTCCTGCAGAAGGACTATATTAGGGTAAGTTGTATCCTTTAACATCACATTATATGTATTTAAATAAATTTATTTTTAAAATAAATTTGTATTTTAAAATGAAAATTATTTCCTTTAATTTACTGCTTGTGTTTCTTTTAGCTGTCTCCTAGGTTTTCCAATGTTTTTTTTGGCCATTTTCTTCAATAGTTTCAACATAATTTCTTTGATACATGAGGTGACAATCTATTCTTTAGCTAACTTTTATTTATGTTGTGGGTCTGCTACCCACACACCTTCTTTTTGTTGTTAATGTATGTAATGCATTAATGATAATAATATTAATCATTTTCAACACCCTGAATTAATGACGATAATGGCCTGATTGATGCAAATTATAAAGCACTGTGGGTGTTATTAACTAAGGGAAAATCCACTTTGCACTACAAGTGAACTGCAAAAGTGCACTTGAAAGTGCACTGAAACTGCACTGAAAGTGCACTTGTAGTGCAAAGTGGATTTGCCTTTAGGAAATAACCCCCATTGTCACTGTAAACACCAACTTAAGCAAAAGACTGCTATTGAGCATTGAAAGAAGAAGCCACACATTGTTGAGTAAATATTTTTTTTACTCTGTGCATATTCACATGTGCATTTAGAAAAGGGTCTTTGAACAAACCAACATATTTTTTGGAATATTTTTTTTTGGGACAGTAGAAATATCCTTTTTTGTGGTAAACAGGCATGTTTTTCAAAACTTAAAACAATACACAACTCAGGAACTTACAAAGTTCAACTTTAATAAATTGAAGGCAATATCAGACATTAGTATGTCCAAATTGTGTTGATTTTGCCTTCATTAGATGGGGTGATGTCACCCCCTTGAAAGCCAAATTTTGAAGATGCACACAAATTGGGAGTCAAAATGGGGATTTCACTCCTGATCCCATGCCTAAGGTCAACATGTGCTAGCTCTCATCATGGGGGATCAATGGATGTGTTTCGGGGGTACAATCTCTTCCTCTCAGCTACTTCAGTTGCGAGGAAGGGGTTGCACCCACAAAACGCGTACCTTGATATCCCATGATGGCAGATAGCACATGTTGACATACTTTGTGCATCTTCAAAATTTGGCTTTAAACATTTTTTAGAAAAGTTCTAATAAAAATACAAAAATTATACAATTTTGTTGTGTTTTATATTCTGCCTAAAACATTAATGATGTTTTTGAGTCTTTTTTCAACATCATTGATGTCTTCCTTGATCTTCTGTAAATCCTGATTGCACACCATGATTTCCCCGATGAGGACATGTGCACTTGTGAAATGAGATTCTTCTTCCAGAACATCCACATCACCTAAAAGAAAACAACACACCATGTATTATAAATATGCAGGCATACATCTATTACCTGAAGCTGTGGTCTCAGACACTCACCTGTTGTGGTCACTATTTCGCCCACTTCATAAACCTCTTCTTCCTCCACATCCTGAGGTTGTGGTGTGGTAACTTACCCTTCTTTAGGAGGTTGGGGGTCCCTGGTGTCCTCTGACATTCCGATTCTTTTTTTGCCTATGTGAATAAAAAAAAGGTATACTTAGCACACAGATATTTGAGGCAAGAAATAGGAATATGAAATATTGCTTGAAGTGTCGTACAATTGTTTGTTTTGGCAGAGTTCCAAGCTGACGACATGATTGTTTCCCTTTCTTCAAGCTGAATACTTACCTTTTTGGGTATAGTATCACACATGTAGAGACCTCTAGTATCCACTGGAGCACTTGTGTGGGACACCCTAAAAAGTTTGTTCTGGTGTCCCACATTAGTGCTCCTGCGTCCAGATGTGTAAACAGCTGCTGAGTGTCCTCTCCTTACACTGAATCAAGTTTGCATTTCACTTTAGTTACAAACCCATCTAGACAACAATGTACTAAACTTCTTTTAATACAAATAGGCCTGAACAAATGTAGGTGACCTGCAGCTGCCAAAAACATTGTATTAGTAGTGCACAGGTCTTGAGCAATATATTGTAGAGTGTATGGTGCCCAGAGGTCAGCAGATTAGGAAATCTCCCTCAGTTTACTCTAATCTTTTCCTCACAGAATGGAATGACATCCTCTCTAAATGTTCGTTTGACTTAAAGCGTTTGATTTCATCATATGAAGAGAAACTTCATGTAGATGTCAACCAGAACATAGTCTCCTTGAAGGAGAGTGTTTTGCAATATCGATCGCTCTCTATATATGATGATCTTAATACCGATCTTAAGCTCAAAATCTCTAGCTTAGAGACTGAGATAATGGAGACCAAGAGATCCAAATATCTATGGGACTTAAAAGATTATGAGGATGGGACTGTTTACATATGTACAAAAAATAAAAGATTCCCTCACTCTATTCTTAAAAAGAAAATCAAGGATAATAGTGCGCCAACCAGAGGGCAAAGCAGCCAACACAACAATCAGACAAATTGTAAAAAAGATATAAAAATAATAAGTGTGGCGCTAAAAGATGTACGTTATTGGGCAAAACCAAACCGAATAATATCTGAAAGGCGATATGCGCAATAAAGTATATTAATGAAAATGGATCGTATAGGAACTGTTAGTTGACACTAGCAGAAATAAATAATATAAACCTAAAGATATATAGGTGAGCCATATAAGTGGATCATATATAAACTGTTATTTGACACCGGAAGTGAAAGAATGGCAAAACAATGTGTGTGAGGTAAAAGAAAAAGGAAAAAAAGAAGAACTACAAATCCCAACAATAGGGAGGAGCAGTTCTATGCATGTGGACCAAAAAGATGTGAGGAAATAAACGTCACAAAATTGTGCTACACACAAATGGGATTAAACGCGTAGTGAGGAAATAGGCTAAAAATAAATAAAAAGGAACATAAAAAATAGTGAACATATAAACTGCTAATGAAACTAAAAGTCCATCCTGAACTCATGGATTAATAATATAACTCAAAGTCCCAATAGTGCAATTTGGAACGATCAATAGCCGCCGGAATTAGTGATGGAGGACCATTAAATCCGAGAATGGCATCCACAAGATAGGGTATCAGACATCTGTATGAAAGGGGTAGGCATAAATACCCTTACCAGCAGTGGTGGACTCCCAGCCAACGACTTGGGAGTCAGACAGGCTTGTAATGGAGCGGGGGGAGTAGCTCCTGGTTCCCAACAGCTGAAGATGATGGAGGGATGGCAACACTCACCGACCCAACTTCTCTGATCTTACTGACCTATAGCTTTGAAGATGTCAGTGGAGGGTGCTCATTGAAGTTCCGGCTCCGTGGACGGGATGTCAGTCCTCAAATGTAAAGGGATAAAAACGAAGACTTCCCCATAGTGTAAATAAGCTTATAACCAGCTTTATTCAAACAAAGTGATAAAAACACTCTGGCTCTTCAAAAAGGAGTAAAAAGTATAAAAAGCGCTATAATTCAAATGGTGGCAAGACAGGCATAACAAACCCTACGCATTTCGTCCAATGGGACTTCGACTGGGGTATATGCCCGTCTGCCACTTGTGCCTGTATATATATGTAAAATAGTAATAAACAAATGATAACAGCTGTTCGCGCCATGCATGCCGTCATTTCCGGGTTGCGGGAAAATGGCGTCCGCATCCATCGTGATCCAGTCATAATGGTTCTAAAGTCGGCCTGTGACCAAGCCTCAGTGTGGATAACCCAATCAAAAATGGTGCCGTGGATAGCGTCACCCTACGTCCAACAGCGCATAGGTCAGGTGATGTTCCCACTCCCATGAAACATCGAGCCGGGAGATGAAACATCCAGTCATACGCGTCCCTCCCCTCAACCTATCACAGGGAACAAGGGTGAAGTACAACCTCCAATGCAGGAATGTGGTAAGGACGTGTGACATCACTCCGGCATATGGCCGGAAGTGATGAAGACAGTAACGGCGGTAGAACGCAAATGCGTACCACGCCTCGCTAAAAGGGGACTGGTGGGCGGAAATGCTGGAGCTTGGAGCGCAAATGCGGTCCAGCTGTGACAATAAGGAGAAAACAAAGGCCATAACTATAATTAAAGACGCTGACATGGCGCGAACATTGTTGAACATAACAGTAAAAGAGCTATGCAATAAAAAGTGGACAATATACTGTATCACTACAGTCAAAATCCCTAATAAAATATACATATCACTGTCATTATATCGGAATGCTTCTGTATAACTAATAAAGTTATAAAAAAGGGGCATCTAGACATGAAAGTATAAAGTAAGAATGCCCACAAAATACAATAACGAGCCAAGTAGACTGAAATTAGTTGAATCATAAGAAGAGAGAGAAACCATAAACAATAATCTAAGAAATAAGGCTGAATTAATCAAATCATATGGAGAAGAGGGAATCATTAATAATAATCTAGAAATTAAAAGTAATACAAATGTCTGTTGGATGGCCGATCAGACAGCTGTAAGCCAGGTAAAAATTCAAAACTATGTATTGAACATTGAAATAAATGTATTAAGCGTAAAAATCCATCTCTAAGCCGGTCCCTAAAAATAGTGAGGGGCTGATACGATACCAAAAAAAAAAAAAAAGAAGAAGAAAGGTTAGGACTCTTCATGGATTCACCCCTCCAATGGGGGGTGAATTTATCAATAACTTGGAACTGGATTCCATTTGGATTTGGATTATGGCAGTGCAAAAAATGTTTGGGAACACTGTGGTTTGTAAGGCCTTTTTTGATATTGGCTATATGCTCATTACCTCTCACAGCGAATGTACGTATAGTACAACCCACGTACTGTTTTTTGCAGGGACACGTGATCAAATAGACCACATATCTGGTTTCACATGTCAGAAAGTGTTTGATCCGATACTCCTTCCCTGTGGAAGTGGAGACAAATGTCTCAGTTCTCCTCCGTCCACAGATATTGTGTATACAAACGTTGCACCGCTTGCAAGGGAAAAACCCTTTCATATTGTGGAAGAAGGAGCGGATCACTGGGGGGTCAGTGGTATTAGGGGCAATTTGACTTTTAATAGAAGGGGCTCCTCTATAAATAACACCACCTCGCTTGGGAAGAACAGGGCCCAATATTGGGTCATTTTTAAGGACTCTCCAATGTCTCGCTACAATTTCCTTGATCTGTCTGTGTTGTATGGAAAAATTAGTCAAGAGGGACCACTTATGTCTGTTGTCAGGACCACCTTTGGGTTTGACAACCAACAACGATTCTCTGCTTATCTGAGCAACTTTGTTGATTTCGTTGTCAATTCCTGCAGGATCGTAACCTCTATCAACAAACCTGGACTTCAAAATCTGTGTTTGGTGTAGATAGTCTGTAAGATTGCTACAATTGCGTCTAATCCGCGTAAACTGGCTACGTGGTACGGATTTCAACCAGGTAGCGTGATGACAACTATCGACCGGAATGTAACCATTCCGGTCGGTAGGTTTAAAAAACGTTTTGGTTTCCAAACGGTTATCAACTACTGATATTTCGAGATCTAAAAAATGAATCGCGGAAGAGCTGATCTCGTACTTCAGCTCTATCCCAATGTCGTTGTCATTTAATCTGCATAGGAAAACATGTAAAGACTCAATACTTCCTCTCCATAGGAGGAGGATGTCGTCTATGTACCTCACCCAGAGAGCTAACTCCGGGGGGTCGAGGGCATAGACGACATCCTCCTCCCAACGGGCCATAAAAATATTGGCCAGGCTAGGGGCGAACTTAGCGCCCATAGCCACTCCCTTCTGTTGGATTAAAAAATCACCATTATACCAAAAGTAATTATGTTTGGTAGCGAACCGTAATAGGTCCATGATGAATCTCTGTTGGGTTCTGGGGATGGACTCCTCCCTAGACAGGAAGAGTTCAACTGCTGCGAAACCCGCATTGTGGGGTATGGAAGTATATAATGACGTAACGTCAGCTGTAACTAAAAGAAGATCATTACTGTAAGTAATATTATTCAGCTTGGAAATGGTATCCTTGGTATCCCTTAGATAAGATGGTACAGATTGAACAATGGGTTGTAAGAAAAAATCGATGTATCTCCCTATGCGGGAAGTAATGGAATCAATGCCGCTGATGATAGGGTGGCCGGGAGGTTGTGTGATGCTTTTATGCACTTTTGGTAAATAATAAATTACCGGGATTCTCGGAGCAACCGGAATCAAAAAGCTTTTTTCTTTATTGTTAAGGATACCCAACTGGAACCCGGTGTCAACCAAGTCAGTAAGTGATCTCTTGTAAGAAGTTGTAGGATTAGTGTAGATCCTCGAGTAGGTGTCAGTGTCACTTTGGATTCTAGTCATCTCTAGGTGGTAGTCGTTTTTGTCCAAAACGACTATCCCACCTCCTTTATCCGCAGGTCGGATAATTAGGTCTTTCCGTTCACATAATTTTTTGAGTCCGATTTTCAAAGTGGGATCATTGAAAGACCTTTTAATAGGTAATCTATCCAAGTCCTGTAAAACCAGATCCCGAAAAACTTTAATGGAGGGAGCCGTGGGGCCAGGAGGGTTAAAGAGGGAAGGGTTTGAGAGTCCTGAATGAACTATATGCGAATTAACTTCAACCTTGGGTCTTGTGGGGTTAGCAATAATATGTCTCTGTACATTTAATTTCCGTACATATTTCTGGATGTCTATAAAGGTGCTGAATTTATTCAATTTATTAGGTGGAGCAAACTTCAAGCCCTTTTCAAGGACCAGGAGTTCGGCCTCCGATAAATCCGCTCTACTAAGATTAAATATCCCACTCTCTTTTAAACCCGTTTTCTTTTGTCGGGAGCGCCTCCCCCCTCTTGCCCCCCATTTCCGTCTATGGCTCTTTTTTGTCTCCCTGGTTCCTTGGGAAAATCCCCTTGATAAGGGGGGACCGGTTGTTGTTGATTGTAATTGAAAGGTGATCTATTGTAATAGTTAGAATCAGTCTCTCTGTAAGGATAATAGGAGTTGTAATTCTCCCGTGATCTTTCATTCCTTAGAGGGGAATACCTATTGAACGTCTGTACAGGAGTTCTCTGTGGATAAAAGTGTTCGTAATGTTCATTGTATCTATCGTAATGGTTCTCTCTTCTTGGTGTGGATCTCTGATAGTTCCGATTAGAGGACATATCTCTCTGTCCTCTACCTCTACCTCTCCCTCCTCTAACCCTACCTCTGGAACTAATGATTCCCTCTTCTCCATATGATTTGATTAATTCAGCCTTATTTCTTAGATTATTGTTTATGGTTTCTCTCTCTTCTTATGATTCAACTAATTTCAGTCTACTTGGCTCGTTATTGTATTTTGTGGGCATTCTTACTTTATACTTTCATGTCTAGATGCCCCTTTTTTATAACTTTATTAGTTATACAGAAGTATTCCGATATAATGACAGTGATATGTATATTTTATTAGGGATTTTGACTGTAGTGATACAGTATATTGTCCACTTTTTATTGCATAGCTCTTTTACTGTTATGTTCAACAATGTTCGCGCCATGTCAGCGTCTTTAATTATAGTTATGGCCTTTGTTTTCTCCTTATTGTCACAGCTGGACCGCATTTGCGCTCCAAGCTCCAGCATTTCCGCCCACCAGTCCCCTTTTAGCGAGGCGTGGTATGCATTTGCGTTCCACCGCCATTACTGTCTTCGTCACTTCCGGCCGTATGCCGGAGTGATGTCACACGTCCTTACCACATTCCTGCATTGGAGGTTGTACTTCACCCTTGTTCCCTGTGATAGGTTGAGGGGAGGGACGCATATGACTGGATGTTTCATCTCCCGGCTCGATGTTTCATGGGAGGGGGAACATCACCTGACCTATGCGCTGTTGGACGTAGGGTGACGCTGTCCACGGCACCATTTTTGATTGGGTTATCCACACTGAGGCTTGGTCACAGGCCGACTTTAGAACCATTATGATTGGATCACGATGGATGCGGACGCCATTTTCCCGCAACCCGGAAATGACGGCATGCATGACGCGAACAGCTGTTATCATTTGTTTATTACTATTTTACATATATATACAGGCACAAGTGGCAGACGGGCATACACCCCAGTCGAAGTCCCATTGGACAAAACGCGTAGGGTTTGTTATGCCTGTCTTGCCACCATTTGAATTATAGAGCTTTTTATACTTTTTACTCCTTTTTGAAGAGCCAGAGTGTTTTTATCACTTTGTTTGAATAAAGCTGGTTATAAGCTTATTTACACTATGGGGAAGTCTTCGTTTTTATCCCTTTACATTTGAGGACTGACATCCCGTCCACAGAGCCGGACCTTCAATGAGCACCCTCCACTGACATCTTCAAAGCTATAGGTCAGTGAGATCAGAGAAGTTGGGTCGGTGAGTGTTGCCATCCCTCCATCATCTTCAGCTGTTGGGAACCAGGAGCTACTCCCCCCGCTCCATTACAAGCCTGTCTGACTCCCAAGTCGTTGGCTGGGAGTCCACCACTGCTGGTAAGGGTATTTATGCCTACCCCTTTCATACAGATGTCTGATACCCTATCTTGTGGATGCCATTCTCGGATTTAATGGTCCTCCATCACTAATTCCGGCGGCTATTGATCGTTCCAAATTGCACTATTGGGACTTTGAGTTATATTATTAATCCATGAGTTCAGGATGGACTTTTAGTTTCATTAGCAGTTTATATGTTCACTATTTTTTATGTTCCTTTTTATTTATGTTTAGCCTATTTCCTCACTACACGTTTAAACTCATTTGTGTGTAGCACAATTTTGTGACGTTTATTTCCTCACATCTTTTTAGTCCACATGCATAGAACTGCTCCTCCCTATTGTTGGGATTTGTAGTTCTTCTTTTTTTCCTTTTTCTTTTACCTCACACACATTGTTTTGCCATTCTTTCACTTCAGGTGTCAAATAACAGTTTATATATGATCCACTTATATGGCTCACCTATATATCTTTAGGTTTATATTATTTATTTCTGCTAGTGTCAACTAACAGTTCCTATACGATCCATTTTCATTAATATACTTTATTGCGCATATCGCCTTTCAGATATTATTCGGTTTGGTTTTGCCCAATACCGTACATCTTTTAGCGCCACACTTATTATTTTTTATTCTTAAAAAGAGACCGGGATCAGGAGGCGACAGAAGGGTTAACTTCAGCTCACCGGAGGATACACAGTCAGAATTTTCTGACACAGCTGAACAGCAGTCTCCTGTCTCCTCAAGAGGTTCAGTCAGCTTGTTTTTTTTTCCAGAGAGGAGCCATTACAGCAGCCTGCAATAAATCCTTAATATCAACACAGCCACCAGATCAAAGAGGAAAAAGAGGACAAGGTGGGGGTCATCATACAAACAACACAGGCTACAGAATGAAAGCCAAGAAGACACAGAACTAGGTACAGACTTTTCTAATAATGTATTGAATCTGTCAGGCATTGTATTATCCCAGCATGATCTTTCTGTTTTGTCTAAGGGCTTGTCTTTTGTCCCTAGTACACATTTTTGTCTTTTTTCCACCATACTGGATATCAATCGCTTTGTAGGAAATCTAATGCTTTGGAAACATTTCAAGGATATACCTTCTGACAGCGAATCCACAGTGTGTCACAATGTTCAAAATGAGACCACCTCCTTTAGATTTGATTATTTAGTAGCAAGGTCTGCATTGGAGAGTCTGCAAGCAGAATCAGAGGGAGAATCTTTTGGTATACAGGAATCAAACATTAACATAGGGCATAAATATTTTTACCCTGTTCAAAACAGAAATGACATTGTGGATTCATTTCAGAATATTGTGGAATCAGAATTGGTTAAATTGCAGGAATTGTGTCAACAAGACAATAATAGAAATAAAATTAATTTGACCAAGCAAGAAACCACAGCCTTAAAAGCCTTGAAAATGAGATCTGACATAGTGATTCGCCAGGCAGACAAGGGGGGTACTGTAGTGATCCTAGATACTGCTAGTTACAAACAGGCAGCACTCAGACAGCTGGAAGATCACATCACATATCGCCCCCTCAATTCTGATCCCACAGCAACTATACAACAATCATTGTTACACTTATTTGATGAAGGTAAGGAGATGGGTGTTTTAGATTAAAAAAAACTGTAGATTATCTCATGGTCACACATGCCATTACTCCGGTTTTTCACCATCTCCCCAAAGTGCACAAACAAGATAATCCAGTGAAAGGTCGCCCTATAGTTGCTGGCATAGGATTGCTATTGGAGAGATTAGGAGAATGGGTTGATCAATTTCTTCAACCGCTTGTTGTCCGTCTACCTGGGTTTATAAAGGACACTGGACATTTGTTAGCTCACATGCAGGAATTTTTTTGGTCCACAGAATGCATTTGGATCACCATAGATGTTAGATCTCTGTATTCCTACATTCCTCACTCTCTAGCACTGTTAACCATTTAACATCATCTTATCATCTTTCATACTACAGTGGTTACAGTCCTAATGTACGTGAGTTTATTTGTAGAGCAGTAGAGTTCCTCCTGACACACAATTTCTTCATGTTTGATGAACAATACTACATTCAGAGCCAAGGTGCATCCATTAGGGCAAAAATTTCCCCCTCTTTGGTGAATCTTTACATGGGCTGGTGGGAAGAATCTACTTTATTTGCCCATGGTAACCCATTTAAAACCAACATCGCCTGGTATGGTTGTTTCATTGATGACCTGATTGTAGTATGGCATGGATCGAGTGGTGACATAGGCGACTTTATGAAATATATCTGGAGTTCACCTGTGAGCATCACCTGACCCAAATAGACTATTTGGATTTGACCTTGGTGGGGCATCTAGATAGCAACACAGTGACTTCCAGAACTTTTAGAAAGCCCAGTGCAGGGAATTCCCTTTTATTGGCCAATAGCTGTCACCCCAGTCACACCATCAAGTCTTTGCCCACTGGTGAATTCATCAGTGCCAGGAGAAACTGCTCTACAGACAAGGATTTATTGCAAGAATGCACAGCGATTCAAAAGCGAAAGGGGCTATAATACACGATCAATAGCTATACAGCATTTTATAGAGATCGGGTGGAGATAATTCAGAATAGTGGCACAAATAAACACAGTGTAGAGATTACAATAGAAATAAAGTTAATTTTGTCACTACATTTTCTTTAGAATACAACAAAATCATTGCGATTCTTAAAGCTCATCTCCCCATTTTGTATGCTGACAAGGATCTGTACTCTGTTATCCAGGGCGGTTGCCAATTTTCCAGTAGAAGGGCCCCCAGTCTGGGAAGGATGTTGTCACCCAGCTTGTTTTACTCTCAGAAGTCAAACAAATCACAGACCTGGCTTTCCACTGTAGGTTCCTACATGTGTGGCCACAACACCTGTAGGTAGTGTCATAGACATAAAAAAAGCACCTCAGTTTTTTCTTTTTCTAACAAGAAAACATATACCATCAAACAGTACATAAACTGCAACTCTATATCGGTGGTATATGTTATTCAGTGTAGTGCCTGCAGTCTACAATACGTTGGCTGCACTATACGCAAGTTGAGAGTTAGAATCTCGGAACATGTAAATGACACCACAAATATTAATGCTAAAGATATCTAAAATGTGTCAAAACATTTAAGGGAAATCCATCATGATAATCTTGACTTTTTCCTTTTTTGGTGCTGAACAGGTTAAAAAAACCTCCAAGAGGAGGTGACATTCATCGTATTTTGCTTCAACGTGAAGTGTGGTGGATACATACCCTCAATACTAGAAAACAGTATGGTTTGAATGATAGGATGGACATAAATCTTTTTTTTAACATAATCACATTTTTTAACATAGTTGCATTGTTTGATACATTTATTGCACCATTTTGAATATGCTTTATTTGTTCATGATATGTCCTTCATATGCCTGCTGTGCTTCTCTCTTCCTTTTCTCCATGTGTTTTTATTATTTTGATTGCTCTGATTAGGATGCACCCGCCCCATTTGGAGTGCTTACTCTGTTATAAATATCCATTTTTAAATCAAACATGTATGCTTTGATGAAGGCGTCTTAGCCAAAACGGGCCAGCGTAGTCTGTACCCGTGCACCCATGTAACCAAATAAAGGACTTTTATTCAAGAGCATCCGAGTTGCCAGCCCTTTTCTGATTCAAGTACTGCATTTTAGGGCCTGAACGTCCTGGCTAGAGCACCGGTTCACAGTTCATAGATCATCATATTGGCAGTGGAGCTGGGGTATTATTTTGCTTCTCTAGTTCCAAGCTGAAGACATGATTTTTTCCCTTTCTTCAAGCTGAATACTTACCTTTTTGGGTAAAGTATCACACATTTAGCCACTTCCCGCCTGGCCCATAGCAGATGACGGCCGGGCGGTGGCTTAGTTATCCTGACTGGGCGTCATATGACGTCCAGCAGGATAACATGCCGCCACGTGCCCACGGGGGCACGCATCGCGGTGATCGGTGGAACGGTGTGTCAGTCTGACACACCGCTCCACTGATCTTGGTAAAGAGCCTCTGGCGGAGGCTCTTTACCACGTGATCAGCCGTGTCCAATCACGGCTGATCATGATGTCAATAGGAAGAGCCGTTGATTGGCTTTTCCTCACTCACGTCTGACAGACGCGAGTAGAAGAGAGCCGATCGGCGGCTCTCCTGACAGGGGGGGTCTGCGCTGATTGTTTATCAGCGCAGCCCCCCTCAGATGACCACACTGGACCAATAGGGATCGCCACTAGGACCACCGGGGAGAGGGGCAACATGTGGATGACCAGGTATGTAATCCATTGGCCATCCACATGTGCCCAATGTGCCAAGTCAGTGCCCAATCTGTGCCAATCAGTGCCCACAAATGGGCACTGATTGGCACCAGTATATTGCAGTGAAGCCCAGCAATGCCACCCTTAGGAGCCTCAGTGCCACCAATCACCAATCACCAATACCCATCAGTGCCACCCATAAGTACCCATCAATGCCACCTACGAGTGCCCATCAGTGCCACCTACGAGTGCCCATCGGTGCCACCTATGAGTGCCCATCAGTGCCGTATACCAGTGCCACCTATCAGTGCCCATCAGTGCTGTCTATCAGTTCCCATCATCAGTGCCACCTCATTGGTGCCACCTCATCGGTGCCCATCAGTGCCGCCGTATCAGTGCCCGTCAGTGCAGCCATATCAGTGCCCATCATTGAAGAAGAAAATGTACTTATTTACAAAAAATTTTCACAGAAACAAAGAAAAAAAAAACGCAGAGGTGATCAAATACCACCAAAAGAAAGCTCTATTTGTGGGAACAAAATGATAAAAAAAATTCTTTAAGTACAGTGTAGCATGACCGCGCAATTGTCATTCAAATTGCGACAGTGCTGAAAGCTGAAAATTGGTCTGGGCGGGAAGGTGTCTAAGTGCCTGGTATTGAAGTGGTTAAAGACCCCTAATATCCACTGGAGCACCCGTGTGAGACACCCTAAAAAGTTTGTTCTGGTGTCCCACACTAGTGCTCCTGCGTCCAGATGTGTAGACAGCTGCTGAGTGTCCTCTACTTACACTGAATCAAGTTTGCATTTCATTCTAGTTACAAACCCATCTAGACAACAATGTACTAAACTTCCTTTAATACAAATAGGCCTCAACAAATGTAGTTAACCTGCAGGTGCCAAAAACATCGTATTAGTGGGCAAACAAACAATGTTTACTACGAACAATTACTGTGTCCACGAACCTGAAACTTACCATTTTAAACTGTACAACAGTAAAGAAAAGCACATGGAGCAGCACGAATGCAATAAGAATAATAGGAACACACGACAAACACTTACTTGCTTGCAGAACTCTCTTGATTCTTCTGTACTGATCATGCTTCCTCAATTTGAGGTCTGATCAGCGTTTCCTCAGTTGATCCTTGGATCGCCGTATCCCAAAATTCTTCTGCACACTTTTCACAACTTTAGTCATGATCTTGGCCTTTCTCACATTTGGGTTTGGGTAAGGTCCATGCTTCCCATCATAGTCGGCCCTCTTCAAGATGTCCACCATCTCCACCATTTCTAAAGGACATATTAGAGGCCTTAAATCTCCTCTGGGATCGGGACGTTTGTGGCTTCGGGCTTTCGTCATTGCTGCTGTCTTCATGCACTTGTTGTCTCTCCACCATGTGCTCTCCCACTTCGCCGAAAGACAAGGGGCGGGGAATATACTAGAAAGAAGGTCAGGGGTGGGCGGAGTGTCATGCATGCGCAGTGTATATAAAGCATAACACGCGTGTGTCGTACGTACGATCTGTGAGTCAGGTATAGCATTGTTCAACATAAAAGATAAATTAAGTGATGCGCTAATATTAACCAATTAATATCACACTGTGTGTTATACGTGCAAAATAATTTACAAATATGTGTATAAATTATGTATATAAATCTCTACATAAAACCTTAGAAAATAAGACCTTAGAAAATAAATAATGTATTCCGAACTGTTCCCTTAATTATGAACAAACGGGACCTCCTTACAATAATTAATATCACAAACCCGTGCTCTTATGAAAATATGTGATTAAAATATAAACTATAAAATATAAATGTGATTAGTCCACTGATTAGAGACACAGGAATACCTCCTCTTCACTTCAAACCAGGCTTTGTAAGTCATGCTTGGATGGATTAGCGGTGGATTTAAATGATTCCGTTCACCCGCTGGCATATATCGGTTGATCCTTTAGCTTTTAACGGTCCTCCCAAGTATGAAACACAAGATTGGGAAACAATACCATTGCACAGAGATAAGCCAAGGTACATAAAAAAACTAACCAGGTAATTTCACTCACATGATCCCTTTTATACCAATCGCATTAGAACAAATGGTCAGCTACATTCAGCTCCGTACTGCTGCCTGTTCATTCACCTCCAGAGTACACACTACTGAGAGCGTCACAGGCTCCTCCTCTCCACGCGTATCGTCAGTAGGCACGTGACTTTTTCAAGGGTGCTAGTGTGTCAGCTCTGATCGTTACTTATAGTTTACAGTGGCTTGCGAAAGTATTCGGCCCCCTTGAACTTTTCAACCTTTTGCCACATTTCAGGCTTCAAACATAAAGATATAAAATGTTTATTTTTTGTGAAGAATCACCAACAAGTGGGACACAATTATGAAGTGGAACGAAATCTTTTGGATTTTTGAAACTTTTTTAACTAATAAAAAAATGATAAGTGGGGCGTGCAAAATTATTCGGCCCCCTTGCGTTAATACTTTGTAGAGCCACCTTTTGCTGCGATTACAGCTGCAAGTCGCTTGGGGTATGTCTCTATCAGTTTTGCACATCGAGAGACTGAAATTCTTGCCCATTCTTCCTTGCAAAACAGCTCGAGCTCAGTGAGGTTGGATGGAGAGCGTTTGTGAACAGCAGTTTTCAGCTCTTTCCACAGATTCTCGATTGGATTCAGGTCTGGACTTTGACTTGGCCATTCTAACACCTGGATACGTTTATTTGTGAACCATTCCTTTGTAGATTTTGCTGTATGTTTGGGATCATTGTCTTGTTGGAAGATAAATCTCCGTCCCAGTTTCAGGTCTTTTGCAGACTCCAACAGGTTTTCATCCAGAATGGTCCTGTATTTGGCTGCATCCATCTTCCCCTCAATTTTAACCATCTTCCCTGTCCCTGCTGAAGAAAAGCAGGCCCAAACCATGATGCTGCCACCACCATGTTTCACGGTGGGGATGGTGTGTTGAGTGTGATGAGCTGTGTTGCTTTTACGCCAAACATATCGTTTTGCATTGTGGCCAAGAAGTTCGATTTTGGTTTCATCGGACCAGAGCACCTTCTTCCACATGTTTGGTGTGTCTCCCAGGTGGCTTGTGGCAAACTTTAGACGAGACTTTTTATGGATATCTTTGAGAAATGGCTTTCTTCTTGCCACTCTTCCATAAAGGGCAGATTTGTGCAGTGTACGACTGATTGTTGTCCTATGGACAGACTCTCCCACCTCAGCTGTAGTTCTCTGCAGTTCATCCAGAGTGATCATGGGCCTCTTGGCTGCATCTCTGATCAGTCTTCTCCTTGTCTGAGCTGAAAGTTTAGAGGGACAGCCAGGTCTTGGTAGATTTGCAGTGGTCTGATACTCCTTCCATTTCAAAATGATCGCTTGCACAGTGCTCCTTGGGATGTTTAAAGCTTGGGAAATCTTTTTGTATCCAAATCCGGCTTTAAACTTCTCCACAACAGTATTACGGACCTGCCTGGTGTGTTCCTTGGTCTTCATGATGCTCTCTGCGCTTTCAACAGAACCCTGAGACTATCACAGAGCAGGTGCATTTATACAGAGACTTGATTACACACAGGTGGATTCTATTTATCACCATCAGTCATTTAGGACAACATTGGATCATTCAGAGATCCTCGCTGAACTTCTGGAGTGAGTTTTCTGCACTGAAAGTAAAGGGGCCGAATAATTTTGCACGCACCACTTTTCAGTTTTTTATTTGCTAAAAAAGTTTAAAATATCCAATAGATTTCGTTCCACTTCACAATTGTGTCCCACTTGTTGGTGATTCTTCACAAAAAATTAAAATTTTATATCTTTATGTTTGAAGCCTGAAATGTGGCAAAAGGTTGAAAAGTTCAAGGGGGCCGAATACTTTCGCAAGCCACTGTATGTGCTGGTTGCCACAGCAACCCCGGGAGTCAATGTATTATCATACCATTGTGCGATCTCAGATACATAGTGTTGTGTTTTGTTAAACAACGTAGCATATCATTTATTTCCATAACAAATTGTTTCTAAACGACTTTAATACACTATTGTAAAATACTTAAAATTCTATCAAGCTGGATAAACACGAACATATATATAAAAAACATTTTAATTACCTTACATTTAATTAATCTTTTCAACATTTAATAAACATTATTAAAACATGAGTTACTCCCCTTCATTTTGTCATTAAAAAATTAATATTACCGATTGCGCATCATTAGATGCATCTTCACTTACATTTTGGAATTTATTACAGATTAAAAGTCATAGGAACATTACTTATAGGAATTTCATGTTATGATCACTATATTATGCAAGAAATTGCGACAATAAACTCACGAAAATCCTAAAAAGTTTAAAAAGTTTTTTTAAATTAGATATGAAATCTATATATGTTATGACCAACTATTAAAATGAAGATAAAAAATTAAAATTAAATTCAAAATACTTTAAATTATCAGGAGTCAGCTATAAAGCAGTTAAGATCAAACTCACTATTTAACCCTATTGGAGTAAGTACTCCCATATTGTATATCCATTTGGATTCTTGCTTACTCAGTTCCCTTACTTTATTACTGCCTCACCAATGGGGTTTGTATTTGTCTATGGCCCAAAATTTCAATAGCGTTGGATTTTTATCATGGTATAATGAAAAATGCAGTGACACACTGTGCTTTGGGTAGCCTTTAACAATGTTTTGTATGTGTTCCCTGATGCGCTTCCACATCGGCATTTTAGTTCTTCCCACATACTGAAGTGAGCACGGGCATTGTAAAACATAAACCACCCCCTCAATTTTGCATGTCATAAAATCATTGATCTGATATTCTGTGTTGTTACTTGTCGATTTGAAATTAGTAAATTTTTGTCCATTTAGTTTCGTACTTTTGCATGCATAGCATCGCTTGCAAGGATAAAAGCCTTTCCTTTGGAAAAAAGTTAATTCTTGTGGTTTTGGTGGGTCCATAACAATTTTTGCAATTTTATCTCTTAGCGTGGGTGCCTTCCTGTAAACAAACTGTGTTTTTTCTGGTAATATTTTTTGTAGTTGTTGATCAGCAAGAAGAAGTGGCCAATGTTTTTTAAAAATATGTTCAATCTGTCGGCGTTGAGTATTAAAATCCATAATAAATGGAACATCTTGATATTGGTTTAATTTTTTAGGTTTATCTTGAATTGATTCGTCCCTTGTAATGTCTGATACCTCTTTAATTTTTTCCTTAATGAACTCCTTATTGTAGCCCTTTTGGACAAACTTGTCTCCAACATCTTTCGCCTGTTCAACATATTTCTCAAAATTGTGTGTGATTGATGATCAATAAACTAAAACTATGTCCCTCTTTCATACACAGGAAATCCTCAGCTGTAGAAAGTGGCAGCCAGGAGGTGGCAGGGGAAAGTGACAGCCAGGAGGTGGCGGGGGTAAGTGGCAGCCAGGAGGTGGCAGGGGTAAGTGGCAGCCAGGAAGTGGCAGGGGTAAGTGGCAGCCAGGAGGTGGTCAGGCCCAGTAGCCTGACCGAATCCCAGGTCCCTCCCCTCCGCCTTCAACAAAAAAGGCCCAGGAAAGGGAGGAGCATGGAGGAGTCAGCACTTGGGTTAATTCGGCAGGCTTCTGCGGCCCTCAGAACCCCCACCAGTCTTCTTGAGGCCTATGCCTGCATGGCTGCCAAGAAAATGCAGGAAATAGAGGTCGGCCAAAGCCTTATTTGTGAGGAACTGATATATATGGCCTTAAATAAGGGGTTGAGGGGCGAAATCACAAGCAAAACCCACCTGTGTGAGTTGTCCATCATCCACCTCCTCCTCCACCTCCTCCACCTCCTGCCACAACTTCAACACCAGAGCCACAGCCTGGAAGCAAGCATGGAAGCACGTGTGTAAGAAAGACAAGAGAGTGATGGCCTTGGTTAAGTCTGATCTGGCAAAAGACGCAGGCTGTTGTAAGCCCACAGCCTGGGGACATATATGTCATCTGCTGCTGTTCCTGATCTCTCGGAGTCCTAGACCGGATTGTGCTCCCTATTAAATGGACTCCTCAGGCTCCCAATTTTGCCTGTCAAACAGTTGATGTATGCCCTGGGGTATAAAGTCTTCGCACATTTCACCAGTTTATCCAGCTTTGCCTTCCTCTTTATTTTGTTATGACCCCTAATAAATGTATATTTTTTTCTTAAATCATTGGCTATGTGTTATAATTAGAAAAGGACAGTTTGTTTGTGAGTAAGCAGGTACATTTTAAAAAGACAATGTGCAATTAACAGGACACCAACAACAAACAATCTCCCTGAGGCTAAAAATACAAGATAATAATGGAGTTGTGGTAACTTGACACACAAAACGAAAAAAAAATATTATGGTGATCACTAGAAAAATAATAAAAAAATAGGAGATCTTGATTTTAAAAAAAAAAAAGGAGATTACTATAAATAAAAATTATAAACATTATTCTTGAGATCTGGCGAAAAAAAAATGTATTCATGAAATCACAAGAAATAATAAAGAAATCGGTTTGTGAGAACTGTGTGTGAATATCAGCAGCAAAACAACTTATTATTCTAGCATTATAAAGAAGAAGAGAATGCGCTGCATTAAAAGATTAAAAAATGTGTAGCGTGATGAATGTCTCCATTCCAATATCTCCAATATTTCCATTACGAACGCTAGTTTTACCAGACCGAGCGCTTCCGTCTCGTACTTGATTCAGAGCTGAGAACCAGCTCTCAAATTTTTGTTGTCGGAAAAATGTCCGATGGAGCCTACACATGGTCAGAATTTCCGACAAGCTCCCATCGAACATTTGTTGTCAGAAAATCTGATCGTGTGTACGCAGCATAAGGCTCAGTAGAGCAGAAGTTTACTTATGTTTGATTTATCGCGAGAAGCATTTTACTTCTGTTTGTGAAAATCCTGTGGGTTAAACATGCAGTTTTTCCTAAAGAAACTGTGAGTTTGTCCCTGCATTGAGTCTGATCCTCCTACAGTGTGTGTATGTGTGTGTGTGTATGTATGTATATGTATTTTATATATATATATATATATATATATATATATATATATATATATATATATATATACAGTATCTCGCAAAAGGGTGTACAGCCCTCACATTTTTGTAAATATTTTATTATATCTTTTCTTGTGACAACACTGAAGAAATGACACTTTGCTACAATGTAAAGTAGTGAGTGTACAGC
Source organism: Lithobates septentrionalis (assembly GCA_037952835.1). NCBI lineage: Eukaryota > Metazoa > Chordata > Amphibia > Anura > Ranidae > Lithobates > Lithobates septentrionalis. Next base: position 777,347 of record JBBDGP010001153.1, on the reverse strand, counting down.
TTGTATAGCAGTGTAAATTTGCTGTCCCCTCAAAATAACTCATTAGACCTCCAATGTTTCCCCTGCCCTCTCTGCAACTAATCCATACCTCCCAACTTTTTGAGATGGGAATGAGGGACGCCTGTTAGAAAAAGTATGCAGGCATAGGACACACCCCTTGACACGCCCACTTAAAGGAGAATTGTACAAAATAACAAGATTGGTTAAACCCACAAGAGCTTTTTTTTTTTTTACCACTACTATTCCTTTATATTGGCTTTTGGAATTACAAAGCAGCAATTTAGAAATCAGATGAAAGGTTTAGCACTGGGAAACACTTTTTGATAGATAAAAAGTGCATTTTATATACATCTGTATATAGATCAGACCAAAATGAGGGACAAATGAGAAGGAATGAGGGACAGAGGGACATTTACCCAAATCAGGGACATTCCCTCGAAATCAGGGACAGTTGGGAGCTATGGCTAATCAAGCATAGAATGTGATTGATTAGTTGCTTTCCTTGGCTAGAGCAGCTGGGTAAAGAAAAATTTGAGCTGGAAGTGACGTGATAAATGTTGCTTCTGGTTTCATTAGTTGCAGGGAGATCAGGGTTCACCTCCTTTGGAATCCTGTAAGAGTAATCAGATGGCACTAGAGCTGCCTGGATCACATCTACCTAAAAGCCAAGAATTGGCTGTAAACCCCTTGAACACCAGGATGTTTATAAATGTACCTTGGTAAACCAGGGATTAATAAAATATTGTGTGGGAACTGTGCTTGAATCTATTAAATAGCAGATATCAACAGTCAAATTCCAAAGTTTGGGTGCCCTTTTTCTGTTAATTGCATAAAAGGTTAACATACACTTTGGATGGAACATAACATATCAGGCAGAGAATAAAATGTGGACACCCTCTCAGTAATTGATAACAGATATTCAAGTTTCAAATGTCTCTTGAAACTAGTGGTCAGTTTTTCTGTTGGGAGTTTACTGAATTTCTGCCAGATCACCATGAATTTTTCCCTATTTGTGGCATTTTTGGGGGGCTGGAATGTGCAGAGGTTTTTATGTAAAGCAGAGAAGTACAAAGTTTGTTTTTGTCCAGACATACAGTACACTTTAATAACTTAAAAATCAATTAAAAATGTAATTTGACCAGAACTGTCAAGTCTCTTGTTTTTTCATCTATCATGAATAAGTCCTCAGATAAAATATTTATATGAAAACTTCTATCAGAAGCCTGTCTCACTTCACTGGTATATTTTAAATCTTTTATGTTTAAAGAAATAAGAGAAGTTGAAAAAACTATTTTAGTTTCTTGTAACTAGCTCTACATCTAATTGACAGAAAAAAATGCCAGTTAAGGAATTGCTGTCATTTGAAGTTCACATCTTCCTTTCTTATCTTTATTTATTCTTGTTCCATAAGCAACATTTGCAAATTTTAAATTTGTAATGATCTTTTTTTAGGCAGGGACTGAAATGCAAGCTGGGCATTACCTTTGTAAAAAGGAAGTCCTAGTCCTAAACACCATCTTGCTCCTATACAAAGATAGAAATGGGTTCCTTGCAAGATATGGCTACCAGCTCAGAAACCTGCCTCATAGAGGAGATGGCTATAGGGATTTCTGACATATGGATGAGAATGGAGAAAAGAAAGCTCCCAAATGGTTAAAAAAAACAATTTCTGAAGTACAGAGAGAACCAGACTAGGTCTTAATCAATGTATGAGAATTCAACTAACTGAAATAAGACAGACAAAAGAGAAAGATGACTTTTGATAGTGGTAAGAGCCATATGCTGGTCCAGAACCAGGCCACTTGCTTCCACTATTTTTGTGTTTGTATATTATTTACAGATTCATTTTTCTCCAATTGTAATTTTTTTGTATTATTTTTGTTTTATTTGTATTTTTCCCCATAAAGTGGTCCCTACACAGATCAAGCAAACATAGGCAGGGACAGTAAGTCTGTGTCACCTGCATGCGGCAAGCCATCACTCCTGAGCAAAGGCTAGTCGCCACCTTGCGGTACTTGGCGATGGGGGGAAGTCTCCAAGATATTAAGTTTATCTCCCCCCAGACTCTGGGAATCATTATTCCAGAGACCTGTTCTGCCATCATACAGGTCCTGCAGAAGGACTATATTAGGTTAAGTTGTATCCTTTAACATCACATTCTATGTATTTAATGTTTGCTAATGTATTGTATTTATTTCATCATTCCATAATTAACATGATTGTAATATGCAGTGAATGTCCTCTTTGTCCTCACGCATACTGTAAGATTTAATGCTCCTTTTTTGTCCTTCATGCATATTTGCCTTCACTAACTTCCCCAGCAGGCTATCCTGAGCCCATACACACCTAGCCTAGTCACTTACCAATGTATTTTGTCAGCTCCATTGTAGTGCTTACCCTAAACACCCCCTAAAATGTGTACAAATGTTATTGTTGGCCTTAAATTCATGCCGACTGCAAGAGGCTTTTTTTTGGGTCAAATCTCATTTGGAACCCTCCGTCCCCCCCAACTACTAAGTCAACCGATACCAATACTCTATCTGCTGACTTTGCCAAACCCATACACACTATACCTACCTCTTTTGTGTTCATATTTATGGTTTAATTCACCAAAGCATGCAATGCAAGGGCTTGCCTGAATACTTTCAAATGGTACTGTTTAAAGTTTTGTTCTTCTATTATCTTGATAGGTAATTACAGAATGTAAAAATGTGCTTTAATTTGTACAGTGTGTATTCATATTTTTGGATTATGACACTTCTTGCCTGTCCAGTGGGCTGCCAATAGTGTAAGTAAGGAGGGGCTGGCCAAAGTAACACACATTATTTATGCATTCAGCTCTCAATGAATTAGAGAGGGTTAAATGTTAAAAACACCCCCCCACCCTAACATTTTTACAATGGGCCATCAGAGGGGGTGAGGAATCTAATAAGTGGAGCTTATACTTTTGAGTTTAAATACTGATTTCAATAAATGTTATACTTATGTTGGCCAAGAATGTTTGTGTCTAATCTGCTTGCAATGTTATGTGCAAAAGTACTAATTTTGATTTTCTTGTTTGACTCCACAGTTTCCTTCCAACACACAGGAATGGCAGACTGTGGCCTTCCAATTCGCCCAGCAGTGGGACTTTCCCAACTGCGGTGGTGCGATAGATGGGAAACGCGTCTGGATTGTCCCACCCCCAACTCGGGGTCGTACTACTATAACTACAAGGGGTACAGTAGTATCGTGTTGTTGGCGGTGGTTTTGGTGAATTATGAGTTTTTGTATCTGGACATGGGAAGAATGGCCGTATGTCGGATGGTAGTCATCGCCCAGACTGATTTCTTCAGGCATCGCCAGACTGGCAGCTTGGGATTGCCTCCTCTAGCGGATAACGTGGCGGGCCTCCCATCTGTGTTTGTGGCAGATGAGGCATTTGCGCTGGGGGTCCATCTGATGCGGCCGTTCCCAATGAGGACCCTCACCCTGGAGCAGAGGGTTTTTAACTTCCGGTTGGCCAGATCCAGAAGAGTGGTGGAGAATGCCTTTGGCATAATGGCCAGCTGATTCTGGCTATTCCTAATGTCAATAAATATGGCCGAATACAAACTGAACAATATTATTCTGTGCTGCTGCATTCTACATAATTTTTTGCGAAAGAATGCAGCCAACTATGTGGCCTCAGTTGCGACTGAGGCCGACTCACCAGCAGAAACCTTGACGGCACTTGAACCTGGCTGTCCTGGCTTGCCCCCCCAAAGCACCTACAAAGTACGGCAAAGCTATGTGGAGTACTTCGCGGGTAGGGGGGCAATTGATATGCCATAAATTTGTTTGGAAAAACTGAACTCATATTTGATTTGATTTACTGCTTGTGTTTCTTATCTGTCTCCTAGGTTCTCCAATGGCCTTTTATTTTTGGCCATTTTCATCAATACTGCAATCGTAACTTATTTGATACATGATCTGACAATCTCTTCTTCAGCTAACTATAATGTTCTGTTGTGCTATGGGTCTGCTACACACACACAATGGTTTTGTTGTTAATGTATGTAATGCATTAATGATAAAAATAATCATCCTTTCAACTCCTTGAATTAATTGCTTTGAGTCCCTAAAATGTCCTGATTGTGGCAAATTTTAGAGCACAGTGGGGGTTATTTACTAAAGGCAACTCCACTTTGCACTATAAGTGCACTTGTAGTGCAAAGTGGAGTTGCCTTTAGTAAATACCCCCCATAGTCCCTGTAACTACACCAACTTACTTTAAAAAATGGTATTGAGCATTTAAAGAAGAAGCCACACATTGTTGAGTATAAAACATTTTACTCCAAGCACATTCACATGTTCGTTATAAAAGTGTTTTTAAACAAACCAACATCTTTGGTGTATAACATGTATGTTTGACAGTAGATATAGCCTTTTTTGTGGCTAAACAGGCATGTTTAAAAACATAACATCTACATCCCCAACTCAGGAACCTACAAAGTTCAACTTTGATAAAGTGAAGGCCATAGGAGACATTAGTATGTCAAAACTGTGTTGATTTCACCCCTGTAAAATCTGTGATGATCTCACCCCCATAGAAGCCAAATTTAGAAGATGCACACAAATTGGGAGTCAAAATGTTGATTTCCATCATGATCCCATGCCTAAAATGTGTGTCTTTTTCCTACATCTATTTTGATATAGCCACAAAACACACAGTGTGTCAACATGTGCTATCTGCCATCATGGGATATCAATGTACGCATTTTGTGAGTGCAACCCCTTCCTTGCAACTAAAGTAGGTGAGAGGAAGGGGTTGCACCCCTGAAACACGTCCATTGATCCCCCATGATGGGAGCTAGCACATGTTGACACAAAGGGGCCCTATTTCAGAAAGGACAATCCACTTGCATTGCACTTGTAGTGTAAAGTGGTTTTGATTTTTTGAAATAAGCCACAGTGTGTCAACGTGCTAGATCCCATCATGGGGGATCAATGGATGTATTTCAGGGGTGCAACCCCTTCCTCTCACCTCCTTTAGTTGTGAGGAAGGGTTTGCACCCACAAAATGCGTACATTGATATCCCATGATGAGAGATAGCACATGTTGACACACTGTGTGCATCTTCAAAATTTGGCTTTGCAATTACTTTAACATTTTTATAAAAAGATAAACAAATAAAGACAAAATTTCCATTTTTTGTTGTTTTTAGATTTTAGGCTAAAACATCAATGATGTTGGTCAGTCTTTTTTCAACATCATTGATGTTTTGCTTGACCTTCTCTAAATCCTGTTTGCACACCATTATTTTGCAGATGAGGACTTGTGCACTTGCACTGTTGAAGTGAGTTTCTTCTTCCACAACATCCACATCACCTTAAAATAAAAAAAACACACCGTGTATTATAAATATGCAGGCATACATCTATTACCTGAAGCTGTGGTCTCAGACACTGACCTGTTGTGGTCACCATTCCGACCACTTCCTGAACCTCGGAATCCACATCCTCAGGTTGTCTGCTGAGTTGTTCCCCTTCTTCAGGAGGTGTGGGGTTCCTGGTGTCCTCATATGTCCCGATTCTTTTCTCCCCTATGTGAACAAAAAAAAGGTATACTTAGCAGACAGATATTTGAGGCGAGAATTAGTAATATGAAACATTTCTTGGAAGTGTCGTCAAATTGTCTGTTTTGGCAGAGTTCCAAGCTGAAGACATGATTTTTTCCCTTTCAAAAGCTGGAATACTTACCTGTTTTGTTTAAGTTTCACACATGGAGAGACCCCTAGTATCCACTGGAGCACCTGCATGGGACACAATAAAAAGGTTGTTCTGGTGTCCCACACTAGTGCTTCTGCGTCCAGATGTGTAAACAGCTGCTGTCCTCTCCTTACACTGAATCAAGTTTGCATTTCATTATAGTTACAAACACATCTAGACAACAATGTAATACATTTATTTTAATCAAAATAGGCATGAACAAATGTAGTTAACCTGCATCTACCAAAAACGTTGTATTAGTGGTCGAACGAACAATGTTTAATACGAACGATTACTGCACATTTATCTGCACGAAAGTAATAATAATAATAGGAGAGTACTTAAATGTGAACTGGTGAGTGACAGGACGTGTTGCTTGTTAGCTCCACAGAGACATCTGCAATCCAACGCCATCCTGCGAATTTTACAACTTGGTGAACCTCAAAACTTCACCCAACAGTTAATGGGCATCTGATACACCAATTCCTGTGGAAATTTCAAAGCCTGCTTGGCCGATCGAGTTTTTCTTAAGCTGCGGCCGGCTCCTCATCACAAGAAACTCGCCGCCATCTTGCGGCCTACAGGCCCTCAACATCCCCAGGCTCAAGTTCGGTGATCGGCCGCACACCGGGAAGCCAAATTAACCACATCTATTGCTGCTATAGCGGGGGAGGATCGAGCGGAGTGCGGACACAGCAGAAGCTTACCTACACTGTAAGATTGGCTCCGAACGCTCCCGGCCCGCCGCCATCTTGCGGCCTGTGAAGCCTCCAGCGTCCCCGGGCTCGAGTGCCGCGATCGGCGGTACGAGCAATACCCAATTCGCCCCTCCTACTGCAGACGCCACCGGAAGATAGCTGCCCGACATACAGACCCTAAGAGCCGGCAGAAGTTCAGGAAAAGCCGACCTCGGGCACCCGCGGCCTGCCACACACTCCCTGGGTCACAGCATAGGAAAGTAGGAGGCTCTGGCCTACTTGTGGAAGACGGCGGCCATTTTCCATACACCTCAACTAATTTTCCTTCCACTCTCCTTCATACTCAGCTGACCCTATAAGTGGAAGATGGTTGTGTAAAGGAACAGCTCCTGCCATTACCAGTCCTGCGACTCGCTACTGGAGGTACTTTTCTTTTTATTTTATTTTATTTATTTATTTATTTATTTTTTCTTTTCCCGACATAACCCGCTCTTTAACATGGGAACAGCCTCCAGACAATCCTCTACCTCAAGATCCCGCTCCCCGAGAGAGCTTCCAGGAGGAACCAGTCACAGTATCCCGGAGATGTTCCGGTCACAAAGGGGCAATATGGCGTCCTCCCGCCACAGACCGCCTCAACCCTCGGAACCACAATCACCAGATCCCCTGCTCATTCCTATATCTCAAACTCATACCTCACCGCCTACCGATGCCGGCGCAACTCACGCTCAACCGTATCTGAACATCAATGATCTCCGGTCCATAGCTGCGGACATCAAGGATACCCTGTCAGCTGCAATTGCTGAGCTGCGTATAGATATACATACGCTGACTGACAGGGTCCATGAGGTAGAACAGACAACGACACAGCATGAACAAGTCCTTCGCAAAGCTACCAGGTGGATCGACACCCACACCATCCAGTTAAGAGACATACAGCGTCATGTCGAAGACCTCGATAATAGGGGCCGTCACCACAATCTTAGGATCAGAGGCATACCAGAGACCGTCACCGCAGAAGACATTTCATCGGCAGTGACTAGCCTATTCAATGATCTTCTCAACAGACCACCTCAAACTCAAATATCCATGGAAAGGATCCACAGAGCTCTACGCCCCAAGGGTAGGGATACGGACCCGCCATGAGATATCATATGCTGCATTGTGGACTATAGGCTCAAAGAAGAAATTCTCAGACAAGCCAGACTCAGGCGGCAGTTGCAATATGCAGGAACTTCAGTCCAAATCTTTCAGGACTTATCCAGCATAACATTGCAGCACCGCAGGGATCTCAAACCACTGTTGGATGTGCTGCGCACAGAGGGAATCCAATACCGATTGAAGTTCCCTTTTTTCTTATCAGCTACTCATCAGGGGCGCACCGCCCTGCTAAAAGTCCCGGAAGACTTACGTCCATTCTGTGACACTCTGGATATCCCTCTAGTAGACGTTCCACAATGGTATGCGGAATTCCGCCACACAGCAGTACAGAAAACCACGCCACTGGCAGAACCGATGGAAACCCAGGAAGGGCGAAACCACAGACGAAGATCTTCATCTGGCTACAAGAGGCGAAATCTGCAACATGATCCTCCACTTGGCTCCTACCCCTCGGATTCCCCGAGATACCGGAGAGCCAGGAGAGATTACTGAACAGCACCTTTCTGACACCGTTCCCGTCAGTGTTTAACAATATTCAGGATCTAATGGTTAATAATTACCTTATATTCTAGTTTAACATCCATGCTTTCGCTCACCCACTGTTGCAACAAGTCACCTGATGAAGGAGATTACACTCCTTAAAATAACATTGGATACCATGGACGATGCTGCCTTTACTACACACTCTTCCCCCCCACCTTTCGTCTCTCACCAGACAATGGTCATCAAGTCGCCCAATCCACTGATGACCTCCGTTGTACCTGCCCAACATAATAGAACTTCCACCGCTCACTACCCTGTTCACCAGATCCAACATCCTCTCCGTTGTAGATACTCTGCCTCTACGGATGGGATCGCTGTATACTCGCCACTTTGCCTCCTCTCCCTGAACACTGTTTCTTACATGATCCTGCATGAACTACAGTATTACTAACCCTACTAACAATTATCAATCTGGGTAACGTATGATAAGATGTGTTCTACAGATATGTTCCACATTGCATTGTTTAGTATACTGTACACAATGATAGGAAGATGCATTTCCACTATCGCCAAGCACTACGTGTACCAATACGCTGCGCACAATTACATTTTGAGTCTACCGAATGCATTCCACTCATACAGCTAAATGCGATCACTTCTGTTTACTCTAAGTTTGATAACGTACTTTCCGATTTTCTTACAGAAGATCGACATCTATCCCTTCTCTCCACTAACCACTGCAAATGCCCTAACCTGACTTCTAACTTTATTATATAGACCACCCTAACACAACATCCCAAGGGAACCTGTCAATGTTGAAACATTGATGAGGGACTTGACTACTATGGATGCCAGCTTTACAACCTCTCTTCTCCTGCTTAGAGTTTAGCTTGGTACGCTTTTGTACTTGTTAACACACCTGACAACAGTTCATTCCCATAAACACAATATATAGGCTATAAATATATTCTGCATAAACATGGAGGCGGTATATCTATGAAGACGAAACTACCTCACTTAACGCTTATATTCTCGGATCAGCTGGGAATTTTTTCCTTCCCCTCCCACCGTTAGACATTAGTGAGTTTAAAGCTACTTCCTTAAATGGCTGATAGGGATTCCTTCATCACTTATCCCCACACACAGGGTAATAGATATAAACAACTGACTATCATCAACCCTTCTATACCACATATGTCGCTAGGGCATATATCACATAAACTGATGGAATGGGAGGTTGTTGGCGGGAAGATAGATGTGCTACATTGCCTACGCACTATACCATGCACAACTCCTTTTTAGATTCTTTGATGGATTCTGATTCTTTGTGACGAACAACTCTTACTACATCAACTTGAGGAATGTATGGTCTAAGTTTAAGTTTTGAAATATGTTATATGTGGTTTCGTTTTTACAATTTTTTTTTTTCCTTTGTTCTCCAGAACTATAATATTCCTTCACTCCAATACTCATGAAGCCTGGTTCACATTATGTTATTCCCATAAACATATTCACCTACCAAATCTAACTTGCACACACTATTACTGACACACATACACTGAATACATGGCCCCCTCCATTCCCATGTGCAATAAAAGACGCACCTGAACTCAAGCTATTCCTCACACACCACGACCCTTTCTCATTTCTTGGTGAACTCCGTGCTTGTCATAAAATCTCCTGCTAATCCTTCTCATATCTAACCACACATTGCCCTATTTCCTTCTATACCTCATGTTTTCCAACCTCCACTCATATGCTACTAAGACTGGTAACGGTGGGCTAGCTCACTTGTGACTCTATCCTCTCTGCTAAGTTCTACCCGACCCCCACGCGGTGCAGTGGAGCAGTCTGGATCTTAACTCCAGGCTGATTCCCCTGATGTCACACCGTACCTATCTTCCTCTCCTAACAGGGGAAGATACTTAAATACACCCCACCCCTTCTTCCCCATTCGTTTACATCCCAAACAGACGTCAACTTTACACACGTTTTTATACCCTCCTTTACTTTAACAGTTACGACTGAGCTCCTTTTTAGCTCCAAGGATGGCGGACACTCCTACACGTGACACGAAGACTGGTACTGGAACGACGCACGTCTCGCGGGTAAAATTATGCTCCATAAACATGCGTGGGCTTAATGTACCTGAAAAAAGATCGCAACTGCTACACACTTTAAGACAAAACAAATCACAGATTGCCTTTATACAGGAAACGCATTTCCGCTCTGACAACATTCAGAAACTACACAATATACACTACCCTACGGTATATCATGCCACTAATGATGACTCTAAATCCAAAGGGGTGGCTATTTTAATAGCAAGAAACTGTCCTCTACAAATATCAGAAGTTAAACGAGACATTAAAGGTAGATTTCTTTTTCTCAAAGGGACTCTTCACAACAAACCCATAACGTTAGCAAATCTATACGCTCCTAACACGAAGCAAGTTCAATTCTTTCGCGAGACCCTACAATTACTGACGTAATTTTATTCTGGCATCCTTATTGTGGGTGGGGACTTTAATGTAGCACTCTCTCCATCGCAAGATACATCCACAGGCGCATCCTCTATGCCCTACAGAGCTCTTCGGGCCATTAAAAAACACCTTAGAGATCTGACCCTTCACGACGCCTGGCGAACACTACACCCAAGGGAGAGAGACTTCACGTTTTACTCCCCCCTCACGATAAATACACGATAATTGACCACTTTTTCATATCCCAATCAGACTTATCTTTCCTTTCGAAGGCCTCCATCAATCCCATGGTGTTATCGGACCATAGCCCCATATCCATCACTCTAGATATACCGGCAACTAGCTCCCACAAAATGATTTGGCGTCTAGATAATTCCGTCTTAACAGACATAGACATCACCCACAAACTTAACACACGACTCAAACAATATTTTTCGGAAAACACCTCAAAGGATTCAAAACAATCCAGCATATGGGCAGCGCACAAATGCGTAATACGTGGAGAAATCCTATCTTTGACTGCATACAGACGTAAACTCAAACGCAATCGCATTGCCGCACTGTCTGATAAAATCCTTAAGCTAGAACAAGCACACAAACTCTCCTTAGCCACAAAATCCCTTGTTGAACTGATCAAAGCTAGGGAAGAACTCCTAGAAAAACTCGGTAAATCCCTGAAACGCAAATATGTCTTAACACAAAAACTGTTCTATGAATTCGGCAACAAATCCGGAAAATTGCTTGCCAGAGCTTTACAATCCCGAAAAGCAATGAATACCATACACACTATTAAAAACCAGTCTGGCACGTCTCTTGTCTCTTCCGAAGCTATTGCTGACCAATTTGTCCAATATTTTTCGGCTCTTTACAACTTACCTTCCTCCACCGAACTGGGCAATACTCCTGAAAGACAAGCGACAATCACAGACTTTCTGAATAACTTTTGCCCATCTTCTATTTCGTCTGAAGATGCAGCAAACCTTTCTACTCCCATTACTGCAGACGAAATTATATCAGTGTTAAAACAACTTAAAACAGGTAAAAGCCCTGGCCCTGATGGTCTGACCGTGAGTTACTATAAAACTTTCCAGGATATACTTACCCCTCAACTAGCTAAGATTTTCAATGACCTCTCCTCGTCCTCTTCAGTAAAAACAGATCTATTAGAAGCCCACATCACGCTTATTCCCAAACCAGGTAAAGATGAAACTTTAGTGACTAATTATAGACCCATTTCCCTTATCAATGTTGACATGAAAATCTATGCCAAAATGCTTGCCAACCGAATGCTCCCTTTACTCCCCAAACTGATCTCATTAGATCAAGTTGGCTTTATCCCTGGGAGGGAGGCGAGGGATAATACCATAAAAGCAATCAACATCCACCATTGGCTCTCCACTTCACCCAAACAAGGTTTTTTTCTATCCCTTGACGCGGAAAAGGCGTTCGACAGGGTGGCATGGGACTACATGATAGCAGTGCTACAGGTAATGGGATTCCCAGCACACTTCACCCAATTAATCTTGGCCCTATATGCGTCCCCCACAGCCAGAATAAGGGTTAATGGCCACCTGTCGAACGCCTTCCCAGTGTCGAATGGAACCCGGCAAGGTTGCCCCTTATCCCCTCTTCTTTTTGTTCTTTCATTAGAACCTTTCCTACACAAACTTAAAGTCAACCCAGATATCGTGGGCATTGATATTGGACAAAAACACTACAAACTAGCAGCATATGCCGACGACATACTCCTTTTCCTCTCCAACCCGTTAATCACCATTCCAAACCTACTACAAGATTTCACCTTCTTCCGCAAATTATCCAACCTAAACATAAACTTTACGTAATCCAAAGCCCTAAACATCTCCCTCCCATCACAGATAGTTTCTCAATGCCAAACTAATTTTCCATTCAAATGGGAACCACACGCCCTTACGTATCTTGGCATCCAAATACCATCTAAACTTACTGAACTATACGAAAGAAACTACTCTCCCATTCTTCGAACTATACAGAAAGACCTTACGAAATGGTCCTCAGCTCAATTTTCCTGGTTTGGGAGAATTTCCATCTTGAAAATGAACATCCTACCCCGAATACTTTATGTCTTACAAACAATACCGATCAAACTCCCTTCAAAATTTTTTACAATTTATAAAAGACTATGCAGGAACTTTATATGGGCCCATAAACCTCCAAGACTCAGTTGGAGCAGGATGATCCTACCCAAGCTTAAAGGTGGACTAGGTTTACCTGATATTCATAAATACTATAATGCTTGTCATATCACCAGACTAATAGACTGGCACATACATACCCATTCTAAAGATTGGATCACAATTGAAGACTCCTGTGCCCAAACACCCCTCTCACACTTGCCATGGATTGACACCAAAGCGATCCCTAAAGAACACTTATTACATCCATTAACGGGACCTACATTGAACTGCTTCAGGAATACTTGTCATTCTCTTAAAATGACTCCATCCCCAGGGCCATTAACCCCACTAACTGGCAACCCCGCCTTTCCCCCTGGCCTTCTAGAAAACAACCCACGTTTGGTCACCATGATATCTGCATTGAGAGCACATCACTTTTTCCATAATGGTTCAATTATCCCGTACGCCGATCTACCTACTAAACTCCAGAATGGAAACATTCCCTTCTTCTCGTACTTACAAATCAGACACTTTCTCAATAGTTCCAACCCCATCTCTCAATGGTGTAGAGATATGACTCCTTTTGAAGCTCTATGCTCTGAACCGAATCCTCAAAACCACTTGATCTCAACTGTGTACTCTTTGCTTTTCGGTGAAACTAAAATCACATCTACCACAGTTAACCAGAAATGGGAAAGAGAGCTCAACCTGGACTTATCTTTGGAAGACTGGGAAAATATATATTCTCATATCCATAAAGGCTCTATTAACGTCTCAGCACAAGAAACCAATTACAAATTGTACTCTAGATGGTACCGCACCCCTGATCGCATTCATTTGTTTCATACAAATGTTTCTCCTTTGTGCTGGAGATGTAACTCTGGAGTGGGCTCTCTTCTCCATATATGGTGGGATTGTACCCTCATAAAGCCATTCTGGGAAAAGGTACACAACATGATCTCTCGTATCACTGCTTATACTCCAGACTTTACACCTGCCCAATATTTACTACACCACACCTCACTCCCTCAATCCACTTATAGGAAATCTTTAATGCTTCACCTCATAAATGCAGCCAAGCAATGTATTCCGTTACGATGGAGAGACACTAACCCTCCCACCTTATCAGAGTGGCTAAAACGTGTGGAAAAAATAGCAGTCGTGGAAGACTTAATACATCAAGCAAAAGACAACCCCGCAAAATACAATCATACTTGGGCCTGTTGGACACACTTTCGCGACTCGGTTGAATTTCACACACTACTTACTGACCCACAAGCCGGAACATCCTTGGCTCCACGACAATCCTCATAACAGGTACTAGTCAGGGACTGTAAAAGGAGTGTCCGCCATCCACCCCCACCCTCACTCTTGTGCTCGCATACCCATATACCCACCCATGTTAGTCTCTACCCCATATTATTATATTCATACAAAGTAGAGCATATTTCATTCAACATCTCTCACCCTATCCTATACACTCTCCACACCTTTTAAAATCAAACACACCAAATACAATATAAGACCTCTAAGAAACACTATTCCACCTACAAGACCTTTCTCACTACCTCCACATATTTGGTTCTTCTGACCCTCCCCCCCCCCCAGTACAGTGTGCTCCCGTTGGGGTACTGGGATTGGGAGAGGTTTGGTAAAGTTCCGTATCCCACCCTCCTCTTTTGACTTCCACCACACATTAACAACATGGGATATTATAGATTTTAATTCATGGCTTCAATTGTTTCTAGAGCGACTAACAACTGTTTAAGGTCAATGGACACCTCCTACACCTACTTATAAATGTTTTAAACGTTTGAATTGTTTGCATAGGGACGCTTTCATACCTGAACGTTCTTTTACACTCAACGTAGTTATAGGTACCACTACATCTGCTTGTTAAATGTACGAAATTTGTAACTTGACAATGTATTTCTATACACCTTGAAGAAATGCCATTACCTGTTTTGTACATTACATCTTTCAACAATAAAAATTTATGAAACAAAAAATAATAGGAACACATGACAAATACTTACTTTTTTGAAGCACATTCCTGATATTTCTATACTGATCATGCTCCCTCAATTTCAGGTCTGACCAGTGTTTCCTCAATTGCTCCTTGGATCGTTGTAGCTCAAAATTCCTGTGCAGACTTCTCACAACTTTAGTCATGATCTTGGCCTTTCTCACATTTGGGTTTCTGTATGGTCCATGATTCCCAATATAGTCTGCCCTCTTCAAGATGTCCACCATCTCTACAAAGGACATATTTGAGGCCTTATATCTCATCCTGGATCTGGAACTGCCTTGCTCTGGGTTTTCCTTGCCGTTGCTGATAACAGCACACACCAGCTGTGTCTCCGCCATGTGCTCTCCCTCTGCCCCAAAAGAGAAGAGTCGGGGAATACAATAGAAAGAAGGACAGGGGTGGAGTTTGACGCGTGCGCAGTGTATATAAAGCATAACACGCGGGTGTCGTACGTACGATCTGTGAGTGCAGGATGGAGGATCATAAGCGCCGATCATTCAATCGAAGGTAAAATTGTAACTTGGGGCATCAGTGGTTAGTGGCCTATACTGCTTATAGATTAAGGCCTATATTGGGACAAGATTAGGAGAGTTTAGCCTGACATTAGGGTTTGTCTTGTGTTGTGTCTTGCAGCTAAAATGGTAGATAAATTCACTGACCCGGATTTCCTGCCCAAATTCCTCAACACGTACAGGGAGCTGCCATGTGTCTGGCAAGTGACATGCAGAGAATACTCCAACAAGCTAAAGAGGAAGGCAGCGCCGGAGAAACTGTTGGAATTGGTGAAGCCTGTGTATCCCACGGCAGACATCAACTATTTGAAGGCCAAAATTGATAGCCTAAGGACCACATATAATAGGGAGCGCAAGAAGGTCCAGGATTCCATGAGATCGGGAGCAGCAGCAGATGACGTATATGTACCCAGGCTGTGGTATTGTGACATACTGCATTTTTTGTCAGACCAGAGTGAACCCAGGCCATCGTTATCAACACTTCCTTCAACACTTCTTTCCACACTTCCTTCCACATCAGCTGAGGCTCCTGAAGTCCAACCTGGGCCTGCCACCCAGGAAGAAGATGTGGAAGAACCCAGCTTGACCCAGGTATTGCATTGCTGAGCATATTTCTTGTCAAAAATTGAATATTAACTAGATGCTATTATTGATCACTAATTTTGGATTTAACAAAGTGATTTACATATCAATAGACAACAGTAGCCAAAAATGATAGGGACAAGAATGAAAAATGCTGGGGTCAGAATGATAGTCTTTTCTATTTATTAATATTCAATTTGCAACAGTCATGAGCTAAAAATTGTGCGTGATTGATGACCAAAGAACGAAAACTATGTACCATTTTTGTAATTAAGCAATAAATCATAAATCATGAATCAATGTGCCAAGTCTCTGATTTTTTCCTTATTGCAGCAGCGCTATGTGTCAGATGTCAAAACACATTAAATAAGACTAATATTGGAGAAGTAAGGAAAGTTCAAATAAAGCTGTAGTCTGTGGGTATGAGGAATTCCTTCCACCAAGAGTGATCACCGCATGAGGGGGTAACCCCCCGTGAGATTGCACTCACCACAATTCCAGTAAACACAAGCCTTTCAGTTGTTATCTTTGAAAACTTTCCGTCTCCTTAATCCGACCACCAGATGGCGCTAACACTCTCGGTTAATATAACATGCATAGGGAGAAAATAAAATATCCATATAGCGTAATATTGCTAAAGAACTTTTATTGATATGCAAAAAAACTCCCCCCTTCATAAATATGCGTACCAGATGTACTAAACATTAGAGCATTTGAAAAAGTGCACTGTGCCTGAATTCCCGTCTCCCGGGAGGTGCTCCGGAACGCGCGCTGTATACAGCTGTTTTTTTGCTTCCTGGTTACCTTCCGGTGCGTGGAGCGCACACGTCACTTCCAGTAGATTACGTCCCTGACGCGTTTCGTCACTTCCGGATGTCGTCTGAGGGCATAATCCACCTTCCATTAAGCCGGTTTAAATACCAGTGACAGGTTAAGCAGCGAATGAGAGAGGACGATTAACCGGCCACTCCCACTTAATGATAAGTGCTCACAGAGCTGTCAGCAATGGGAAACAAAGTCTCCATCTCCTATAATATACTTAATCTGCTTTAAACCTGGCGCTGCCGACCTTGCAGGAGAAATGTGACTCATATGTCTATTCGAGGACAAATCTTATAAACATTTTACCTTTACATCAATACACCAATATCATACATAAATTATTCTAAGCGTTTTCTCCGTATTGGTAAGATAAAATAAAATAAAATAAAACAAGTCATATGTATAATTTATATTTGATGGGATATAAACATCCTCCAATGTATTAGCCTGTTCTGTTTCAATTTACTGTTACCAGCCTAGGGTAACAGCCCTCAATGTAAACATGAATATCATGAAAAATTGGACCAGATGTAAATTTAAATTTAAAATAAATTAAATTAAATTAAATTAAATTAAATATCTAGATAATTTAATAAATTAACCAGATCTCTAAATAAAATGTACTATACATGGAGGATGCGATACAATGGCATTATGCACATTAATAATTAAAAATACACAAACTCTTTAGGCTAATATATGACCAATAAAATAATATGATCTAATATTTGTAGAAAATTCTAAAAAGTATATATAAAAATATAAAAATGATAATGGTTGTCCAAAGATATAAGAAAAATAGTATAAATCCAAATTTTAAATTTTAAAATTAAATTCATTAATAATGTAATATTATTTATAATGTATCAAACAGGGATTATTTAAATATAAAATCTGAAAATAAAATTGTGTATATTATGTGTCACTAATAAAACAATTTATATCCAGCTCTATATTGAGGCCTCTAAGGGAAAGTACGTCCACGGAATAGATCCACCGAGTTTCGTGTTTAGATAATTCTCGGATGCGATTAATGCCTCTCCAATGGGTCTGGAGGTGTTCCACAACCCAGAATTCCAACCCCTTAGGGTCTCTATTATGCTTCAACCTGAAATGTAGGGACACATTATGGTCTTTATAACCAATTTTAATATTATTAATGTGCTCCGCAATCCTAATCCATAACAGTCTCTTAGTACGGCCTATATAAATCAGGCCACAGGGACACCTTAGAGCGTAGACCACATAGGTACTATTGCATGTAATGAATTGTTTTATATCAAAAGAACGATTGTTTACTGGGGAAATAAAGTTGTCAATGCCCCTCAGAGGTCTAGCGACTTCTCTGCATGCTTTGTACTTTCTGCATGCAAAGAAACCGTTTCGATCCCAAAACGTCTGTGGTCGCTTTGGGGGGTCTATTACTTTTTTAACCACTTTATCCCCAAAATTCGTGGTCTTTCTATAAATAAACTGAGGTTCAGATGGAAGAACATTCGTCAGTTTTTTATCCATTAGAAGAATGTGCCAATGCTCTCTGAAAATATCCTCAATTTCTTTGTACTGAGAATGGAATTGAGAAATGAACCCCCATTCATTATTCCGTTCATTTACTTTCTTGGAGGGTGCCTCCTGGCATGTTTCTTGTAGGCACTCTGCTCTAGGTAGAGCTGCCACTTCTTCTACCACTTTCTGTAACATCTCTGGTTTGTACCCTTTAGCTTCAAATCGTTCCGTGAGAATTTTTGATTGTAATTGGAATTCTGGGTTGTGGAACACCTCCAGACCCATTGGAGAGGCATTAATCGCATCCGAGAATTATCTAAACACGAAACTTGGTGGATCTATTCCATGGACATACTTTTCCCTAGAGGCCTCAATATAGAGCTGGATATAAATCATTATCATTTTTATATTTTTATATATACTTTTTAGAATTTTCTACAAATATTAGATCATATTATTTTATTGGTCGTATATTAGCCTAAAGAGTTTGTGTATTTTTAATTATTAATGTGCATAATGCCATTGTATCGCATCCTCCATGTATAGTATATTTTATTTAGAGATCTGGTTAATTTATTAAATTATCTAGATATTTAATTTAATTTAATTTATTTTAAATTTAAATTTACACCTGGTCCAATTTTTCATGATATTCATGTTTACATTGAGGGCTGTTACCCTAGGCTGGTAACAGTAAATTGAAACAGAACAGGCTAATACATTGGAGGATGTTTATATCCCATCAAATATAAATTATACATATGTCTTGTTTTATTTTATTTTATTTTATCTTACCAATACGGAGAAAACGCTTAGAATAATTTATGTATGATATTGGTGTATTGATGTAAAGGTAAAATGTTTATAAGATTTGTCCTCGAATAGACATATGAGTCACATTTCTCCTGCAAGGTCGGCAGTGCCAGGTTTAAAGCAGATTAAGTATATTATAGGCGATGGAGACTTTGTTTCCCATTGCTGACAGCTCTGTGAGCACTTATCATTAAGTGGGAGTGGCCAGTTAATCGTCCTCTCTCATTCGCTGCTTAACCTGTCACTGGTATTTAAACCGGCTTAATGGAAGGTAGACTACGTCCTCAGACGACGTCTGGAAGTGACGAAACGCGTCAGGGACGTAATCTACCGGAAGTGACGTGTGTGCTCCACGCACCGGAAGGTAACCAGGAAGCGAACAACCAGCTGTATACATATATACGTATACATACATATATATATACATATATACATATATACGTTCCGGAGCACCTCCCGGGAGACAGGAATTCAGGTACAGTGCACTTTTTCAAATGCTCTAATGTTTAGTACATCTGGTACGCATATTTATGAAGGGGGGAGTTTTTTTGCATATCAATAAAAGTTCTTTAGCAATATTACGCTATATGGATATTTTATTTTCTCCCTATGCATGTTATATTAACCGAGAGTGTTAGCGCCATCTGGTGGTCGGATTAGGGAGACGGAAAGTTTTCAAAGATAACAACTGAAAGGCTTGTGTTTACTGGAATTGTGGTGAGTGCAATCTCACGGGGGGTTACCCCCTCACGCGTTGATCACTCTTGGTGGAAGGAATTCCTCATACCCACAGACTACAGCTTTATTTGAACTTTCCTTACTTCTCCAATATTGGTCTTATTTAATGTGTTTTGACATCTGACACATAGCGCTGCTGCAATAAGGAAAAAATCTGAGACTTGGCACGTTGATTCATGATTTATGATTTATTGCTTAATTACATGTTTATTATTTAAAGTAGCTGCTTTAGTCTACTACGGCAGATTTCGGAGTAGTTTTGAGGCGCAGAGTAATGTGAGGTAGAGGCGGTATATTTCCACACATTGTTTGCATATATGTACCATTTTTATACACAGGAAAGTCTCAGCCAGGAGGAGGCTGTGGCAAGCAGCCTGACAGAATCCCAGGTTCCTCCCCTCCGCCCTCCAACCAAAAGGACCAGGAAGGCAAGGAACCTGGAGGAGTCAGCAACTGCTTTAATTCGCCAGGCTACTGCGGTACGTACAATGATCCCTGGTGGCTCAGAGTCATTTGGATGTGTGACAGCGAGTAAACTGGAACACATGGAGGAGGGCCAATGCCTCATCTGTGAGGAGATCATTCTTCACGCCCTAAACAAGTTGACGAGGGGCCAACTCACATATAAAACCCACCTCTGTGAGTTGGACCATTCTACCACCTCCAGCATCATCACTAACACCACAGCCACCCAACCTACCAGAGCAGCATGGAAGGAACCATGGAATGGAGTGTTGAGAGTGATGGCCTGGGTTTGGTGAGGTCTGGCAAAAGATGCAGGCTGTTGTAAGTAGGGATGAGCTTCGAGTTTGAGTCGAACTCATGTTCGACTCGAACATTGGCTGTTCGCAAGTTCGCCGAACAGCGAACAATTTGGGGTGTTCGCGGCAAATTCGAATGCCGCGGAACACCCTTTAAAAGTCTATGGGAGAAATCAAAAGTGCTAATTTTAAAGGCTTATATGCAAGTTATTGTCATAAAAAGTGTTTGGGGACCCGGGTCCTGCCCCAGGGGACATGGATCAATGCAAAAAAAAGTTTTAAAAACGGCCGTTTTTTCAGGAGCAGTGATTTTAATAATGCTTAAAGTCAAACAATAAAAGTGTAATATCCCTTTAAATTTCGTAGCTGGGGGGTGTCTATAGTATGCCTGTAAAGGGGCGCATGTTTCCTGTGTTTAGAACAGTCTGACAGCAAAATGACATTTTGAAGGAAAAAACACATTTAAAACTACCCGCGGCTATTGCATTGCCGACAATACACATAGAAGTTCATTGATAAAAACGGCATGGGAATTCCCCACAGGGCAACCCCGAACCAAAATAAAAAAAAACAAATGACGTGGGGGTCCCCCTAAATTCCATACCAGGCCCTTCAGGTCTGGTATGGATATTAAGGGGAACCCCGGCCAAAATTGTTTTAAAAAAATGACGTGGGGTTCCCCCTAAATTCCATACCAGACCCTTCAGGTCTGGTATGGATTTTAAGGGGAACCCCGCGCCAAAAAATAAAAAAAACGGCGTGGAGAAGAGAAGAAGGAAGAAGAGATGAAGATCAAGATGAAGAGAAGAGCGGGAGCCTCCCCCCCATGCAATGGGTGTGGAGCGGCCCGAGGAGAAGAAGATAGAAGACGCCGCAGAGGAGATGCTGGACGAGAAAGCCGGAGGAAGAACCAGAAGAGCCAGAAGAACCAGAAGAAGATGAAGGAAGATAGAAGAAGCATTTAAATAAAGGAATTGTCAAAAACTGTCTCTTGTCATTTTTAACATTTTTGACAGTTTTTTAGTGAAATGGTAGGGGTAAGTACCCCCTTACCATTTCACACAGGGGGGGCGGGATCTGGGGGTCCCCTTGTTAAAGAGGGCTTCCAGATTCCGATAAGCCCCCCCTCTCAGGCCACCACAACAACCGGCCAGGGTTGTGGGGATGAGGCCCTTGTCCTCATCAACATGGGGACAAGGTGTTTTGGGGGGCTACCCCAAAGCACCCTCCCAATGTTGAGGGCATGTGGCCTGGTACAGTTCAGGAGGGGGGGGCGCACTATCGTCCCCCCCTCTTTTCCTGCGGCCTGCCAGGTTGCGTGCTCGGATAAGGGTCTGGTATGGATTTTTGGGGGGACCCCACGCCATTTTTTTTTTTTTGGCGCGGGGTTCCCCTTAAAATCCATACCAGACCTGAAGGGTCTGGTATGGAATTTAGGGGGAACCCCACGTCATTTTTTTTTTAAATTTTGGCCGGGGTTCCCCTTAATATCCATACCAGACCTGAAGGGCCTGGTATGGAATTTAGGGGGACCCCCACGTCATTTGTTTTTTTTTATTTTGGTTCGGGGTTGCCCTGTGGGGAATTCCCATGCCGTTTTTATCAATGAACTTCTATGTGTATTGTCGGCATGCAATAGCCGCGGGTAGTTTTAAATGTGTTTTTTCCTTCAAAATGTCATTTTGCTGTCAGACTGTTCTAAACACAGGAAACATGCGCCCCTTTACAGGCATACTATAGACACCCCCCCAGCTACGAAATTTAAAGGGATATTACACTTTTATTGTTTGACTTTAAGCATTATTAAAATCACTGCTCCTGAAAAAATGGCCGTTTTTAAAACTTTTTTTTGCATTGATCCATGTCCCCTGGGGCAGGACCCAGGTCCCCAAACACTTTTTATGACAATAACTTGCATATAAGCCTTTAAAATTAGCACTTTTGATTATTCATGTTCGTGTTCCATAGACTTTAACGGTGTTCGCGTGTTCGAACAAACTTTTTTTTCACATAAAAGTTTATTAAGGCATTAAACTGGTATACATACATTTCTGTATAACAAAAGTTGACAATGTATTATAAAGTACAATACAGCGGGTAATCCAGATAAGTACAGTTATGTTGTCTTAAGTAACAATAATAATGGTTTGCAAACCTATAGAGAGACCAGTTTCTCAATTATGACTTCTAGTTATGTCACGGGCAGGACGTAAAGCGGGCCCAAAGTCATGTTTCAAGTCCTGTCTCTATAGAGAGCTCGATAATTTGCTGTATGGTTTACCATTTTTACAAAAATGTACTCTAGGTCTTATTAAAGGGGAAGATAAGATAAGTGAAAGGGGAAAAATTACAGAAGATACTAGAGAAAAATGGGATATGTGGAAAAATAAAATAAAATAATAATGAAAAAAAAAAAAAGGGGGGGGGGATATATGAAACTACTGAGGTAGGGTACCTTGGGGTCAAATGTGAGATAGGACCCAAAAAAAGAAAAAAAACAATCTATGGTATTTAGTACCGTTCAGCCATATGTAGAACCATATCAAGTTTTGAATCTATAAGGGTAGGTCCATGGGTTTGTTAAACATCAAATCAGACAGAATGTGTTAAGACCTTCTACTCATCTCGTTAGTTGTTCAAAGACCTGGGAGTATTTAAAGACAAACCACGGAGACCAAGTTTTATGATATTTCTCCGTTATTTCGGAGGATTGTGCTGCTGTGTCTTCCATCTCGCAAATATAGGCAACTCTATTTAGCCAATCTTTGAGTGTAGGAGTGTGGGTGGATTTCCAATAAAGTGGAATTAGTGAATTGGCTGCATTAATCAAGTGCTTGGAGAGAGATGTTTTATATTTTTTAAATGAAAGATTTTTTATATGGAGCAGGCAACATGCCGCATCTAGCTTCAGTTTGGTCTCCGTCATCTGTAGGATAACCTTCCTCACCTCGGCCCAGAAAACTTGGATCAGATCGCATTGCCACCACACGTGTAACAACGTACCCCTGGCCTTATTGCATCTCCAGCATATTTCGGTAGTTTGAGGGAACCATTTATGTAGTTTATCAGGGGTGGCATACCAGTGAGTTAAGATCTTATAAGCCGTCTCCTGTATCCGTGTACTTATCGAACCTTTATGGGCTAGTATACAAGCAGCCTCCCACTGTTTATCAGTGAATTGTATATTCAGTTCCTTTGACCATCTCTCTCTGAACCTGTCCACGTCACCAGGTTGCAGATTCTGCAGTAAAGCATAAGAAAGGGAGGTAGATTTTTCTACTATCTCCCCTTTCACACATATCTGTTCAAACTCGGTGAGATCTCTTGTGAAATTGTTCCTGTGTATAGCGGAATTGACAAAACTGCGTATCTGGAAGTATGTCCACATGGGAATGTGAGGTGTTTTGTTATCGCTCCTAAATTGGGAGAGATCCTTTATTTTCTTTTTTGTGAAGCATTGCCCTGCCAGTATAGGCATTTTGGTGTCTGTTGATGTCAGAAGGTGGTTGCCCACGCCCGGTGGAAAGTCTGGGTTATCTTTTAGTGGTGTGAGCGGGCTTAGCGGAGAAGAAAATTTAGGCTGTTTTGCTAGGATGTGGAAAATGTCTAGGGAGGTACCAATAAGTGGATGAGTCTTTACCGTGAGGGGGTGTGCTATTTTTGACACCCATGGTAGAAATTGAAGTGGGGAGGAGCACATATCGTTTTCTATGGTGACCCAGTCCTTATTTTTTGAGTGGCAATGCCAATCAATGATACGGGCGAGATGAGAGGCATGGTAATATCCCTTAAAGTCAGGTATCCCCAGGCCCCCCAGCTTTTTGGGTCTGGTAAGGAGTGAGGCTTTAATGCGGGGCGGTTTATGGGCCCAAATGAATTTCATTTGTATTGCGTGTAATTTCTTGAAGAAGCTATGGGGAATTTTGACAGGTAAGGTGCGTAGTAGGTATACAATTTTCGGCAGGACAGTCATCTTGCAAATGGCTGCCCTGCCGAACCATGAAAAGTAGGATGTGTGCCAATTTTGTAAGTCTTTTTCGATAGTTTTAAGGATAGGCGGGAAATTCCGTTCATATACTGAGGAGAGTTTGGGTGTTAGCCAGGTGCCCAGATATTTGATTGCATTGTTCTCCCATTTAAAGGGGCTATTGCTCTGAGCCCTATTTAGTATATCTGTCGGCAGAGTGATGTTCATGGCTTCAGATTTTGAGAAATTGATTTTAAGGTTGGAAACGTAGCCATATGTGGAAAACTCTTTCAGCAATGAAGGGATGGAAATGTGCGGGTCTGTCAAGAAGAATAAAAGATCATCTGCGTAGGCAGCAACTTTGAATTCTCTGGTATTTAGACTGAAGCCTCTAATGGAGTTATTCATTAAGATATGTCTAATGAACGGTTCCAATGATATGATAAAGAGCAGCGGAGACAGTGGACACCCCTGTCTAGTCCCATTTTTTATATTAACACTCTCTGATAATGTGCCATTAATTTTAATTTTAGCTGAGGGATTTTGGTACAAAGCCGAGATCCATGTCAGCATATGTGGACCTAGTCCTATGTGTTCACAAGTCCCCATCATATAATCCCAAGCTACTCGATCGAAGGCCTTCTCGGCGTCAGTGGACAAGAGAAAGCCCTCGATCTTTCGCTGATGGGCTGCATAGATCAGATCCAATGATTTCGTCACATTGTCTTTAGCTTCCCTATTAGGGACAAAGCCCACTTGGTCTGGTCCTATTATATCATGTAATAGAGGCTTCATTCTATTGGCGATAATTTTGGCTAATAACTTGACGTCAAGGTTTAGTAGGGAGATCGGGCGATAGCTAGCGCAGTGTATTGGATCTTTGCCTTCTTTAGCTAGTACTGTTATGTGTGCTGCCAAGAAGTCGTGTGGGATGGATCTCTGGGTAGATAGTGAGTTCAATGCGTTTGTTAAAGGGGAAGTCAAGATGTCTAGAAACGTTTTGTAATAAATGGCACTAAAGCCATCTGGGCCTGGACTCTTTCCTGTTTTCA
Organism: Lithobates septentrionalis; assembly: GCA_037952835.1. Lineage (NCBI taxonomy): Eukaryota > Metazoa > Chordata > Amphibia > Anura > Ranidae > Lithobates > Lithobates septentrionalis. Next base: position 751,854 of record JBBDGP010001153.1, on the reverse strand, counting down.
ACTCTTTGATAGCTTTCTGGATTTCTGGGGGTTCTATTTGTTTCTCTAATTGTGCGATGTCTTCTATAGCTAGGGGTGGTAGATTGGATTCTCTCAGGTAACTTTTTATGGCCATATTCCTATCTCCCACCATGTTGTTGGGTTTATGTTGGGGTGGGAGGTTGTATAACTCTGAGTAGAATTCATGGAATTGTTGTGCGATTTTATTCGTTGCTCTATCTATTTTCCCTTTTTTATTTTGGATGCCTAAAATTGAGTGTTGGGAAATTTGACCTCTCAGTGCTCGTGCTAGGATTTTTCCCGTTTTGTCTCCATGTTCGTAGTAAATCTTCTTTTTGAAGAAGAGAAATCTCTTGGATTTAGTTTCTAGTATATCTTTGAGGGACTTTCTTGTTTCTAATAATAATGTCGCTGATTGGGTAGTAAGTGATTGTTTATGTTGAGTTTCTAAGTCACGTATTTTGTTCGTCAGTTTATTTATTTCCAACTCAGTTTCTTTTTTTCTTCGTGCGCCCATTCGGATTAGTTCCCCTCTGATATAACATTTGTGTGCCTGCCAGACCATTAAGGGGTCTGCTGTTGGGGTGGCGTTAAGTGTAAAGTATTCTCTTAATGATGATGTCATTTTTGGTAGTGAGGATGGGTCCGTTAAAAGTGACGAATTTAATCTCCATGTGCTGGATTTCACGATGGGTTCTAATATGTTCAGCGTGATGGCTATTGGGGCATGATCCGAGATGGACTGTATGCCTATGTGCGCCGCACTTAGAGTGTCAAGGTCCCTTTGTGAGATGAACAAGAAGTCTATTCTCGCATGTCGGTTATGTGGTATCGAGTAAAAGGTGTAATCTCGATCCTCTGGGTGTAAAAATCGCCATGAGTCGATCAGTGATAGGGAATTTATTAAGCTTTTAATTTTTTTGAGAATTTTATATGTGAGATATGTTTTCCCAGTGGAAGTGTCTTCAGAAGGGTTAAGAGGGACATTAAAGTCCCCTCCTAGTATCACTCGTCCCGCATGGAAACTTGTCAGTGCTGTAACCATTTTCTGACAAAATATGATTTGCCCTGAGTTCGGAAAGTATACGTTGGCTAGAGTTATGGTGTTTCCGTGACATGATCCCTTCAGGAAGATAAATCTTCCTTCTGGATCCACTAGTTTATCTGTTATGTCAAATTTCGCGTCTTTGCTGATTAAAATTGAAACCCCTTTGGATTTAGAAGTATTGTGTGTGGCATGATGTGCCTCTGTGAAGTATCTATCCGTTAGTTTTGGTATATGGTTTGTTTGGAAGTGTGTTTCCTGGAGGAAAACAAAACTGGGCCTACCTTTCTTCAGTTCTCTAAGGAGAGAGGATCTCTTCTCAGGGATGTTCAAGCCCCTCACGTTGTGTGAGATGATTGTGGGGTTGCATCCTAAACCTGAGTAAGCCATGGTGAGGAATCAGAGAGAGACGGCCCAAAAATCCCCTGTACCCTGCTCAGTGGGGAGTATAATCAGACAAAAAACAAAGAAAAAACAGGATTAAGTTAACTTAAATTAAATTAATTAAAATTAAACTAACTGAGGTTATGTACAATAACAACAGCAAATAAGAAAAAAAATAAAGCAAAGTGAAATTATATACCGTATAATGAGGAATATGCGGACAACAAAGAAATATCCGCTGTCTGAGGTATTTAACTTTCTGTATAGGTATATATATGTAGGACGTATATCCCAGAGAGGGGTAGGAGAGGGAGTAAGAAATTAGTTTAGAGAAGTGAGAGTGGAGAAGATCTAGGTGCTTCCTCCTCGGGCAAAACAGTATGCCCTGGAGGATCAAGTTTAGTGTGGGTCAATGGGCACAATCGATACCCACCACGCACACTATTGTGGGTTTGGGGAAGGAACTCAGCGAGGGGGACCCCTGAGAGCAAACACCTATCCACCTGTATCGCGGATATCCGAATAGTCTGTGGAAGCTAGGTGTTGTTCAACAGTAGGTGAACCAAGCCTGGCCAGACTACGGCCTAATAGTCTCATTTAAAGTGCTAAAAGGTCTGATCTGCACTGTAAAACAAGTTAAACAACAATAATAAGAAAAAAAAAAGGAAAAAAAGAGAACTCCGTAATAACAGTCAGCTATCTATAGGCTCATTCCTCTAGCCACACTGTTAGGCGGTTATGACTTGCAGATTAAGGGTTAACTATACAGCTTTTATCTATAATTATGGCTGTAGCAGAAAGTCCGCTCCAAAAGACCCTTTATCTGTGCAGTCAGATATGTTATGCATGTTGAGGTTGGTTATACTTAACCGAGGACCATACATGACCATGAGATGTGTGAGTAACTCAGCTCAAGTTGGGTCCGTTAACGTCCGGGTTCGAGGCAAAAACATAAGAAAGAGAAAAAAAGGACGAAAAAGTTCTCAAAAATAAACCAAGCCGCTTGTTTAGGGGCTGTCCATGGAACAGTGGTAGATATGATTTTCACAGTCATAGCTACGTGTCAAAAAGGCTGATGCTGTTATGCTCGTTCTTCCATCATGCTTCCATCAGGATGTGCGCGGCTGCGCGGTGTGCCACTTGACTGTGGGTCAGAACGAAAGTGCTTCTGTTTCTTTGTATGCTGTTTTTCGGGTGTATTAAAAGGAGAGCGTAGAGGGCTCCGTACTTGGGGTGTGATAATAAACTCCTGGTACCAGTCCGGTAGCTCAATTACTCCAAGTTGGAGTGCATCACAAAAATCCGGGAGATCTTCTGGCGTGCGAAGCGTATGTTGTCTACCATCAGAGGTGACCAATAGGGCGAAGGGAAAGCGCCAAGTGTATCTGATCTCTTTCTCCCTCAGTTTATCCAGTAGAGGTCGCAAGGCCCTGCGATTTTTCAAGGTGATCTGAGATAGATCTTGAAACAGTTTAATGCATTCTCCATTAAAAATGATTTGGTCATTCCTGCGGGCTTTAAACATTATCTCCTCCTTGAGTGCAAAGCTTTGCAAGCAGCAGATTATGTCTCGTGGGGGTAAAGTGTCTGGACCCCTGGCTCTCAGGGCTCTATGCGCCCGCACGAACTCGATTTCTGTGTCTTCAGGCTTTTCTAATAGGCTGTTGAATACTCTCTGCAAGACTGAGGGGATTTGATCAGTTAAGACAGATTCAGGGATTCCGCGGACTCTTATATTATTGCGTCTTCCTCTGTTGTCGAGATCCTCTAAATGCCTATTCATTTCTATGAAATGGCGTGCATGGGAGGAAGTAACTTTATCCAGTCTATGGATTCTAGTGTCCCTCTGCTTCCCTGCTGTCTCTTCAGCGGCCATCTTTTCTTGTAGTACTAATAGGCTAGTTTTGAGATCTGTGATTGCAGCAGAAAATGAGGCCTTTATGTCGGCTGCAAAGCCTGACATGTCTTCATATGTGAGGGGGTGCCCCGCTCGTGAGCTTCTCCTACCGTACTCCTCTGCTGCCGACTGAGAGTCCTCGCTGAATTCATCGTCTGCGTGCACCGGCGCCATCTTGCCCCCCTCCGTATCTTTCAGAGCCGCGGCCTGGTTCCTGAAAATATCAGAAATATCTCTCCCAGCGCTTGAGGCCATGGATCTCCGTGATCGGGTGTGATGAGGGTGTTTGTTTTGTCTGCTCATCCTCTGTGCTGAGTGCAGAAAAGACGTGCTTGGGCCTAATGTCTGGCGGAGCTCTGGAGTTAGGCTGCCATCCTTGCTGCGCGCCAAGCCACGCCCCCTCGAACAAACTTTTTTCCTGTTCGCATGTTCTGGTGCGAACTGAACAGGGGGGTGTTCGGCTCATCCCTAGTTGTAAGACCACAGCCTCGGGACATATATGTCATCTGCTGCTGCTCCTGATCTCTCGGAGTCCTGGACCGTATTGTGCTCCCTATTAAATGGACTCCTCAGGTTACCAATTTTGACAGTCAAATAAATGGTGTCTGCCCTGGGCTTCACCAACTCCATCTGTTTCTCCAGCATTGCCTTCCTCTTTGTTTTGTTATGACCTTGTGCTCCCTATTAAATTATAAATTTTGGTTTGGACAAATACTTGGCCATGTGTTTTACTTCAAAAAGGACAGCTTGTTTGTGAGTAGGCAGGTACATTTCAAAAATACAATGTCAAATTAACAAGGGACAACAACATAGTTGTATCTCTTTGAGGTTAAAAAATACAAGATAATAATGGTGTTGTGGTAACTTGACACACAAAACGAATATATATATATATATATATATATATATATATATATATATATATATATATATATATATATATATATATATATATATATATATATATATGGAGATCACTAGAAAAAAAAAATATTCTTCAGATCACGAGGGGAAAAAAAACAACAAAAACAAAGATTATTCAGGCGATCACGAGAAATAATAAAAAATATGTTTGTCAGAACTCTGTGTGAATATCAGCAGCAAAGCAACTTCATTATTATAGCATTGTAAAGAAGAAGAGAATGCGCTGCATTGAAAGATTTCAAAATTTGCTGCGTGAGGAATGTGCTATCTCCATTACGAACGCTAGTTTTACAAGACCAAGCGTTTTTGTCTCGTACTTGATTCCTAGCATGCGCAAACTTTTGTGCGCGGACTTGTGTACACACGATCGGACTTTCAGACAACAACGTTTTGTTGCTGGAAAATTTGAGAACCTGCTATCAAACATTTGTTGGCGGAAAGTGCGACAGCAAATGTTCGATGGAGCATACACACGGTCGGACTTTCTGACAACAAGCTCACATCCAACATTTCCCATCAGAAAATCTGATCATGTGTACGCAGCATTAGAGTTTGCAAGACACTCTCTAGATGTGTAAAGCTGGTAGAGACATACCCAAAAAGACTTGCAGCTGTAATTGCAGTAAAAGGTGGTTCTACAAAGTATTGAATACAAATGCTTGCCACACTTTTCAGATATTTATTTTTAAAAAAAATTGAAAACCATTTATCATTTTTCTCTCCACTTCACAATTATGTGCCACTTTGTGTTGGTCTATCACATGAAATCCCAATAAAATACATTTACGTTTTTTGTATCATGACAAAATGTGGAAAATGTCAAGGGGTATAAATACTTTTTCAAGGCACTGTAGGTATCGTTACAGGGTAAGGGGAGGGAAGGGTGAAGGGAGATACCCAGGAACTTAAAGAGGTGACAATTAAGGCAGCAAAAAAAGTTAACGTACTTTCATGGTGTAACAACTTTACATCAGAGAATCCAAGTAAATACTCTAGTGGGGCTAGTGATATTTGTGGAGTGATTGGTCCATGGGGCCCAAAGTTCCTGTAGTTTAGGTACTGAAAGTGATATGTTACAGGTGGAAGTGCTGATTGAGCGTGGAGAATAGTTGTTGACTGGAGGGAAGGAGATAAACTGTTCTTATTTTTAAAGAAGAGGTCTTAAAAAAATAGCAACCAGCAATGATTAGGAAATATGCCCTGTAAAAATCAAAGGCAGCCTGTTATGACTGTAGAACATGTGGACAGAGACAGGCTGTGAAATAATAAATTGAAGTCAGCAACAAATAGAAATCAAACCCTGTAAAAAAACACATGCAGCATGTCATGATTGTAGTGCAGACTGCAGAAGCTGTAAAGACGTTGCAGTGCATGTTCTAGAAGCATGGTAAAATCCTTTTATTCAAAAATCTCCAAGATATGCAACATTTTTCTACCTAAAGGACATTCTGTGAAGGGCTTACACCCAGGGCCAGTACAAGGCACGGGCGGTAGGGGCATTTGACCTGGACGGAGTCTTTTGAGGCTGAAGGGGGGGCGCCAGAATGCATGTTTCACCAAATCCCTGCTGTCACACTGCCTGACTCCACCTCTGCTACCATCAGCGTAGATTTGGGGCTTTCGTTTACAAATGCTCATTCATTATCTCTGCTGCTGCGGCTGATTCCTCATCAACAGTGCCCTAGTCTGTGCAAATATGCTGTTGTGACTAGACATGTGCACACTGAAATATTTCATTTCGGAATTTCATTTTTGACCGAAAATAAATTTATTTAGTTACTCCCGAAATTCTTTTTTAATTTATTTCGTTTTCCTTAAAAATTGCATTCGTCCAAAAATCCAAATTAAGGACAAATCTGTCATTGAAGGCTTATGGTGTCTGTCGAATGTTCAAAGAAGATTCGACGGAGCAGCTGAACTGTACAACGCCGTATAGTTTACCTGCTCTGTCTAATCTTCTTAGAACTTTCAACAGACACCATAAGCAGTGGCGTAGCGTGGGGGGTGCAGGGGGTGCCGTGGCCCCGGGCGCGATATTTAGGGGGGCGCCAGTATGTGTCACTGGCTGCCTCCTCCTAATTTCTAATTTTGTGTCCGCGGGCTCCGGCCGCCATGTTAAGTGTCCGGCGCCCTGTGATTGGGTGTATGGGGGTCATGTGAGGTGCCCCGCCTCCGCACATGACCCCCATACACCCAATCACAGGGCGCTGGATACTGAACATGGCAGCAAGCAGAGCGCAGGGGAGAGAAGAAAGTGAGCCGCCGCTGTGTTCTCCTCCTCCGGATCGATGCAGCCAGGAGAAGAAGGTAAGTGAGAGTCATGTTACTGGGAGGGGGAGGGAGGGGGGCGAGAGAGAGACTGTAGGCAGGACAATGTAGTTTAGTATAGTATGGAGGTCAGTGTAGTGTCACTATGGAGGTCAGTGTAGTGTCACTATGGGGGGCAGTGTAGTGGACAGTATTGGAGGAGACAAGTCAGTGCAGCCAAGTCCTGTCTCTGCCGATGCCTGACCCCTATCACAGGATCTGTTACACACACACAGATCCTCAGTGTCTGGGGGAGGGGCGCTGATGTCCTAACCAGCAGGAGCCCGGGAGGAAGGACATCTCCCATGCTGTTATGATAAGGTCAGTACATTTGTTAGGGGGATGTTGTGTAATTATTGTGCTAGGGGACAGACTGCTGCTTCCCCCATGTAATGTGCTCTCTTGTGCCCAGTGCCCACCATGTCATGTGCCTTGCAGTGCCCCCCATGTAATGTGCTGTGCCCACCATGTCATGTCATGTGCCTTGCAGTGCCCCCATGTAATGTGCTGTGCCCACCATGTCCTGTCATGTGCCTTGCAGTGCCCCTATGTAATGTGCTGTGCCCACCATGTCCTGTCATGTGCCTTGCAGTGCCCCTATGTAATGTGCTGTGCCCACCATGTCATGTGCATTGCAGTGCCCACTATGTAAAGTGCTGTGCCCACCATGTCATGTGCATTGCAGTGCCCCGCATGTCATGTCATGTGCCTTGCAGTGCCCCCCATGTAATGTGCTGTGCCCACCATGTCATGTCATGTGCCTTGCAGTGTTCCCATGTAATGTTCTGTGCCCACCATGTCATGTCATGTGCCTTGCAGTGCCCCCCCATGTAATGTGCTGTGCCCACCATGTCGTGCCTTGCAGTGCCCCCATGTAATGTGCTGTGCCCACAATGTCATGTCATGTGCCTTGCAGTGCCCCCATGTAATGTGCTGTGCCCACCATGTCATGTCATGTGCCTTGCAGTGCCCCCCATGCAATGTGCTGTGCCCACCATGTCATGTGCCTTGCAGTGCCCCCCATGTAATGTGCTGTGTCCAGTATGTCATTTGCTGTACGTTGCAGTGCCCACCATGTAATGCGCTGTGCTGAACAATGTCATGTGCTGTGCATTGCATTGCCCTTCATGTGATGTGCAGTGCCCACTATGTCATGCTGTGCCTTGCAGTGCCCACCATGTCATGTGCAGTTCCTAACATGTAATGTGCAGTTGCATTTCCCACCATGAAACGTGCTATGCCATGCAGTGCCCACCATGTAATGTGTTGTGCCCACCATGTAATGTTATGTGCCTTTCAGTGCCCACCATGTAATGCGCTGTGCCCACCATGTCATGTCATGTGCCTTGCAGTGCCCCCCATGTAATGTGCTGTGTCCAGTATGTCATTTGCTGTACATTGCAGTGCCCACCATGTAATGCGCTGTGCTGACCATGTCATGTGCTGTGCATTACATTGCCCTTCATGTGATGTGCAGTGCCCACTATGTCATGCTGTGCCTTGCAGTGCCCACCATGTAATGTGCAGTGCCCACCATGTCATGTGCTGTGCCTTGCATTGCCCACCATGTAATGTGCAGTGCCCACCATGTCATGTGATGTGCCATCCAGTGCCAACCATGTCATGTGCAATGCCCACCATGTCATGGCTGCGCCTTGCAATGCCCGCTATGTAATTTGCAGTGTCCACCATGTCATGTGCTGTGCCATACAGTGATCCCACCATGTAATGTGCAGTGCCCACCGTGTAATGTGCAGTGCCCACCGTGTAATGTGCAGCGCCCACCATGTCATGTGCACTTCCCACCATGTCATGTGCTATGCTGTGCCCACCCTGCCATGTGCTGTGCCCAGCATGTAGTGTGTTGTGCCCACTGTGTAATGTGCTGTGCTGTTCAACAGTGCCCACCATGTCATGTGCAGTTCCTAACATGTAATGTGCAGTTGCATTTCCCACCATGAAACGTGCTATGCCATGCAGTGCCCACCATGTAATGTGTTGTGCCCACCATGTAATGTTATGTGCCATGCAGTGCCCACCATGTAATGCGCTGTGCCCACCACGTCATGTGCTGTGCCATGCAGTGCCCACCATGTAATGCGCTGTACCCACCATGTAATGTGCTGTGTCATGCAGTGCCCACCATGTCATGTGCAGTGCCCATCATGTAAATTGCTGTGCAGTGCCCACCATGTCATGTGCTGTGTTGTGCCCACCATGTCATGTGCTGCACCATGCAGTGCCTACCATGTAATATGCTGTACTCACCATGTAATGTGCTGTACATTGTCCACCATGGCATGTGCCGTGCAGTACCCACAATGGAATGTGGTGTGCAGGGCTCATCATGTCATGTGTGGTGTCCACCATTTAATGTGCTGTGCTCACAATGTAATGTGCTGTGCTGTGTCATGCAGTGCCCACCTTGTCATGTGCTGTGCAGTGCCCACCATGCTATGTGCAGTACCCACTATATAATGTGTTGTGCCCACCATATAATGTTCTGTGCAGTGCCCACTTGTAATGTCCAGTGCCCACCATGTAATGTGCTCAGCTGTGCCTGCCATGTCATGTGCTGTGCCCACCATATAAGGTCCTGTGCCCACTGTGTGCATGAGCTGTGCCCACCATGAAATGTGTTGTGTTGTGCAGTACCAACCATGTCATGTGCTGTGCCCACCATATAATGTACTGTGCCTACCTTGTAATGTGCTGTATTGGGCAGTGCCAACAGCGTAATGTGCTGTGCCCGCCATTAAATGTGCTGTATCCACCATGTAATGTGTTGTGCCAACCATGTGATGTACTGTGCTATACCCCCCCCCCGTGTAATGTACTATGTTGTGCCCCCCACAGACTCACCCCCTCACTCCCACCCCCCTCTCTCTCTCTCATCCCCTCTCTTTCACCCTGTTCTCTCTCTCACCCCCTTCACCCCCTACCACCCTCTCTCTCTTTCACCCTCTCTCTATTCCCCTTTTTCTTTCTCTCTCTCTCTCTCTCTCTCTCTCTCTCTCTTTTTCTCTCTCTCTCTCTCTCACCCCCTCTCTCTCTTTAATTTAAATTTCACAAAAAATTGTTTGCGTTTTCATTCTATTTATTTTCATAAAAAGGCCCACCAACATCCTTAGCACCAGGCCCACGATGCTCTTAATCTGGGCCTGAGTATAGTGTAGTATAGTGGTCAGTATAGTGTAGTTTAGTATGGAGGTCAGTGTAGTGTAGTGGACAGTGTAGTATGGTGGTCAGTATAGTGTAGTATAGTGGACAGTGTAGTATGGTGGTCAGTATAGTGTAGTATAGTGGACAGTATAGTGTAGTGGACAGTGTAGTATGGTGGTCAGTGTAGTATAGTGGACAGTGTAGTATGGTGGTCAGTGTAGTGTAGTATAGTGGTTAGTGTAGTGGTCAGTGTAGTATGGTGGTCAGTATAGTGTAGTATATTGGACAGTGTAGTATGGTGGTCAGTATAGTGGACAGTGTAGTGGACAGTGTAGTATGGTGGTCAGTGTAGTATAGTGGTCAGTGTAGTATAGTGGTCAGTGTAGTGTAGTATGGTGGTCAGTGTAGTATGGTGGTCAGTGTAGTATAGTGGACAGTGTAGTATAGTGGACAGTATAGTGGTCAGTGTAGTGGTTAGTGTAGTGGACAGTGTAGTATAGTGGTTAGTGTAGTGGACAGTGTAGTATAGTGGTTAGTGTAGTGGACAGTGTAGTATAGTGGTTAGTGTAGTGGACAGTGTAGTATGGTGGTCAGTGTAGTATGGTGGTCAGTGTAGTATAGTGGACAGTGTAGTATGGTGGTCAGTATAGTGTAGTATAGTGGACAGTGTAGTATGGTGGTCAGTGTAGTATGGTGGTCAGTATAGTGGACAGTGTAGTGTAGTGCACAGTGTAGTATAGTGGACAGTGTAGTGTAGTGGACAGTGTAGTGTAGTGGTCAGTGTAGTGTAGTGGTCAGTGTAGTATGGTGGTCAGTATAGTGTAGTATGGTGGTCAGTGTAGTATGGTGGTCAGTGTAGTATGGTGGTCAGTGTAGTATAGTGGTCAGTGTAGTATGGTGGTCAGTGTAGTATGGTGGTCAGTGTAGTATGGTGGTCAGTGTAGTATAGTGGTCAGTATAATGTAGTATAGTGGACAGTGTAGTATGGTGGTCAGTGTAGTATGGTGGTCAGTATAGTGTAGTATAGTGGACAGTGTAGTATAGTGGTAAGTATAGTGTAGTATAGTGGACAGTGTAGTATGGTGGTCAGTATAGTGTAGTATAGAGGACAGTGTAGTATGGTGGTCAAGTGTAGTGTAGTATAGTGGACAGTGTAATGTAGTATAGTGGACAGTGTAGTGTAGTATAGTGGACAGTGTAGTATGGTGGTCAGTATAATGTAGTATAGTGGACAGTGTAGTATAGTGGTCAGTGTAGTATGGTGGTCAGTATAGTGGACAGTGTAGTATGGTGGTCAAGTGTAGTGTAGTATAGTGGACAGTGTAGTGTAGTATAGTGGTCAGTATAGTGGACAGTGTAGTATGGTGGTCAGTGTAGTGGTCAGTGTAATATAGTGGTCAGTATAGTATAGTGGTCAGTATAGTATAGTGGTCAGTGTAGTGGACAATGTAGTGTAGTGGACAGTGTAGTTCTCAGTGTAGTGGTCAGTATAGGAATCAGGTAGGTCAGTACTATTGTATTTGAAGGGACTCAGGGATAGCTAAAAGTCCACAGGTTGGGGGGGGGGCGCAAATTACTTGCCTTGCCCCGGGTGCTGACAACCCACGCTACGCCACTGACCATAAGCCAAAGTCTCTATGTAGAATAATCTTGGACTAATAGAGTTAAGGTTAGGAACATTCGACCACAGGTTTGATGGACACAGATTGTTATTGTCATCATCATGTCGAATCTCCTATCTATATCGAACTGTTGTAGCAACGAAAATGAAAATAAAGCATTTGTTTATGTTGGATCTTTCGTTTTTCAGATTCTGCACTTTAGTTATCGTTTGTTAAAACGATAACGAAAATACCTGAAATTCGGACGAAAATGCATTCGGACGAAAACAAATGCACATGTCTATGTGTGACAGCATCCACCTCCTGCTCCACTGCTCACCCTGTCAGTGCTTGTGTCTGGTTGGTAGGACCACTGACGTCCCATCAACCAATCAGGTGTTTGCCCTGCCCCCAGGCCCTGGCCTTCATTGTAGGAGAAGAATGGAACTTTCTCCTCTAAATCTGATTGGTCTCAGTGACCCAGCTTCCTGGTGTATGTCCTGTAGCTGCCCTAAGAAGACTCGGACCATAATAGAAGTAGGATTTCTGGGAATCCTGCTGTGATGGGGGTCACTGGGGACCCTGCTGTGAGGGGGATCTCTGGGGACACTGCTGTGAGGGGATCACTGGGGAGCCTGCTGTGAGGGGGATCACTGGGGACCCTGCTGTGAGGGGTATCACTGGGGACCCTGCTGTGAGGGGGATCACTGGGGACCCTGCTTTGAGGGGGGTCAAGGGGACCCTGCTGTGAGGGGGATCTCTGGGGACCCTGCTGTGAGGGGGATCACAGGGGACCCTGCTTTGGGGGGGTCACTGGGGATCCTGCTGTGAGGGGGATCTCTGGGGACCCTGCTGTGAGGGGGATCACTGGGGACCCTTCTGGTGTGAGGGGGATCTATGGGGACCCTGCTGTGAGAGGGATCACTGGGGACCCTGCTGCGAGGGGGATCACTTGGGGACCCTGCTTTGAGGGGGGAACTCTGGGGACCCTTCTGTGAGAGGGATCACTGGGGACCCAGCTGTGAGGGGGATCTCTGGGGACCCTGCTGTGAGGGGGGTCACTGGGGACCCTGCTGTGAGGGGGATCTCTGGGGACCCTGTTGTGAGGGGGATCACTGGGGACCCTGCTTTGGGGGGTCACTGGGGATCCTGCTGTGAGGGGGATCTCTGGGGACCCTGCTGTGAGAGGGATCACTGGGGACCCTGCTGCGAGGGGGATCACTTGGGGACCCTGCTTTAAGGGGGAACTCTAGGGACCCTGCTGTGAGAGGGATCACTGGGGACCCTGCTGTGAGGGGGATCTCTGGGGACCCTGCTGTGAGGGGGATCACTGGGGACCCTGTTGTGAGGGGGATTACTGGGGACCCTGCTTTGAGGGGGTCACTGGGGACCCTGCTGTGAGGGGGATCTCTGGGGACCCTGCTGTGAGGGGGATCACTGGGGACCCTTCTGGTGTAAGGGGGATCTCTGGGGACCCTGCTGTGAGAGGGATCACTGGGGACCCTGCTGTGAGGGGGATCACAGGGGACCCTGCTTTGGGGGGGTCACTGGGGATCCTGCTGTGAGGGGGATCTCTGGGGACCCTGCTGTGAGGGGGATCACTGGGGACCCTTCTGGTGTGAGGGGGATCTCTGGGGACCCTGCTGTGAGAGGGATCACTGGGGACCCTGCTGCGAGGGGGATCACTTGGGGACCCTGCTTTGAGGGGGGAACTCTGGGGACCCTGCTGTGAGAGGGATCACTGGGGACCCAGCTGTGAGGGGGATCTCTGGGGACCCTGCTGTGAGAGGGATCACTGGGGACCCTGCTGCGAGGGGGATCACTGGGGAACCTGATGTTAGGGGGAACTCTGGGGACCCTGCTGTGAGAGGGATCACTGGGGACCCTGCTGTGAGGGGGATCTCTGGGGACCCTACTGTGAGGGGGATCACTGGGGACCCTGCTGTGAGGGGGATCTCTGGGGACCCTGCTGTGAGGGGGATCACTGGGGACCCTTCTGGTGTGAGGGGGATCACTGGGGACCCTTCTGGTGTGAGGGGGATCTCTGGGGACCCTGCTGTGAGGGGGATCACTGGGGACCCTGCTTTGAGGGGGTCACTGGGGACCCTGCTGTGAGGGGGATCTCTGGGGACCCTGCTGTGAGGGGGATCACTGGGGACCCTTCTGGTGTAAGGGGGATCTCTGGGGACCCTGCTGTGAGAGGGATCACTGGGGACCCTGCTGCGAGGGGGATCACTGGGGACCCTGATGTTAGGGGGAACTCTGGGGACCCTGCTGTGAGAGGGATCACTGGGGACCCTGCTGTGAGGGGGATCTCTGGGGACCCTGCTGTGAGGGGGATCACTGGGGACCCTTCTGGTGTGAGGGGGATCACTGGGGACCCTTCTGGTGTGAGGGGGATCTCTGGGGACCCTGCTGTGAGGGGGATCACTGGGGACCCTGCTTTGAGGGGGTCACTGGGGACCCTGCTGTGAGGGGGATCTCTGGGGACCCTGCTGTGAGGGGGATCACTGGGGACCCTTCTGGTGTAAGGGGGATCTCTGGGGACCCTGCTGTGAGAGGGATCACTGGGGACCCTGCTGCGAGGGGGATCACTGGGGACCCTGATGTTAGGGGGAACTCTGGGGACCCTGCTGTGAGAGGGATCACTGGGGACCCTGCTGTGAGGGGGATCTCTGGGGACCCTGCTGTGAGGGGGATCTCCGGGGACCCTGCTGTGAGGGGTATCTCCAGGGACCCTGCTGTGAAGAGGTTCTCTGGAGATCTTGCTGTGAGGGGGATCACTGGGGACCCTGCTGTGAGGGGGATCTCTGGGGACCCTGCTGTGAAAGGGATCTCTAGGGACCTTGCTGTGAGGGGGATCACTGAGGACCCTGCTGTAAGGGGGATCACTGGGGACCCTGCTTTAAGGGGGGTCACTGGGGACCCTGCTGTGAAGGGGATCTCTGGGGACCCTGCTGTGATGGGGATCACTGGGGACCCTTCTGGTGTGAGGGCGATCACTGGGGACCCTACTGTGAGGGGGATCACTGGGGACCCTGCTTTGAGGAGTGTCACTGGGGAACCCGCTGTGAGGTGGATCTCTGGGGACCCTGCTGTGAGGGGGATCACTGGGGTCCCTTCTGTGAGGGGGATCACTGGGGACCCTGCTGTGAGGGGTATCCCTGGGGACCCTGCTGTGAGGGGGATCACTGGGGACCCTTCTGGTGTGAGGGAGATCTCTGGGGACCCTGCTGTGAGGGGGATCACTGGGGACCCTGCTTTGAGGGGGGTCACTGGGGACCCTGCTGTGAGGGGGATCTCCGGGGACCCTGCTGTGAGGGGGATCTCTGGCACCCTGCTGTTAGGGGGATCTCTGGGGACCCTAAGTGGGGGAAGATGGTAGTTGCGCTGTGATGAAGGGGGGGGGGGGAAGCTACAAAGATGACTAAAGTGGCAAAGTGAACTAAAAAAGCAGAAACGGGCCAATGCACGAATGGATCCTACATGCTAAAAAAACATGGTGGGGATGCAGTGCAGTGCAACGTAGCTGATCAACATGACTATAATGTTGCGGGCAGACAAAGCCTAATATATAAAGGTAATCGTGAAACAGTGACTGCTTGAATATAGCAAAACAAAAATGCATATACTAACACAAATAAGATAAATAATGACACAATGCAAAAAAAATATATAATGCAAGCAAAATATATTTGGGCTAGTGCCCCATTAGCAAAAACGTGCCAGATCCTGGTGAACTACAAGTGACAAATCCCTAGGACAAACATGAATATTAGTTCTATCATCCAGTCCAAAAAACAAAAACTCGTGATGAGAAACACAAAACAAGTCCAATCGTGAAGGGAGGGGGGATCTTCAGTGAGGACACCTCTGTGTTTGCAAGCCGCTTACCTTACAGCTGTAAGGTGTACAGCCTGTGTTGCAAATGACCCGTAGGTGTAGACGTTCCATGTATACAGGCAGTGAAAATGATGAACATGCCAAGCGAAATATAAAAAATAAAAAGTATACAGCATGTAAAATAACTCTACAATGACCACAGTGGAGGGGGGGCAAGACACACACGGGGGGAGGTTGCACTCACTTTCATAAAGTGAGTGTGGGCATCAATCCACATGCGCCGAGCTCGTATGCCTCCAGGAGTGTCACCAATCTGGAATCTGTCCCCGTGCCTGGAAACTGGAATATGTCCCCGTGCCTCTCTCCTCAATGTTCTTCAGGTAGAGTAGTGATGTACAGTGTGAGGGGGAAAGAGACGCACATAGCGTGATCCCATATAAAAGGTATATTTATTTAATAAAACAAGTCCAATCAACTTACATTTAAAACAATGCTGCAGTGTGTAGTAACTACGAGCACCGAGCTCGTCTCCTGTTGTTTGTCTGTGGCAGCGTCCCGTGCTCCACTCCTAATGCATATCGTCACGTCACGTGACTTCTTCAGAGGCTAACGAGGACCGTGCTGTGAGGGGGATCACTGGGGACCCTTCTGGTATAAGGGGGATCTCTGGGGACCCTGCTGTGAGAGGGATCACTGGGGACCCTGCTGCGAGGGGGATCACTGGGGACCCTGATGTTAGGGGGAACTCTGGGGACCCTGCTGTGAGAGGGATCACTGGGGTCCCTGCTGTGAGGGGGATCACTGGGGACCCTGCTGTGAGGGGGATCTCCGGGGACCCTGCTGTGAAGAGGTTCTCTGGAGATCTTGCTGTGAGGGGGATCACTGGGGACCCTGCTATGAGGGGGATCTCTGGGGACCCTGCTGTGAAGGGGATCCCTTGGGACCCTGCTGTGATGGGGTCACTGGGGACCCTGCTATGAGGGGGATCTCTGGGGACCCTGCTGTGAAGGGGATCTCTTGGGACCCTGCTGTGATAGGGTCACTAGGGACCCTACTGTGAGGGGGATCTCTGGGGACCCTGCTGTGAGGGGGATCTCTAGGGACCCTGCTGTGAGGGGGATCACTGGGGACCCTGCTGTGAGGGGGATCTCTGGGACCCTGCTGTGAGGGGAATCACTGGGGTCCCTGCTGTGAGGGGGATCACTGGGGACCCTTCTGGTGTGAGGGGGATCACTGGGGACCCTTCTGGTGTGAGGGAGATCTCTGGGGACGCTGCTGTGAGGGGGGTCACTGGGGACCCTGCTTTGAGGGGGGACACTGGGGACCCTGCTGTGAGGGGGATCTCCAGGGACCCTGCTGTGAGGGGGCACACTGGGACCCTGCTGTTAGGGGGATCTCTGGGGACCCTGTTGTGAGGGGGATCACTGGGGACCCTTCTGGTATAAGGGGGATCTCTGGGGACCCTGCTGTGAGAGGAATCACTGGGGACCCTGCTGCGAGGGGGATCACTGGGGACCCTGATGTTAGGGGGAACTCTGGGGACCCTGCTGTGAGAGGGATCACTGGGGACCCTGCTGTGAGGGGGATCTCTGGGGATCCTACTGTGAGGGGGATCACTGGGGACCCTGCTGTGAGGGTGATCTCTGGGGACCCTGCTGTGAGGCGGTTCACTGGGGACCCTGCTGTGAGGGGGATCTCTGGGGACCCTGCTGTGAAGAGGTTCTCTGGAGATCTTGCTGTGAGGGGGATCACTGGGGACCCTGCTATGAGGGGGATCTCTGGGGACCCTGCTGTGAAGGGGATCTCTTGGGACCCTGCTGTGATGGGGTCACTGGGGACCCTACTGTGAGGGGGATCTCTGGGGACCCTGCTGGGAGGGGAATCTCTGGGAACCTGCTGTGAGGGGAATCACTGGGGTCACTGCTGTGAGGGGGATCACTGGGGACCCTGCTGTGAGGGGGATCACTGGGGACCCTTCTGGTGTGAGGGGGATCACTGGGGACCCTTCTGGTGTGAGGGGGATCACTGGGGACCCTGCTGTGAGGGGGATCACTGGGGACCCTGCTTTGAGGGGGGTCACTGGGGACCCTGCTGTGAGGGGGATCTCTGGGGACCCTGCTGTGAGGGGGATCACTGGGGACCCTTGTGGTGTAAGGGAGATCTCTGGGGACCCTGCTGTGAGAGGGATCACTGGGGACCCTGCTGCGAGGGGGATCACTGGGACCCTGATGTTAGGGGGAACTCTAGGGACCCTGCTGTGAGAGTGATCTCTGGGGACCCTACTGTGAGGGGGATCACTGGGGACCCTGCTGTGAGGGGGATCACTGGGGACCCTGCTGCGAGGGGGATCACTGGGACCCTGATGTTAGGGGGAACTCTAGGGACCCTGCTGTGAGAGTGATCACTGGGGACCCTGCTGTGAGGGGGATATCTGGGGACCCTACTGTGAGGGGGATCACTGGGGACCCTGCTGTGAGGGGGATCACTGGGGACCCTGCTGTGAGGGGGATCTCCGGGGACCCTGCTGTGAAGAGGTTCTCTGGAGATCTTGCTGTGAGGGGGATCGCTGGGGACCCTAATATGGGTGGGATCTCTGGGGACCCTGCTGTGATGGGGTCAATGGGGACCCTACTGTGAGGGGGATCTCTGGGGACCCTGCTGTGAGGGGGATCTCTAGGGACCCTGCTGTGAGGGGGATCACTGGGGACACTGCTGTGAGGGGGATCTCTGGGACCCTGCTGTGAGGGGGATCACTGGGGTCCCTGCTGAGAGGGGGATCACTGGGGACCCTGCTGTGAGGGGGATCCCTGGGGACCCTGCTGTGAGGGGGATCACTGGGGACCCTTCTGGTGTGAGGGGGATCTCTGGGGACCCTGCTGTGAGGGGGATCACTGGGGACCCTACTTTGTGGGGGGTCACTGGGGACCCTGCTGTGAGGAGGATCTCTGGGGACCCTGCTGTGAGGGGGATCTCTGGGACCCTGCTGTGAGGGGGATCACTGGGGACCCTGCTGTGAGGGGGATCTCTGGGGACCCTGCTGTGAGGGGGATCTCTAGGGACACTTCTGTGAGGGGGATCATTGGGGACCCTACTGTAAGGGGGATCACTGGGGACCCTGCTGTGAAGGGGATCTCTGGGGACCCTGCTGTGAGGGGGATCACTGGGGACCCTTCTGATGTGAGGGCGATCACTGGGGACCCTACTGTGAGGTGGATCACTGGGGACCCTAGTTTAAAGGGGGGGTCACTGGGGACCCTGCTGTGAGGTGGATCTCTGGGGACCCTGCTGTGAGGGGGATCACTGGGGACCCTGCTGTGAGGGGGATCCCTGGGGATCCTGCTGTGAGGGGGATCACTGGGGACCCTTCTGGTGTGAGGGAGATCTCTGGGGACCCTGCTGTGAGGGGGATCACTAGGGACCCTGCTGTGAGGGGGATCACTAGGGACCCTGCTTTGAGGGGGGTCACTGGGGACCCTGCTGTGAGGGGGATCTCCGGGGACCCTGCTGTGAGCGGGAACTCTGGGACCCTGCTGTTAGAGGGATCTCTGGGGACCCTGCTGTGAGGGGGATCACTGGGGACCCTTCTGGTATAAGGGGGATCTCTGGGGACCCTGCTGTGAGAGGGATCACTGGGGACCCTGCTGCAAGGGGGATCACTGGGTACCCTGATCTTAGGGGGAACTCTGGGGACCCTGCTGTGAGAGGGATCACTGGGGACCCTGCTGTGAGGGGGATCTCTGGGGATCCTACTGTGAGGGGGATCACTGGGGACCCTGCTGTGAGGGGGATCTCTGGGGACCCTGCTGTGAGGGGGATCACTGGGGACCCTGCTGCAAGGGGGATCACTGGCGACCCTGATGTTAGGGGGAACTCTGGGGAACTTGCTGTGAGAGGGATCACTGGGGACCCTGCTGTGAGGGGGATCTCTGGCGACCCTACTGTGAGGGGGATCACTGGGGACCTTGCTGTGAGGGGGATCTCTGGGGACCCTACTGTGAGGGGGATCACTGGGGACCCTGCTGTGAGGGGGATCACTGGGGACCCTGCTGTGAGGGGGATCTCTGGGGACCCTGCTGTGAGGGGGATCACTGGGGACCCAGCTGTGAGGGGGATCACTGGGGACCCTGCTGTGGGGGGGATCTCCGGGGACCCTGCTGTGAAGAGGTTCTCTGGATATCTTGCTGTGAGGGGGATCACTGGGGACCCTGCTATGAGGGGGATCTCTGGGGACCCTGCTGTAAAGGGGATCTCTAGAGACCCTGCTGTGATGGGGTCACGGGGGACCCTACTGTGAGGGGGATCTCTGGGGACCCTGCTGTGAGGGGGATCTCTGGGGACCCTGCTGTGAGGGGGATCTCTAGGGACCCTGCTGTGAGGGGGATCACTGGGGACCCTGCTGTGAGGGGGATCTCTGGGACCCTGCTGTGAGGGGGATCACTGGGGTCCCTGCTGTGAGGGGGATCACTGGGGACCCTGCTGTGAGGGGGATCTCTGGGGACCCTGCTGTGAGGGGGATCACTGGGGACCCTTCTGGTGTGAGGGGGATCTCTGGGGACCCTGCTGTGAGGGAGATCACTGGGGACCCTGCTGTGAGGGGGATCACTGGGGACCCTGCTGTGAGGGGGATCACTGGGATCCTGCTTTGAGGGGGGTCACTGGTGGGGACCCTGCTGTGAGTGGTATCTCTGTTGACCCTGCTGTGAGGGGGATCACTGCGGACCCTGCTTTGAGGGGGTCTCTGGGGACCCTGCTGTGAGGGGGATCTCTGGGGACCCTGCTGTGAGGGGGATCACTGGGTACCCTGCTGTGAGGGGGATCACTGGGGACCCTGCTGTGAGGGGGATCACTGGGATCCTGCTTTGAGGGGGGTCACTGGTGGGGACCCTGCTGTGAGTGGTATCTCTGTTGACCCTGCTGTGAGGGGGATCACTGCGGACCCTGCTTTGAGGGGGTCTCTGGGGACCCTGCTGTGAGGGGGATCTCTGGGGACCCTGCTGTGAGGGGGATCACTGGGTACCCTGATCTTAGGGGGAACTCTGGGGAACCTGCTGTGAGAGGGATCACTGAGGACCCTGCTGTGAGGGGGATCTCTGGGGATCCTACTGTGAGGGGGATCACTGGGGACCCTGCTGCGAGGGGGATCTCTGGGGACCCTGCTGTGAGGGGGATCACTGGGGACCCTGCTGTGAGGGGGATCTCTGGGGACCCTGCTGTGAAGGGGATCTCTGGGGACCCTGCTGTTTGGGGGATCTCTAGGGACCCTGCTGTGAGGGGGATCTCTGGGGACCCAGCTGTGAGAGGGAATCACTGGGGACCCTTCTGGTGTGAGGGGGATCTCTGGGGACCCTGCTGTGAGGGGGATCACTGCGGACCCTGCTTTGAGGGGGTCTCTGGGGACCCTGCTGTGAGGGGGATCTCTGGGGACCCTGCTGTGAGGGGGATCACTGGGTACCCTGATCTTAGGGGGAACTCTGGGGACCCTGCTGTGAGAGGGATCACTGGGGACCCTGCTGTGAGGGGGATCTCTGGGAATCCTACTGTGAGGGGGATCACTGGGGACCCTGCTGCGAGGGGGATCTCTGGGGACCCTGCTGTGAGGGGGATCACTGGGGACTCTGCTGTGAGGGGGATCTCTGGGGACCCTGCTGTGAAGAGGTTCTCTGGAGATCTTGCTGTGAGGGGGATCACTGGGGAGCCTGCTATGAAGGGATCTCTGGGGACCCTGCTGTAAAGGGGATCTCTAGGGACCCTGCTGTGATGGGGTCACTGGGGACCCTACTGTGAGGGGGATCTCTGGGGACCCTGCTGTGAGGGGGATCTCTGGGGACCCTGCTGTTTGGGGGATCTCTAGGGACCCTGCTGTGAGGGGGATCACTGGGGACCCTGCTGTGAGGGGGATCTCTGGGACCCTGCTGTGAGGGGGATGACTGGGGTCCCTGCTGTGAGGGGGATCACTGGGGACCCTGCTGTGAGGGGGATCCCTGGGGACCCTGATGTGAGGGGGATCTCTGGGGACCCTGCTGTGAGGGGGATCACTGGGGACCCTGCTGTGAGGGGGATCTCTGGGGACCCAGCTGTGAGAGGGAATCACTGGGACCCTTCTGGTGTGAGGGGGATCTCTGGGGACCCTGCTGTGAGGGGGATCACTGGGATCCTGCTGTGAGGGGAATCTCTGGGGACCCTGCTGTGAGGGGGATCTCTGGGGACCCTGCTGTGAGGGGGATCACTGGGGACCCTGTTGTAAGGGGGATCACTGGGGACCCTTCTGGTGTGAGGGGGATCTCTGTTGACCCTGCTGTGAGGGGGATCACTGGGTACCCTGCTGTGAGGGGGATCTCTGGGGAACCTGCATTGAGGGGGATCACTGTGGACCCTGCAGTGAGGGGGATCTCTGGGGACCCTGCTGTGAGGGGGATCACTGAGGACCCTGCTGCGAGGGGGATCACTGGGGACCCTGATGTTAGGGGGAACTCTGGGGACCCTGCTGTGAGAGGGATCACTGGGGACCCTGCTGTGAGAGGGATCTCTGGGGACCCTGCTGTGAGGGGGATCTCTTGGACCCTGCTGTGAGGGGGATCTCTGGGGACCCTTCTGTGAGGGGGATCACTGGGGACCCTGTTGTGAGGGGGATCTCTGGGGACCCTGCTGTGAGGGGGATCACTGGGGACCCTTCTGGTGTGAGGGGGATTACTGGGGACCCTTCTGGTGTGAGGGGAATCTCTGGGGACCCTGCTCTGAAGGGGATCTCTGGGGACCCTGCTGTGAGGGGGATCACTGGGGTCCCTGCTGTGAGGGGGATCACTGGGGACACTGCTGTGAGGGGGATCCCTGGGGACCCTGCTGTGAGGGGGGACACTGGGGACCCTTCTGGTGTGAGGGGGATCTCTGGGGACCCAGCTGTGAGGGGAATCACTGGGGAACCTTGTGGTGTGAGGAGGATCTCTGGGGACCCTGCTGCAAGGGGGATCTCTGGGGACCCTGCTGTGAAGGGGATGTCTGGGGACCCTGCTGTGAGGGGGATCACTGGGTACCCTGCTGTGAGGGGGATCACTGGGGACCCTTCTGGTGTGAGGGGGATCTGTGGGGACCCTGCTGTGAGGGGGATCACTGGGTACCCTGCTGTGAGGGGGATCACTGGGGACCCTTCTGGTGTGAGGGGGATCTGTGGGGACCCTGCTGTGAGGGAGATCACTGGGGACCCTGCTGTGAGGGGGATCACTGGGGACCCTGCTGTGAGGGGGATCACTGGGATCCTGCTTTGAGGGGGGTCACTGGTGGGGACCCTGCTGTGAGTGGTATCTCTGTTGACCCTGCTGTGAGGGGGATCACTGTGGACCATGCTTTGAGGGGGTCTCTGGGGACCTTGCTGTGAGGGGGATCTCTGGGGACCCTGCTGTGAGGGGGATCACTGGGGACCCTTCTGGTGTGAGGGGGATCTCTGGGGACCCTGCTGTGAGGGAGATCACTGGGGACCCTGCTGTGAGGGGGATCACTGGGGTCCCTGTTGTGAGGGGGATCACTGGGGACCCTGCTGTGAGGGGGATCCCTGGGGACCCTGCTGTGAGGGGGGACACTGGGGACCCTTCTGGTGTGAGGGGGATCACTGGGTACCCTGATCTTAGGGGGAACTCTGGGGAACCTGCTGTGAGAGGGATCACTGGGGACCCTGATGTGAGTGGGATCTCTGGGGACCCTGCTGTGAGTGGGATCACTGGGGACCCTGCTGTGAGGGGGATCTCTGGGGACCCAGCTGTGAGAGGGAATCACTGGGGACCCTTCTGGTGTGAGGGGGATCTCTGGGGACCCTGCTGTGAGGGGGATCACTGGGATCCTGCTGTGAGGGGAATCTCTGGGGACCCTGCTGTGAGGGGGATCTCTGGGGACCCTGCTGTGAGGGGGATCACTGGGGACCCTGTTGTAAGGGGGATCACTGGGGACCCTTCTGGTGTGAGGGGGATCTCTGTTGACCCTGCTGTGAGGGGGATCACTGGGTACCCTGCTGTGAGGGGGATCTCTGGGGAACCTGCATTGAGGGGGATCACTGGGGACCCTGCAGTGAGGGGGATCTCTGGGGACCCTGCTGTGAGGGGGATCACTGAGGACCCTGCTGCGAGGGGGATCACTGGGGACCCTGATGTTAGGGGGAACTCTGGGGACCCTGCTGTGAGAGGGATCACTGGGGACCCTGCTGTGAGGGGGATCACTGGGGACCCTGTTGTGAGGGGGATCACTGGGGACCCTTCTGGTGTGAGGGGGATCTCTGGGGACCCTGCTGTGAGGGGGATCTCTGGGACACTGCTGTGAGGGGGATCACTGGGGACCCTGCTGTGAGGGGGATCACTGGGGACCCTGTTGTGAGGGGGATCACTGGGGACCCTTCTGGTGTGAGGGGGATCTCTGGGGACCCTGCTGTGAGGGGGATCTCTGGGACACTGCTGTGAGGGGGATCACTGGGGACCCTGCTGTGAGGGGGATCACTGGGGACCCTGCTGTGAGGGGGATCTCTTGGACCCTGCTGTGAGGGGGATCTCTGGGGACCCTGCTGTGAGGGGGATCACTGGGGACCCTGTTGTGAGGGGGATCTCTGGGGACCCTGCTGTGAGGGGGATCACTGGGGACCCTTCTGGTGTGAGGGGGATCTCTGGGGACCCTGCTGTGAGGAGGATTACTGGGGACTCTTCTGGTGTGAGGGGAATCTCTGGGGACCCTGCTCTGAAGGGGATCTCTGGGGACCCTGCTGTGAGGGGGATCACTGGGGACCCTGCTGTGAGGGGGATTACTGGGGACCCTTCTGGTGTGAGGGGAATCTCTGGGGACCCTGCTCTGAAGGGGATCTCTGGGGACCCTGCTGTGAGGGGGACCACTGGGGTCCCTGCTGTGAGGGGGATCACTGGGGACCCTGCTTTGAGGGGGATCCCTGGGGACCCTGCTGTGAGGGGGGACACTGGGGACCCTTCTGGTGTGAGGGGGATCACTGGGTACCCTGATCTTAGGGGGAACTCTGGGGAACCTGCTGTGAGAGGGATCACTGGGGACCCTGATGTGAGGGGGATCTCTGGGGACCCTGCTGTGAGGGGGATCACTGGGGACCCTGCTGTGAGGGGGATCTCTGGGGACCCAGCTGTGAGAGGGAATCACTGGGGACCCTGTTGTAAGGGGGATCACTGGGGACCCTTCTGGTGTGAGGGGGATCTCTGTTGACCCTGCTGTGAGGGGGATCACTGGGTACCCTGCTGTGAGGGGGATCTCTGGGGAACCTGCATTGAGGGGGATCACTGGGGACCCTGCAGTGAGGGGGATCTCTGGGGACCCTGCTGTGAGGGGGATCACTGAGGACCCTGCTGCGAGGGGGATCACTGGGGACCCTGATGTTAGGGGGAACTCTGGGGACCCTGCTGTGAGAGGGATCACTGGGGACCCTGCTGTGAGGGGGATCTCTGGGGACCCTGCTGTGAGGGGGATCTCTTGGACCCTGCTGTGAGGGGGATCTCTGGGGACCCTTCTGTGAGGGGGATCACTGGGGACCCTGTTGTGAGGGGGATCTCTGGGGACCCTGCTGTGAGGGGGATCACTGGGGACCCTTCTGGTGTGAGGGGGATCTCTGGGGACCCTGCTGTGAGGGGGATCTCTGGGACACTGCTATGAGGGGGATCACTGGGGACCCTGCTGTGAGGGGGATCACTGGGGACCCTGCTGTGAGGGGGATCTCTGGGACACTGCTGTGAGGGGGATCACTGGGGACCCTGCTGTTAGGGGGATCTCTGGGGAACCTGCTGTGAGGGGGATCTCTTGGACCCTGCTGTGAGGGGGATCTCTGGGGACCCTGCTGTGAGGGGGATCACTGGGGACCCTGTTGTGAGGGGGATCTCTGGGGACCCTGCTGTGAGGGGGATCACTGGGGACCCTTCTGGTGTGAGGGGGATCTCTGGGGACCCTGCTGTGAGGAGGATTACTGGGGACCCTTCTGGTGTGAGGGGAATCTCTGGGGACCCTGCTGTGAGGGGGATCTCTGGGGACCCCGCTGTGAGGGGGATCACTGGGGACCCTGTTGTAAGGGGGATCACTGGGGACCCTTCTGGTGTGAGGGGGATCTCTGTTGACCCTGCTGTGAGGGGGATCACTGGGTACCCTGCTGTGAGGGGGATCTCTGGGGAACCTGCATTGAGGGGGATCACTGGGGACCCTGCAGTGAGGGGGATCTCTGGGGACCCTGCTGTGAGGGGGATCACTGAGGACCCTGCTGCGAGGGGGATCACTTGGGACCCTGATGTTAGGGGGAACTCTGGGGACCCTGCTGTGAGAGGGATCACTGGGGACCCTGCTGTGAGGGGGATCTCTGGGGACCCTGCTGTGAGGGGGATCTCTTGGACCCTGCTGTGAGGGGGATCTCTGGGGACCCTTCTGTGAGGGGGATCACTGGGGACCCTGTTGTGAGGGGGATCTCTGGGGACCCTGCTGTGAGGGGGATCACTGGGGACCCTTCTGGTGTGAGGGGGATCTCTGGGGACCCTGCTGTGAGGGGGATCTCTGGGACACTGCTGTGAGGGGGATCACTGGGGACCCTGCTGTGAGGGGGATCATTGGGGACCCTGCTGTGAGGGGGATCTCTGGGACACTGCTGTGAGGGGGATCACTGGGGACCCTGCTGTGAGGGGGATCTCTGGGGAACCTGCTGTGAGGGGGATCTCTTGGACCCTGCTGTGAGGGGGATCTTTGGGGACCCTGCTGTGAGGGGGATCACTGGGGACCCTCTTGTGAGGGGGATCTCTGGGGACCCAGCTGTGAGGGGGATCACTGGGGAACCTTGTGGTGTGAGGAGGATCTCTGGGGACCCTGCTGCGAGGGGGATCTCTGGGGACCCTGCTGTGAAGGGGATGTCTGGGGACCCTGTTTTGAGGGGGATCACTGGGTACCCTGCTGTGAGGGGGATCACTGGGGACCCTTCTGGTGTGAGGGGGATCTCTGGGGACCCTGCTGTGAGGGAGATCACTGGGGACCCTGCTGTGAGGGGGATCACTGGGGACCCTGCTGTGAGGGGGATCACTGGGATCCTGCTTTGAGGGGGGTCACTGGTGGGGACCCTGCTGTGAGTGGTATCTCTGTTGACCCTGCTGTGAGGGGGATCACTGTGGACCCTGCTTTGAGGGGGTCTCTGGGGACCCTGCTGTGAGGGGGATCTCTGGGGACCCTGCTGTGAGGGGGATCACTGGGGACCCTTCTGGTGTGAGGGGGATCTCTGGGGACACTGCTGTGAGGGAGATCACTGGGGACCCTGCTGTGAGGGGGATCACTGGGGACCCTGCTGTGAGGGGGATCACTGGGATCCTGCTTTGAGGGGGGTCACTGGTGGGGACCCTGCTGTGAGTGGTATCTCTGTTGACCCTGCTGTGAGGGGGATCACTGCGGACCCTGCTTTGAGGGGGTCTCTGGGGACCCTGCTGTGAGGGGGATATCTGGGGACCCTGCTGTGAGGGGGATCACTGGGTACCCTGATCTTAGGGGGAACTCTGGGGAACCTGCTGTGAGAGGGATCACTGGGGACCCTGCTGTGAGGGGGATCTCTGGGGATCCTACTGTGAGGGGGATCACTGGGGACCCTGCTGCGAGGGGGATCTCTGGGGACCCTGCTGTGAGGGGGATCACTGGGGACCCTGCTGTGAGGGGGATCTCTGGGGACCCTGCTGTGAAGAGGTTCTCTGGAGATCTTGCTGTGAGGGGGATCACTGGGGAGCCTGCTATGAGGGGATCTCTGGGGACCCTGCTGTGAAGGGGATCTCTTGGGACCCTGCTGTGATGGGATCACTGGGGACCCTACTGTGAGGGGGATCTCTGGGGACCCTGCTGTGAGAGGGATCACTGGGGACCCTGCTGCGAAGGGGATCACTGGCGACCCTGATGTTAGGGGGAACTCTGGGGAACTTGCTGTGAGGGGGATCACTGGGGACCCTGCTATGAGGGGGATCTCTGGGGACCCTGCTGTAAAGGGGATCTCTAGGGACCCTGCTGTGATGGGGTCACTGGGGACCCTACTGTGAGGGGGATCTCTGGGGACCCTGCTGTGAAGGGGATCTCTGTGGACCCTGCTGTTTGGGGGATCTCTAGGGACCCTGCTGTGAGGGGGATCACTGGGGACCCTGCTGTGAGGGGGATGACTGGGGTCCCTGCTGTGAGGGGGATCACTGGGGACCCTGCTGTGAGGGGGATCCCTGGGGACCCTGCTGTGAGGGGGGACACTGGGGACCCTTCTGGTGTGAAGGGGATGTCTGGGGACCCTGCTGTGAGGGGGATCACTGGGGGCCCTTCTGGTGTGAGGGGGATCTCTGGGGACCCTGCTGTGAGGGAGATCACTGGGGACCCTGCTGTGAGGGTGATCACTGGGGACCCTGCTGTGAGGGGGATCTCTGCGGACCCTGCTGTGAGGGGGATCACTGGGGATCCTTCTGGTGTGAGGGGGATCTCTGGGGACCCTGCTGTGAGAGGGATCACTGGGGACCCTGCTGCGAGGGGGATCACTGGGGACCCTGATGTGAGGGGGATCTCTGGGGACCCTGCTGTGAGGGGGATCACTGGGGACCCTGCTGTGAGGGGGATCTCTGGGGACCCAGCTGTGAGAGGGAATCACTGGGGACCCTTCTGGTGTGAGGGGGATCTCTGGGGACCCTGCTGTGAGGGGGATCACTGCGGACCCTGCTTTGAGGGGGTCTCTGGGGACCCTGCTGTGAGGGGGATCTCTGGGGACCCTGCTGTGAGGGGGATCACTGGGTACCCTGATCTTAGGGGGAACTCTGGGGACCCTGCTGTGAGAGGGATCACTGGGGACCCTGCTGTGAGGGGGATCTCTGGGGATCCTACTGTGAGGGGGATCACTGGGGACCCTGCTGTGAGGGGGATCTCTGGGGAACCTGCATTGAGGGGGATCACTGGGGACCCTGCAGTGAGGGGGATCTCTGGGGACCCTGCTGTGAGGGGGATCACTGAGGACCCTGCTGCGAGGGGGATCACTGGGGACCCTGATGTTAGGGGGAACTCTGGGGACCCTGCTGTGAGAGGGATCACTGGGGACCCTGCTGTGAGAGGGATCTCTGGGGACCCTGCTGTTTGGGGGATCTCTAGGGACCCTGCTGTGAGGGGGATCTCTGGGGACCCAGCTGTGAGAGGGAATCACTGGGGACCCTTCTGGTGTGAGGGGGATCTCTGGGGACCCTGCTGTGAGGGGGATCACTGCGGACCCTGCTTTGAGGGGGTCTCTGGGGACCCTGCTGTGAGGGGGATCTCTGGGGACCCTGCTGTGAGGGGGATCACTGGGTACCCTGATCTTAGGGGGAACTCTGGGGACCCTGCTGTGAGAGGGATCACTGGGGACCCTGCTGTGAGGGGGATCTCTGGGAATCCTACTGTGAGGGGGATCACTGGGGACCCTGCTGCGAGGGGGATCTCTGGGGACCCTGCTGTGAGGGGGATCACTGGGGACTCTGCTGTGAGGGGGATCTCTGGGGACCCTGCTGTGAAGAGGTTCTCTGGAGATCTTGCTGTGAGGGGGATCACTGGGGAGCCTGCTATGAAGGGATCTCTGGGGACCCTGCTGTAAAGGGGATCTCTAGGGACCCTGCTGTGATGGGGTCACTGGGGACCCTACTGTGAGGGGGATCTCTGGGGACCCTGCTGTGAGGGGGATCTCTGGGGACCCTGCTGTTTGGGGGATGTCTAGGGACCCTGCTGTGAGGGGGATCACTGGGGACCCTGCTGTGAGGGGGATCTCTGGGACCCTGCTGTGAGGGGGATGACTGGGGTCCCTGCTGTGAGGGGGATTACTGGGGACCCTGCTGTGAGGGGGATCCCTGGGGACCCTGATGTGAGGGGGATCTCTGGGGACCCTGCTGTGAGGGGGATCACTGGGGACCCTGCTGTGAGGGGGATCTCTGGGACCCAGCTGTGAGAGGGAATCACTGGGACCCTTCTGGTGTGAGGGGGATCTCTGGGGACCCTGCTGTGAGGGGGATCACTGGGATCCTGCTGTGAGGGGAATCTCTGGGGACCCTGCTGTGAGGGGGATCTCTGGGGACCCTGCTGTGAGGGGGATCACTGGGGACCCTGTTGTAAGGGGGATCACTGGGGACCCTTCTGGTGTGAGGGGGATCTCTGTTGACCCTGCTGTGAGGGGGATCACTGGGTACCCTGCTGTGAGGGGGATCTCTGGGGAACCTGCATTGAGGGGGATCACT
The DNA here is from genome assembly GCA_037952835.1 of Lithobates septentrionalis. Lineage (NCBI taxonomy): Eukaryota > Metazoa > Chordata > Amphibia > Anura > Ranidae > Lithobates > Lithobates septentrionalis. The sequence goes on along the minus strand of JBBDGP010001153.1, from coordinate 722,469 downwards.
GTGGACCCTGTTGTGAGGGGGATCACTGGGGACCCTTCTGGTATAAGGGGGATCTCTGGGGACCCTTCTGTGAGAGTGATCTCTGGGGACCCTACTGTGAGGGGGATCACTGGGGACCCTGCTGTGAGGGGGATCACTGGGGACCCTGCTGCGAGGGGGATCACTGGGACCCTGATGTTAGGGGGAACTCTAGGGACCCTGCTGTGAGGGGGATCACTGGGGACCCTTGTGGTGTAAGGGAGATCTCTGGGGACCCTTCTGTGAGAGTGATCTCTGGGGACCCTACTGTGAGGGGGATCACTGGGGACCCTGCTGTGAGGGGGATCACTGGGGACCCTGCTGCGAGGGGGATCACTGGGACCCTGATGTTAGGGGGAACTCTAGGGACCCTGCTGTGAGAGTGATCACTGGGGACCCTGCTGTGAGGGGGATATCTGGGGACCCTACTGTGAGGGGGATCACTGGGGACCCTGCTGTGAGGGGGATCACTGGAGACCCTGCTGTGAGGGGGATCTCCGGGGACCCTGCTGTGAAGAGGTTCTCTGGAGATCTTGCTGTGAGGGGGATCGCTGGGGACCCTAATATGGGTGGGATCTCTGGGGACCCTGCTGTGATGGGGTCAATGGGGACCCTACTGTGAGGGGGATCTCTGGGGACCCTGCTGTGAGGGGGATCTCTAGGGACCCTGCTGTGAGGGGGATCACTGGGGACACTGCTGTGAGGGGGATCTCTGGGATCCTGCTGTGAGGGGGATCACTGGGGTCCCTGCTGAGAGGGGGATCACTGGGGACCCTGCTGTGAGGGGGATCCCTGGGGACCCTGCTGTGAGGGGGATCACTGGGGACCCTTCTGGTGTGAGGGGGATCTCTGGGGACCCTGCTGTGAGGGGGATCACTGGGGACCCTACTTTGTGGGGGGTCACTGGGGACCCTGCTGTGAGGAGGATCTCTGGGGACCCTGCTGTGAGGGGGATCTCTGGGACCCTGCTGTGAGGGGGATCACTGGGGACCCTGCTGTGAGGGGGATCTCTGGGGACCCTGCTGTGAGGGGGATCTCTAGGGACACTTCTGTGAGGGGGATCATTGGGGACCCTACTGTAAGGGGGATCACTGGGGACCCTGCTGTGAAGGGGATCTCTGGGGACCCTGCTGTGAGGGGGATCACTGGGGACCCTTCTGATGTGAGGGCGATCACTGGGGACCCTACTGTGAGGTGGATCACTGGGGACCCTAGTTTAAAGGGGGGGTCACTGGGGACCCTGCTGTGAGAGGGATCACTGGGGACCCTGCTGTGAGAGGGATCTCTGGGGACCCTGCTGTGAGGGGGATCTCTTGGACCCTGCTGTGAGGGGGATCTCTGGGGACCCTTCTGTGAGGGGGATCACTGGGGACCCTGTTGTGAGGGGGATCTCTGGGGACCCTGCTGTGAGGGGGATCACTGGGGACCCTTCTGGTGTGAGGGGGATTACTGGGGACCCTTCTCTGAAGGGGATCTCTGGGGACCCTGCTGTGAGGGGGATCACTGGGGTCCCTGCTGTGAGGGGGATCACTGGGGACCCTGCTGTGAGGGGGATCCCTGGGGACCCTGCTGTGAGGGGGGACACTGGGGACCCTTCTGGTGTGAGGGGGATCTCTGGGGACCCAGCTGTGAGGGGAATCACTGGGGAACCTTGTGGTGTGAGGAGGATCTCTGGGGACCCTGCTGCGAGGGGGATCTCTGGGGACCCTGCTGTGAAGGGGATGTCTGGGGACCCTGCTGTGAGGGGGATCACTGGGATCCTGCTTTGAGGGGGGTCACTGGTGGGGACCCTGCTGTGAGTGGTATCTCTGTTGACCCTGCTGTGAGGGGGATCACTGTGGACCCTGCTTTGAGGGGGTCTCTGGGGACCCTGCTGTGAGGGGGATCTCTGGGGACCCTGCTGTGAGGGGGATCACTGGGGACCCTTCTGGTGTGAGGGGGATCTCTGGGGACCCTGCTGTGAGGGGGATCACTGGGGACCCTGCTGTGAGGGGGATCACTGGGATCCTGCTTTGAGGGGGGTCACTGGTGGGGACCCTGCTGTGAGGGGGATCACTGGGGTCCCTGCTGTGAGGGGGATCACTGGGGACCCTGCTGTGAGGGGGATCCCTGGGGACCCTGCTGTGAGGGGGGACACTGGGGACCCTTCTGGTGTGAGGGGGATCACTGGGTACCCTGATCTTAGGGGGAACTCTGGGGAACCTGCTGTGAGAGGGATCACTGGGGACCCTGATGTGAGGGGGATCTCTGGGGACCCTGCTGTGAGGGGGATCACTGGGGACCCTGCTGTGAGGGGGATCTCTGGGGACCCAGCTGTGAGAGGGAATCACTGGGGACCCTTCTGGTGTGAGGGGGATCTCTGGGGACCCTGCTGTGAGGGGGATCTCTGGGGACCCTGCTGTGAGGGGGATCACTGGGGACCCTGTTGTAAGGGGGATCACTGGGGACCCTTCTGTTGTGAGGGGGATCTCTGTTGACCCTGCTGTGAGGGGGATCACTGGGTACCCTGCTGTGAGGGGGATCTCTGGGGAACCTGCATTGAGGGGGATCACTGGGGACCCTGCAGTGAGGGGGATCTCTGGGGACCCTGCTGTGAGGGGGATCACTGAGGACCCTGCTGCGAGGGGGATCACTGGGGACCCTGATGTTAGGGGGAACTCTGGGGACCCTGCTGTGAGAGGGATCACTGGGGACCCTGCTGTGAAGGGGATCTCTGGGGACCCTGCTGTGAGGGGGATCTCTTGGACCCTGCTGTGAGGGGGATCTCTGGGGACCCTTCTGTGAGGGGGATCACTGGGGACCCTGTTGTGAGGGGGATCTCTGGGGACCCTGCTGTGAGGGGGATCACTGGGGACCCTTCTGGTGTGAGGGGGATCTCTGGGGACCCTGCTGTGAGGGGGATCTCTGGGACACTGCTGTGAGGGGGATCACTGGGGACCCTGCTGTGAGGGGGATCACTGGGGACCCTGCTGTGAGGGGGATCTCTGGGACACTGCTGTGAGGGGGATCACTGGGGACCCTGCTGTGAGGGGGATCTCTGGGGAACCTGCTGTGAGGGGGATCTCTTGGACCCTGCTGTGAGGGGGATCTCTGGGGACCCTGCTGTGAGGGGGATCACTGGGGACCCTGTTGTGAGGGGGATCTCTGGGGACCCTGCTGTGAGGGGGATCACTGGGGTCCCTGCTGTGAGGGGGATCACTGGGGACCCTGCTTTGAGGGGGATCCCTGGGGACCCTGCTGTGAGGGGGGACACTGGGGACCCTTCTGGTGTGAGGGGGATCACTGGGTACCCTGATCTTAGGGGGAACTCAGGGGAACCTGCTGTGAGAGGGATCACTGGGGACCCTGATGTGAGGGGGATCTCTGGGGACCCTGCTGTGAGGGGGATCACTGGGGACCCTGCTGTGAGGGGGATCTCTGGGGACCCAGCTGTGAGAGGGAATCACTGGGGACCCTTCTGGTGTGAGGGGGATCTCTGGGGACCCTGCTGTGAGGGGGATCACTGGGATCCTGCTGTGAGGGGAATCTCTGGGGACCCTGCTGTGAGGGGGATCTCTGGGGACCCTGCTGTGAGGGGGATCACTGGGGACCCTGTGTAAGGGGGATCACTGGGGACCCTTCTGGTGTGAGGGGGATCTCTGTTGACCCTGCTGTGAGGGGGATCACTGGGTACCCTGCTGTGAGGGGGATCTCTGGGGAACCTGCATTGAGGGGGATCACTGGGGACCCTGCAGTGAGGGGGATCTCTGGGGACCCTGCTGTGAGGGGGATCACTGAGGACCCTGCTGCGAGGGGGATCACTGGGGACCCTGATGTTAGGGGGAACTCTGGGGACCCTGCTGTGAGAGGGATCACTGGGGACCCTGCTGTGAGGGGGATCTCTGGGGACCCTGCTGTGAGGGGGATCTCTTGGACCCTGCTGTGAGGGGGATCTCTGGGGACCCTTCTGTGAGGGGGATCACTGGGGACCCTGTTGTGAGGGGGATCTCTGGGGACCCTGCTGTGAGGGGGATCACTGGGGACCCTTCTGGTGTGAGGGGGATCTCTGGGGACCCTGCTGTGAGGGGGATCTCTGGGACACTGCTGTGAGGGGGATCACTGGGGACCCTGTTGTGAGGGGGATCACTGGGGACCCTGCTGTGAGGGGGATCTCTGGGACACTGCTGTGAGGGGGATCACTGGGGACCCTGCTGTGAGGGGGATCTCTGGGGAACCTGCTGTGAGGGGGATCTCTTGGACCCTGCTGTGAGGGGGATCTTTGGGGACCCTGCTGTGAGGGGGATCACTGGGGACCCTGTTGTGAGGGGGATCTCTGGGGACCCAGCTGTGAGGGGGATCACTGGGGAACCTTGTGGTGTGAGGAGGATCTCTGGGGACCCTGCTGCGAGGGGGATCTCTGGGGACCCTGCTGTGAAGGGGATGTCTGGGGACCCTGCTGTGAGGGGGATCACTGGGTACCCTGCTGTGAGGGGGATCACTGGGGACCCTTCTGGTGTGAGGGGGATCTCTGGGGACCCTGCTGTGAGGGAGATCACTGGGGAACCTGCTGTGAGGGGGATCACTGGGGACCCTGCTGTGAGGGGGATCACTGGGATCCTGCTTTGAGGGGGGTCACTGGTGGGGACCCTGCTGTGAGTGGTATCTCTGTTGACCCTGCTGTGAGGGGGATCACTGCGGACCCTGCTTTGAGGGGGTCTCTGGGGACCCTGCTGTGAGGGGGATCTCTGGGGACCCTGCTGTGAGGGGGATCACTGGGGACCCTTCTGGTGTGAGGGGGATCTCTGGGGACACTGCTGTGAGGGAGATCACTGGGGACCCTGCTGTGAGGGGGATCACTGGGGACCCTGCTGTGAGGGGGATCACTGGGGACCCTGCTGTGAGGGGGATCACTGGGGACCCTTCTGGTGTGAGGGGGATCTCTGGGGACCCTGCTGTGAGGGGGATCTCTGGGACACTGCTGTGAGGGGGATCACTGGGGACCCTGTTGTGAGGGGGATCACTGGGGACCCTGCTGTGAGGGGGATCTCTGGGACACTGCTGTGAGGGGGATCACTGGGGACCCTGCTGTGAGGGGGATCTCTGGGGAACCTGCTGTGAGGGGGATCTCTTGGACCCTGCTGTGAGGGGGATCTTTGGGGACCCTGCTGTGAGGGGGATCACTGGGGACCCTGTTGTGAGGGGGATCTCTGGGGACCCAGCTGTGAGGGGGATCACTGGGGAACCTTGTGGTGTGAGGAGGATCTCTGGGGACCCTGCTGCGAGGGGGATCTCTGGGGACCCTGCTGTGAAGGGGATGTCTGGGGACCCTGCTGTGAGGGGGATCACTGGGTACCCTGCTGTGAGGGGGATCACTGGGGACCCTTCTGGTGTGAGGGGGATCTCTGGGGACCCTGCTGTGAGGGAGATCACTGGGGAACCTGCTGTGAGGGGGATCACTGGGGACCCTGCTGTGAGGGGGATCACTGGGATCCTGCTTTGAGGGGGGTCACTGGTGGGGACCCTGCTGTGAGTGGTATCTCTGTTGACCCTGCTGTGAGGGGGATCACTGCGGACCCTGCTTTGAGGGGGTCTCTGGGGACCCTGCTGTGAGGGGGATCTCTGGGGACCCTGCTGTGAGGGGGATCACTGGGGACCCTTCTGGTGTGAGGGGGATCTCTGGGGACACTGCTGTGAGGGAGATCACTGGGGACCCTGCTGTGAGGGGGATCACTGGGGACCCTGCTGTGAGGGGGATCACTGGGGACCCTGCTGTGAGGGGGATCACTGGGATCCTGCTTTGAGGGGGGTCACTGGTGGGGACCCTGCTGTGAGTGGTATCTCTGTTGACCCTGCTGTGAGGGGGATCACTGCGGACCCTGCTTTGAGGGGGTCTCTGGGGACCCTGCTGTGAGGGGGATATCTGGGGACCCTGCTGTGAGGGGGATCACTGGGTACCCTGATCTTAGGGGGAACTCTGGGGAACCTGCTGTGAGAGGGATCACTGGGGACCCTGCTGCGAGGGGGATCTCTGGGGACCCTGCTGTGAGGGGGATCACTGGGGACCCTGCTGTGAGGGGGATCTCTGGGGACCCTGCTGTGAAGAGGTTCTCTGGAGATCTTGCTGTGAGGGGGATCACTGGGGAGCCTGCTATGAGGGGATCTCTGGGGACCCTGCTGTGAAGGGGATCTCTTGGGACCCTGCTGTGATGGGGTCACTGGGGACCCTACTGTGAGGGGGATCTCTGGGGACCCTGCTGTGAGAGGGATCACTGGGGACCCTGCTGCGAAGGGGATCACTGGCGACCCTGATGTTAGGGGGAACTCTGGGGAACTTGCTGTGAGGGGGATCACTGGGGACCCTGCTATGAGGGGGATCTCTGGGGACCCTGCTGTAAAGGGGATCTCTAGGGACCCTGTTGTGATGGGGTCACTGGGGACCCTACTGTGAGGGGGATCTCTGGGGACCCTGCTGTGAAGGGGATCTCTGTGGACCCTGCTGTTTGGGGGATCTCTAGGGACCCTGCTGTGAGGGGGATCACTGGGGACCCTGCTGTGAGGGGAATCTCTGGGACCCTGCTGTGAGGGGGATGACTGGGGTCCCTGCTGTGAGGGGGATCACTGGGGACCCTGCTGTGAGGGGGATCCCTGGGGACCCTGCTGTGAGGGGGGACACTGGGGACCCTTCTGGTGTGAAGGGGATGTCTGGGGACCCTGCTGTGAGGGGGATCACTGGGGGCCCTTCTGGTGTGAGGGGGATCTCTGGGGACCCTGCTGTGAGGGAGATCACTGGGGACCCTGCTGTGAGGGGGATCTCTTGGACCCTGCTGTGAGGGGGATCTCTGGGGACCCTTCTGTGAGGGGGATCACTGGGGACCCTGTTGTGAGGGGGATCTCTGGGGACCCTGCTGTGAGGGGGATCACTGGGGACCCTTCTGGTGTGAGGGGGATCTCTGGGGACCCTGCTGGTGTGAGGGGGATCTCTGGGGACCCTGCTGTGAGGGGGATCTCTGGGACACTGCTGTGAGGGGGATCACTGGGGACCCTGTTGTGAGGGGGATCACTGGGGACCCTGCTGTGAGGGGGATCTCTGGGACACTGCTGTGAGGGGGATCACTGGGGACCCTGCTGTGAGGGGGATCTCTGGGGAACCTGCTGTGAGGGGGATCTCTTGGACCCTGCTGTGAGGGGGATCTTTGGGGACCCTGCTGTGAGGGGGATCACTGGGGACCCTGTTGTGAGGGGGATCTCTGGGGACCCAGCTGTGAGGGGGATCACTGGGGAACCTTGTGGTGTGAGGAGGATCTCTGGGGACCCTGCTGCGAGGGGGATCTCTGGGGACCCTGCTGTGAAGGGGATGTCTGGGGACCCTGCTGTGAGGGGGATCACTGGGTACCCTGCTGTGAGGGGGATCACTGGGGACCCTTCTGGTGTGAGGGGGATCTCTGGGGACCCTGCTGTGAGGGAGATCACTGGGGAACCTGCTGTGAGGGGGATCACTGGGGACCCTGCTGTGAGGGGGATCACTGGGATCCTGCTTTGAGGGGGGTCACTGGTGGGGACCCTGCTGTGAGTGGTATCTCTGTTGACCCTGCTGTGAGGGGGATCACTGCGGACCCTGCTTTGAGGGGGTCTCTGGGGACCCTGCTGTGAGGGGGATCTCTGGGGACCCTGCTGTGAGGGGGATCACTGGGGACCCTTCTGGTGTGAGGGGGATCTCTGGGGACACTGCTGTGAGGGAGATCACTGGGGACCCTGCTGTGAGGGGGATCACTGGGGACCCTGCTGTGAGGGGGATCACTGGGATCCTGCTTTGAGGGGGGTCACTGGTGGGGACCCTGCTGTGAGTGGTATCTCTGTTGACCCTGCTGTGAGGGGGATCACTGCGGACCCTGCTTTGAGGGGGTCTCTGGGGACCCTGCTGTGAGGGGGATATCTGGGGACCCTGCTGTGAGGGGGATCACTGGGTACCCTGATCTTAGGGGGAACTCTGGGGAACCTGCTGTGAGAGGGATCACTGGGGATCCTGCTGCGAGGGGGATCTCTGGGGACCCTGCTGTGAGGGGGATCACTGGGGACCCTGCTGTGAGGGGGATCTCTGGGGACCCTGCTGTGAAGAGGTTCTCTGGAGATATTGCTGTGAGGGGGATCACTGGGGAGCCTGCTATGAGGGGATCTCTGGGGACCCTGCTGTGAAGGGGATCTCTTGGGACCCTGCTGTGATGGGGTCACTGGGGACCCTACTGTGAGGGGGATCTCTGGGGACCCTGCTGTGAGAGGGATCACTGGGGACCCTGCTGCGAAGGGGATCACTGGCGACCCTGATGTTAGGGGGAACTCTGGGGAACTTGCTGTGAGGGGGATCACTGGGGACCCTGCTATGAGGGGGATCTCTGGGGACCCTGCTGTAAAGGGGATCTCTAGGGACCCTGTTGTGATGGGGTCACTGGGGACCCTACTGTGAGGGGGATCTCTGGGGACCCTGCTGTGAAGGGGATCTCTGTGGACCCTGCTGTTTGGGGGATCTCTAGGGACCCTGCTGTGAGGGGGATCACTGGGGACCCTGCTGTGAGGGGAATCTCTGGGACCCTGCTGTGAGGGGGATGACTGGGGTCCCTGCTGTGAGGGGGATCACTGGGGACCCTGCTGTGAGGGGGATCCCTGGGGACCCTGCTGTGAGGGGGGACACTGGGGACCCTTCTGGTGTGAAGGGGATGTCTGGGGACCCTGCTGTGAGGGGGATCACTGGGGGCCCTTCTGGTGTGAGGGGGATCTCTGGTGACCCTGCTGTGAGGGAGATCACTGGGGACCCTGCTGTGAGGGGGATCATTGGGGACCCTGCTGTGAGGGGGATCTCTGGGGACCCTGCTGTGAGGGGGATCACTGGGGATCCTTCTGGTGTGAGGGGGATCTCTGGGGACCCTGCTGTGAGAGGGATCACTGGGGACCCTGCTGCGAGGGGGATCACTGGGGACCCTGCTGCGAGGGGGATCACTGGGGACCCTGATGTGAGGGGGATCTCTGGGGACCCTGCTGTGAGGGGGATCACTGGGGACCCTGCTGTGAGGGGCATCTCTGGGGACCCAGCTGTGAGAGGGAATCACTGGGGACCCTTCTGGTGTGAGGGGGATCTCTGGGGACCCTGCTGTGAGGGGGATCACTGGGATCCTGCTGTGAGGGGAATCTCTGGGGACCCTGCTGTGAGGGGGATCACTGGGGACCCTGTTGTAAGGGGGATCACTGGGGACCCTTCTGGTGTGAGGGGGATCTCTGTTGACCCTGCTGTGAGGGGGATCACTGGGTACCCTGCTGTGAGGGGGATCTCTGGGGAACCTGCATTGAGGGGGATCACTGGGGACCCTGCAGTGAGGGGGATCTCTGGGGACCCTGCTGTAAGGGGGATCACTGAGGACCCTGCTGCGAGGGGGATCACTGGGGACCCTGATGTTAGGGGGAACTCTGGGGACCCTGCTGTGAGAGGGATCACTGGGGACCCTGCTGTGAGGGGGATCTCTGGGGACCCTGCTGTGAGGGAGATCACTGGGGACCCTGCTGTGAGGGGGATCACTGGGGGCCCTTCTGGTGTGAGGGGGATCTCTGGGGACCCTGCTGTGAGGGGGATCACTGCGGACCCTGCTTTGAGGGGGTCTCTGGGGACCCTGCTGTGAGGGGGATCTCTGGGGACCCTGCTGTGAGGGGGATCACTGGGGATCCTTCTGGTGTGAGGGGGATCTCTGGGGACCCTGCTGTGAGAGGGATCACTGGGGACCCTGCTGCGAGGGGGATCACTGGGGACCCTGATGTGAGGGGGATCTCTGGGGACAATGCTGTGAGGGGGATCACTGGGGACCCTGCTGTGAGGGGGATCTCTGGGGACCCAGCTGTGAGAGGGAATCACTGGGGACCCTTCTGGTGTGAGGGGGATCTCTGGGGACCCTGCTGTGAGGGGGATCACTGGGATCCTGCTGTGAGGGGAATCTCTGGGGACCCTGCTGTGAGGGGGATCTCTGGGGACCCTGCTGTGAGGGAGATCACTGGGGACCCTGTTGTAAGGGGGATCACTGGGGACCCTTCTGGTGTGAGGGGGATCTCTGTTGACCCTGCTGTGAGGGGGATCACTGGGTACCCTGCTGTGAGGGGGATCTCTGGGGAACCTGCATTGAGGGGGATCACTGGGGACCCTGCAGTGAGGGGGATCTCTGGGGACCCTGCTGTGAGGGGATCACTGAGGACCCTGCTGCGAGGGGGATCACTGGGGACCCTGATGTTAGGGGGAACTCTGGGGACCCTGCTGTGAGAGGGATCACTGGGGACCCTGCTGTGAGGGGGATCTCTGGGGACCCTGCTGTGAGGGGGATCTCTGGGGACCCTGCTGTGAGGGGGATCTCTGGGGACCCTTCTGTGAGGGGGATCACTGGGGACCCTGTTGTGAGGGGGATCTCTGGGACACTGCTGTGAGGGGGATCACTGGGGAACCTGCTGTGAGGGGGATCTCTTGGACCCTGCTGTGAGGGGGATCTCTGGGGACCCTGCTGTGAGGGGGATCACTGGGGACCCTGTTGTGAGGGGGATCTCTGGGACACTGCTGTGAGGGGGATCACTGGGGAACCTGCTGTGAGGGGGATCTCTTGGACCCTGCTGTGAGGGGGATCTCTGGGGACCCTGCTGTGAGGGGGATCACTGGGGACCCTTCTGGTGTGAGGGGGATCTCTAGGGACCCTGCTGTGAGGGGGATTACTGGGGACCCTTCTGGTGTGAGGGGAATCTCTGGGGACCCTGCTCTGAAGGGGATCTCTGGGGACCCTGCTGTGAGGGGGATCACTGGGGACCCTGCTGTGAGGGGGATTACTGGGGACCCTTCTGGTGTGAGGGGGATCTCTGGGGACCATGCTGTGAGGGGGATCACTGGGGACCCTGCTTTGAGCGGGATCTGTGGGGACCCTGCTGTGAGGGAATCACTGGTGACCCTTTTGGTGTGAGGGGGATCTCTGGGGACCCTGCTGTGAGGGGTATCACTGGGGACCATGCTGTGAGGGGGATCTCTGGGGACCCTGCTGTGAGGGGGATCTCTGGGGACCCTGCTGTGAGGGGGATTTCTGGGACCCTGCTGTGAGGGGGATGACTGGGGACCCTGCTGTGAGGGGGATCTCTGGGGACCCTGCTGTGAGGGGGATCTCTGGGGACTCTGCTGTGAGGGGGATCACTGGGGACCCTGCTGTGAGGGGGATCTCTGGGGACCCTGCTGTGAGGGGGATCACTGGGGACCCTGCTGTGAGGGGGATCACTGGGGACCCTGCTGTGAGGGGGATCTCTGGGGACCCTGCTGTGAGGGGGATCACTGGGGACCCTGCTGTGAGGGGGATCACTGGGGACCCTGCTGTGATGGGGATCTCTGGGGACCCTGATGTGAGGGGGATCTCTTGGACCCTGCTGTGAGGGGGATCACTGGGGACCCTGCTGTGAGGGGGATCTCTGGGGACCCTGCTGTGATGGGGATCACTGGGGACCATGCTGTGAGGAGGATCTCTGGAGACCCTGCTGTGAGGGGGATCTCTTGGGACCCTGCTGTGAGGGGGGTCACTAGGGACCCTGCTGTGAGGGGAATCACTGGGGACCCTGCTATGAGCAGGATCTGTGGGGACCCTGCTGTGAGGGGGATCACTGGGGACCCTTCTGGTGTGAGGGGGATCTCTGGGGACCCTGCTGTGAGGGGTATCACTGGGGACCCTGCTGTGAGGGGGGATCTCTGGGGACCCTGCTGTGAGGGGGATCACTGGGGACCCTGCTGTTAGGGGATCTCTGGGGACCCTGCTGTGAGGGGGATTTCTGGGACCCTGCTGTGAGGGGGATCACTGGGGACCCTGCTGTGAGGGGGATCACTGGGGACCCTGCTGTGATGGGGATCACTGGGGACCATGCTGTGAGGAGAATCTCTGGAGACCCTAGTGTGAGTTGGATCACTGGGGACCCTGCTGTGAGGGTGATCTCTGGGGACCCTGCTGTGAGGGGTATCACTGGGGACCCTGCTGTGAGGGGGATCTCTGGGGACCCTGCTGTGAGGGGGATCACTGGGGACCCTGCTGTGAGGGGGATCACTGTTGACCCTCCTGTGAGGGGGATCTCTGGGGACCCTGCTGTGAGGGGGATCTCTGGGGACCCTGCTGTGAGGGGGATCTCTGGGGACCCTGCTGTGAGGGGGATCTCTGGGGACCCTGCTGTGAGGGGGGTCACTGGGGACCCTGCTGTTAGGGGGATCACTGGGGACCCTGCTGTGAGGGGGATCACTGGGGACCCTGCAGTGAGGGGGTATCTGGGGACCCTGCTGTGAGGGGGATCTCTGGGGACCCTGCTGTGAGGGGGGTCATTGGGGACCCTGCTGTTAGGGAGATCACTGGGGACCCTGCTGTGAGGGGGATCACTGGGGACCCTGCAGTGAGGGGGGTCTCTGGGGACCCTGCTGTGAGGGGGATCTCTGGGGAACCTGCTGTGAAGGGGATCACTGGGGAACCTGCTGTGAGGGGATCTCTGTAGACCCTGCTGTGAGGGGGATCTCTGGGGATCCTGCTGCGAGGGGGATCACTGGGGACCATTCTGGTGTGAGGGGGATCTCTGGGGACCCTGCTGTGAGGGGGTCACTGGGGACCCTGCTGTGAGGGGGATCTCTGGGGACCATGCTGTGAGGGGGATCACTGTGGACCCTGCTGTGAGGGGGATCTCTGGGGACCCTGTTGTGATGGGGATCACTGGGGACCCTGCATTGAGGGGGTCTCTGCGGACCCTGCTGTGAGGGGGATCTCTGGGGACCCTGCTGTGAGGGGGGTCATTGGGGACCCTGCTGTTAGGGAGATCACTGGGGACCCTGCTGTGAGGGGGATCACTGGGGACCCTGCAGTGAGGGGGGTCTCTGGGGACCCTGCTGTGAGGGGGATCTCTGGGGAACCTGCTGTGAAGGGGATCACTGGGGAACCTGCTGTGAGGGGATCTCTGTAGACCCTGCTGTGAGGGGGATCACTGGGGTCCCTTCTGGTGTGAGGGGGATCTCTGGGGATCCTGCTGCAAGGGGGATCACTGGGGACCATTCTGGTGTGAGGGGGATCTCTGGGGACCCTGCTGTGAGGGGGTCACTGGGGACCCTGCTGTGAGGGGGATCTCTGGGGACCATGCTGTGAGGGGGATCACTGTGGACCCTGCTGTGAGGGGGATCTCTGGGGACCCTGTTGTGATGGGGTCACTGGGGACTCTGTTGTGATGGGGTCATTGGGGACCCTGCTGTTATGGGGGTCACTGGGAACCCTGATCTAAGGGGAATCTCTATGGACCCTGATGTTAGGGGGAGCTCTGGAGGCCCTGTTTTAGGCTGAGGGGAATATGGTAACCCTGATTTAAATAGGGGGGGTATCTGGTAAACCTAATGTAAGGGGGAGACTCTGGGGTCCCTGAGGTAGGAGAGTGAATTTTGGGGACCCTAATGAAAAGGGAGAACTCTGAAGTAAGGGTGGAATATTAGGGAACCTGATGTGAGAGATGACTCGGGGCCCTGATGTAAGGGGGGGATCTTGATGTAAGAAGTCGGGGCCCTGATGTAAGGGGGGACTTTGGGGACCCTAATGAAAGGAGGGGACTGATGTAAGTGGGAACTCTGGGGACCCTGATGTAAAGGAGTAGTACTGCTGTACTACCATGATGAAATCATGTGCACAGCAGTGGTGTGGAGCCATAGAACTGCATTAGTCATGTCCAGTTCAGGCAACACCCATTAAATTGATAAGCTGTTTAAGTTTTGCTGTGGTATGTATAAAGCTATGAGCAGTAATATGTTAGTGTTCAGGTATGGGATGGTAAAGCCATGGAGCAACTACCTGGTTTTACTACCCCCTGGCTGCACCACGGAACAAAGCCTTACTCCTTAAGATCCACACAGGGCCCCTTAGATAAATGCACCCCACAGAGCTCCCACCTTCCCAGCTACCCTCCCTCGTCAAACCACCACCAAATCAGTCCTTAGACTCACACCACATTTTTCATTCCAGTGAATCCACCAATGCAGGGGCATCTCTTCCTCACACTGATGCTGGGGATTTCTTTCTAAATCACTGTGAGCCCCATATTTAATTGCAGGATAGAATATGTACTGCTGTTAAACTCATATGTTACATATGTTTTGGTGAGACGTGCTGCGCGCATTGCTATTTACCCCACCTCACCTCCTACTCCACCGGGAGGCAAGGTAAGTATGTAAGTGGTCTTGGGAAAGCTTTTTTGATATAAACTAGTCGTGCAGGGTTTACAGCAGTGGAATGTGTGCTTTTCCTGACACAATGGAGATTCATACTTTACTGTGCTGGCTAAGGTAAGTCATATATTATGCAATTTTCTTAACTTACACCACAGGTGGAAGGAAAGAAACTTGCTCAAATTCCCCATCAACACAGTCAGTGTTCATGGGGGAATGACTCCCACAGCATTTATGTGTTCTGCCGGTGTGGAGCAATGGGAGCCTTCACTGCTGGCAGAACATAATGATTAGCATGGATATAGCCAGCAGCACTAATCGTTCGGGAAAAAACTGACAGGCTGATTTTACACAAGTGGATATACTGTATAGATTATACAATCAGAGTGCCCTTACATGGATCAAAATTCTTTCGGACCCTGCTGAACCGGTCAAATTTTGATCCATGTATGGCAGAGTTTACTGGATTAAATGCTTGGAATGTATGTATTGTTTTCCAAAAGAGTTACTTAAAAATTAGAACTATAGAGGTTTATTAGTAATTAGTTCATGCATATTAGTTGTTAATGTAATTCCTTTCATACCTAAGCCTTTATACCTACAAAGTTTATAAATGACTATTTAAATATGCAAAAGATGGACATCTGCATGTTAACTTAAGAGAATAACATTAAATGAGGTAAAAGATGACAGTACCAAATTATACTGTAATATACATGCTTTTCAAAGTTTCCTGTTGTTCCTAAGAGTCGAACATAAATAATTCCTTCAGTTTTCTGGACTGCTTCCAGCGTTCATCTTTGTGATGTCTCTACCTACCTTTGATCTCAGGTCTGGTTTCAGGACTGTTCTTTTGGCAAGATATAAAATCTCCTGGTATTGTAAATGAACAATCTTTAATAAATATTTATTAGGACATGAATACATAGCCATACATTACTGTTCTGCTGATAACAGTAGATGCTAGGCACAAAAATATATTAGTATAGAAACCAATACTATAGCAATGATACAGGGTATCTTTGTATGCTTAAATCATATTGTCCTGTACTATACAATGTCACTGCAGAAATTCTCAAGTAAGTTCAAATTCACTGAAACTAGGTACATTTAAAATTGTTCACACAGGGCAATTAGCCCCCAGTAATGATGTTTATATTTATATGCAAATGCATCTGCAAGTAAAAGGATCTTTAGTGGAAGCACTATGCAAATACTTCTGGGAAATCTGAACATCCCATCTGTCTCTACCATTTTAAATATCTTCTATTAATTCTGCATGCCATCTATTTTTGTTCTAAGGACTTTTCTATTCCTAAGTACTCTAATTAATTCATCATACAGCGTTTCTCAATTATGTTGGTGCTATTTTCTTTAGCTTAATGATGGTCGTTTCAGTATAAATAAAGATGCTATCGCTTATAGTGGGCAACCAGAAGAACAAACGCTGGGTTGAACCCTTGTAAAAATTGAACTGCATCACATAAGAAAACAATTTACTAGTTACATTTCTGTAATACATTGATCAGCTCAAAAAATTCTTAATTGTGAAAAAGCAGACATTGTCATCATTACTACATTTCAAATAGGTTTAGCAGATTAGAACATGTATTATGCAATTCATAGACAATCCATAGACAGGAACCCTAACAAAACAAAAAACACTTTTTTTCTACTTTGTGCAGTGTTAGATGAGACCTTCCTGTCTCAAACCTGGAGCAAAATAGCATCGGTCTGTGCAGCACTCATCCATCCATAGGCAACTTTGTATTCTATCAAAGAGTATAAAGCTTCCTCTGACTGGCTGAGTCAGAGAGGCGCAGAGTTAGATGCGTCTTACAGTGATCATGGTGGACTCTAAATCCCTTAGTCTCTGCTCTGTCATAAGTGAAAAGTTGTATAATTACTGAACTACACTCCCTCTTTATGTTCTCCCTGTTTGGAAATGTCTGGAGTATTTCTCGAGGTTTGAGGAGGAAGTCTTATTTTATTGTAGGTTTATCATCTTTATGGGGCTAATGCCGCGTAGACACGAGTGGACTTTACGGCGGACTTTGCCCGGCAGACTGGATTTCCTCGGACAATTCGATCGTGTGTGGGCTCCAGCGGACTTTGTTTGCTCAAAAGTTGGACGGACTTAGATTTGAAACTTGTTTAAAATGTATCCGTTGAAATCGAGTCCGGTCGAAAAGTCCGCCGTCTGTATGCTAGTTCGATGGACAAAAAGCCACGCTAGGGCAGCTATTGGCTACTGGCTATGAACTTCCTTGTTTTAGTCCGGTCGTACGTCATCACGTCCGAATTCTACGGACTTTGGTGGATTGTGTGTAGGCAAGTCCGTTCATTCAGAAAGTCCGTCGTAAAGTACGTCGAAAAATCCGACGGGCAAAGTCCGCCGTAAAGTCCGCTCGTGTGTACGCGGCATTAGTCATATGTTGCTTTATGTTTGGCCCAAATTATTGGGTTCTTTTTCATTAATAATTGTTTATTAAAATAAAGTAAAAGAGAAAGACATATAACGATAATTATACAGTCTGGAGGACAAAATACACGGGTTCATAAGCACATACAGACTCAGTCAAGGTCATGTAACCTTTTTTGGCCTCTGAAAGTAGAAGAGGGTTAAATCAAGTAATTGTAACCTCTGGCCAGGCAGAGGTGCAAACCTATATGAGCATTAGAACTAAACAAAATAAAGAAACTTGTCCAACTTGAAAGCGATTTCCATAGGAGAGAGTGAGTAGTAAAGATCGGGGGGGGGGTAAAGAGGGGATTAAGTATGAAAGCAAAGAAGAGATGGGGGAGGGAATAGGGAAGGGGTAGAGGATGGGATGGGAAGGATCGTCGGCATGCATGTTGTCATATTTAGAATATCTAACACAAAAAACACATTGAGGTCAGGAGACTGTGGGACAAACTATATTTGTCCAAAGGTTTGTTAATAGGGTGGAGGAATCAACCCGGGGTGGTTGATTGGATGTCCTGAGGGACCTTTGACATGATATCTTTGTAACAGGACGTGGAAGTAAACTTTATCCAGGGGTCCCAAGGTTACCATATGGCGATTAGAGGTGTCTTTGGTGCTGTGGGTCATGCCTTCCAGGAGATGAACCTCGGCAAACTTTTGTAGCCAATTCTTCATGGATGGAATTGTATGTTGGCCCCAATGAGTGGGAATGAGTGCCTTGGCCGTGTTTAATAAGTGAGGGATGACTGAGTGTTCGTAAATGCCAATGGGCTCCTTAGTAGCATGGGAGAGGATGATCCAAGGGTCGTTGGGGAGGATATTATCTGCGATCTGAAGTATCAAATTGAAGATGTTGGCCCAGAAGGGGCGGTTTAGTGGGCAGGTCCACCAAATGTGAGCGTGAGTAGCTATGTTCCCACAGTTCCTCCAACACAACGGGGAACTGGCGGGGAATATTTGATGTAGCTTGCATGGGGTGTAATGCCACCTGGTAAGTAGTTTATAGTTGCCTTCCGCCATTTTCGATGCAAGGGAGGAGACATGAGCTAGCTGTAGGACTTTATGCTTTTGTTTGCTCGTGATGGGTGAATCAAGATCGGTTTCACATTTAACAAGGAAGGACAGGTGTGAAGGGTTTTGGAGAGCGATAAGGGCTTTGTAGAACAACAAGATGCAGTGCAGAGGTGGTTCCTTTTGGTTGAATACATCTTCAATGCCATTTAAGTCTTGTAGACCTCGCAATGGACGAGGGAAATACATAAGGAAGCGTTGTATTTGGTTGTTTCTCCATTTGGAAAAAGAAAATGGGGAAATTGGCGCTGTCCTATTAAAATAGAAATTGCCCAAACCTTATAAAATTTTAACAATATGTGTAAAACAAAAAAGGGTATTTTTAAGGTGCCTTACCCCTTCATTTGTGCCAAATTTATAAATACTTAAAAAATTCCTTTAAAGTGATCGTGCTACTCCTCTGTGTAACTTAAATAAATATCACAGTGTATGGGTTTAGTTTAAATGTGCTCCACCTCTGTTACAACATAACAACCATGTTAAAAATGTCATTCAGTAACCTCCTATAGTATTAGTGCCATAAAATTAAGGGCTAGCAGTAACCATGTGAGGGTCTCCTTGTATCCCTTTTAAGTGCGGTACCAGAAGTGCACTGCGCATGAAGTGAAACAAAAGTGCATTGAACTATAAATACTAAAATACATATAGACTAAATTCATATGAGCAAATCCATAAAGACAAAAGTCCAAACCATTAGTATTCATATAAAAAGTACATCTGTGGGAAATGAAAGTCCCTGAAATAAAACCCAAACAGGGTAAAAGAGTCTTAATATTAGAAGAAAGGATGTTTAGGAACGTCAGGATCGATTAACATGCATTCACAGCTGCCCAAAGGGTGGTAATAGGTGACTCCTGTGCATATAGAAACCGGTGACTCCAAGTGCTCCCCCCCATGCTCCCCCACTCAACAGATTTCATCACCCTCAAAGGGGTATTAGGCAAGAGAGTGGGTGCCTCAGGATGATTGCCTCTGTTGGATGTCCCTCTACCGCTCTACTCATTCATAGGCTCCTTCTTGTGTACTGGTGGTGAGCATCCCCTTCTCCGAGTCTGGATGTTTCCACTTATTTCCACCTCCGTGCTGTTAAATCCTGCATCCTTGGCTCAGCTCCCAGGTTCCTACAGGGCCCCGTGTTACTACGATCTGTATCCGTCTACTCTACACCGAACTCCATGTGTCCCCACACATGGAGTTCGGTGTAGAGTAGACGGATACAGATCGTAGTAACACGGGGCCCTGTAGGAACCTGGGAGCTGAGCCAAGGATGCAGGATTTAACAGCACGGAGGTGGAAATAAGTGGAAACATCCAAACTCGGAGAAGGGGATCCTCACCACCAGTACACAAGAAGGAGCCTATGAATGAGTAGAGCGGTAGAGGGACATCCAACAGAGGCAATCATCCTGAGGCACCCACTCTCTTGCCTAATACCCCTTTGAGGGTGACGGAATCTGGTGAGTGGGGGAGCACGGGGGGGAGCACTTGGAGTCACCGGTTTCTATATGCACAGGAGTCACCTATTACCACCCTTTGGACAGCTGTGAATGCATGTTAATCGATCCTGACGTTCCTAAACATCCTTTCTTCTAATATTAAGACTCTTTTACCCTGTTTGGGTTTTATTTCAGGGACTTTCATTTCCCACAGATGTACTTTTTATATGAATACTAATGGTTTGGACTTTTGTCTTTATGGATTTGCTCATATGAATTTAGTCTATATGTATTTTAGTATTTATAGTTCAATGCACTTTTGTTTCACTTCATGCACAGTGCACTTCTGGTACCGCACTTAAAAGGGATACAAGGAGACCCTCACATGGTTACTGCTAGCCCTTAATTTTATGGCATTAATACTATAGGAGGTTACTGAATGACATTTTTAACATGGTTGTTATGTTGTAACAGAGGTGGAACACATTTAAACTAAACCCATACACTGTGATATTTATTTAAGTTACACAGAGGAGTAGCACGATCACTTTAAAGGAATTTTTTAAGTATTTATAAATTTGGCACAAATGAAGGGGTAAGGCACCTTAAAAATACCCTTTTTTGTTTTACACATATTGTTAAAATTTTATAAGGTTTGGGCAATTTCTATTTTAATAGGGCAGCGCCAATTTCCCTATTTTCTTTTTCCAATACATCCAATTAACTCCTAATTAGGAATTAATTAAGGGGAGGCAGCAGCCCTTCCAATATCCTAAGCGCAGACTCTCAATATACTAATTGTTTCTCCATTTATCCATAAATGTAATGGGATTAGAATGTAGTATCTCTGATAGCAGTTTAAGGGTATTGGAGTGAAGAATATGATGTAGCAGAAGGGGTTCTTCTTCTGGTGCCCAAGATTTAAATCCCGGATTCAATAGGCCGGGTCGGAAATGGTTGTGGTTGAGAAGAAGCATCAGAGGGGAGTCATGTGTCCAGGAGAACTTTTTGTGTAGTGCATCCCACACGTCTAAAGAAGAGGTGGTGAGGGACAAGGTCGTTTGAGTGAGTTTTCTGGAGGATCGGGGTATCCAGGGAGCAACAGAAAGGTCCACCCCACTTAAGAAGTGTTCTAGCTGCACCCATAGTTTAGAGTTCCTAGCATATTTCCAGTCTGCCAATCTTGATAACACCACAGCATGATAGTAAGCTTTAAGGTTTGGAAGGGCCAGGCCCCCAGAGCACTTGGTGCGAAATAGCACCTGCCTGGAAACTCTGGGGTGTCTGTCCCCTCCAAACAAAGCAGGAGATCAAGGTCTGCAATAAGTTAAAGAACCCTATAGGAACACCCAGTGGGATCATTTGGAAGATAAAGAGAATTCGGAGCAGGACATTCATTTTAATAACATTTACTTTACCCAACCAGGAATGAGACAGGTTAGACCCTTTCCAAAGATCTTTTCTAATACCGTTTAATAGGGGCGTTTAGTTATGTTTAAAGAGGGAGTGGAAATTAGGGGTAAGGTGTATGCCTAGGTATTTCATGTTCTTTTGTTCCCATCTAAAGGGGAAAAGAGATTTTAATGAATCCGCCTCTGATCTGGGAAGATTGATGTTCAGAATTTCAGATTTGGAGAGGTTTATTTTGAAGTTGGATATCATTTTGAAGGTAGAAAATGCTGACATTAGGTTTGGGCGTGAGATACGTGGTTGTTGAATGAAGAATAGGATGTCATCAGCATAAGCTGCGTATTTATAAATTCTATTGCCTACATGGATGCCATTAATACTAGTGTTGTGTCTAATTGTGGCCAAGAAGGGTTCTAAAGTAATGGCGAAGAGAAGAGCGGACAGGGGGCAACCTTGCCTAGTACCATTGTGTAGGGTAAAAGGATCGCTCAGTGTGCCATTTATATGGATTTGTGCAATGAGGTTGGAGTAGAGAGAGGAGATACGATGAAACATCTTGGAGCCTAAGCCAAAGTAACGTAGGGTCATCTTGAGGTAGTCCCAATCCACCCTATCGAAAGTTTTTTCAGCATCGGTGGAAAGGAGTAGTCTGGATCGGGTATATCTATGTACGTATTGAATTAGGGATATGGTTCGTAAGGAGTTATCTTTACCGTCTCTGTTGGGTATAAAACCTGTTTGGTCTGCCGAAATCCATCTGGGTAGTAGGGGGAGTATCTGATTTGCCATTACTTTGGCATATAGCTTAACATCTACATTTAATAGTGAAATTGGTCTGTAACTGCTACACAGGGTAGGGTCTTTGCTGGGTTTGGGGATGACTGCTAAGAGGGATTCTGGGTGTAGGCCTGAGGAATGGGAGATTGAGTTAGCGTAAGCTGTGAGGCGGGGAAGTAGGATGTCACTAAATGTTTTATAGTGTAAAATGGTGTACCCATCTGGTCCAGGGGCTTTTCCGGAGGGGGAGGATTTCAAAGCGTTTTGGAACTCTTCAACAGAGAAGTCAGTTTCCATTTCGGTAAGGACCGATCGAGACAGTTTAGGTAGATTAGCCCCTTTCAGATAGGAGAGCATGCAACTGCGTTTCTCTTTTTGAGATAGAGAGGAAAGACCGTTTGTAACATTGTAAAGGTCTGCATAAAATTCCCTGAATGCTTTGGCAATGTGGGGGGTAGCATGCGCAAGCTATCCCGTCTCAAGTTTAATTTTGGAGATAAATGACCTAGACTGCTTAGCTCTAAGGGATCTGGCAAGTTGTTTCCCTGGTTTATTCCCCCACTCATAGAGTTTTTGTGATATGTGTTGGAATTTACGCTTGGTTTCTAAGTCAAGGAGGTTCTTCAGCTCCTCGCGTTTGAGTGTGAGGGCTTCGATATGCTTGGTATGTAATGAGAGTTTATGTTGTTTTGGCGAGGTTAGCTAATTGTTGCAAAACCTGTTCAATCTGTTGACCATGTTCTCTTTTTTTCCTTGCACCAAGTTCGATAAGTCTACCTCTCATAGTAGTTTTATGAGCTTCCCACACAATTGAGGGAGAAGTTTCAGAAGATTTATTCTCCCTGAAATATTGTGCCAGGTGAGAGGACAGCATAGAGACCTCTGTTTGGTTAGAAAGGAGAGAGTCATTGAGTTTCCAATTATTAGTGCGGTGTGTTAAAGTGGGCATGGTCAGACGCATCGATACAGGTGCATGATCCGGTATAGACGCAATGCCTCTGTGGGATGAGCGCAGAAGAGGGATGTGAAAGTGGTCCAGAAAGATATTATCTATTCTGGAGTAGGATTGTTGCGTTTTGGAAAAGTGGGAGAAATCTTTTTCTTTGGGATGTAGAAGGCGCCAGACATCTAGTAATTGAAGGTCTAGGAGCCTTTTCTTGACATAAGCTAAGCGTTTGAACGAGATGTTGGATCGGCCTTGGGAGGTGTCTAGTGCAGGGTCAAGTGGCATGTTTATATCGCCTGCAAGGATGACTATTCCTTTGGCAAATTGCAATAAATTTGTGAGAATTTGGGAGAAAAAGGCAGGTTGGTTACAATTAGGACAATAAACATTTGCTAGGGTGCACTGGGTATTGCCTAGAAAGCCCTTAAGGAAGAGAAAGCGACCATGAACATCTGCTAACATGTCTGTAAGGCGAAAGGGTACGCTCCCACTAAACCCAATGGCTACGCCTTTGGCTTTATTAGTATCAGATAAACTATAATACCATTGTGGAAAGTGTGGCAGGGTCAATTTAACCAGTGTTGAGTGGGTTAAATGCGTTTCCTGAAGAAAAGCAATAGAGCATGCGGATTTCTTCAGTTCACGTAAAACTTGGTGCCGTTTTGCGGCAACATTCAGGCCCCGAACATTGTAGGAAGTAATTATTAGCGCAGCCATTATGACAGTGAAGTGCGACCCTTTAGCTCATTCATCCATGCATGCCAACAAGGAGGGGGAAAGGGGGGGGAGTAAAGATTAGAGGAAAACCAGAAAGGAGAGAAAGAAAAAAAGAGCATATATAGAGAATATATTCATATGCTGAGAAACAAATGGGAGTTGCAAGAGAATCATGCAGAAATCTGCGGTGGTCCCTATGGGGAGAGAGAGAGCAAGCAGCCATCCAGATCTTGAAAGAAAGACTGAATAATGTACTTTGTAGGCTGCCTGTACTCGCCAACCCCAGGAGAAGGGGGGCAGGGGACATTTTGCTGGATAGATACGGGGGAGCAGTGTGCCCCGCCAGCACCCAGCCTGCATAAAAAACGTACATTAGTAAGAAAATAAGCTTTAGCAAAGCCTTTTCCCTTACCCCTTCTTCCCCCTTTTCCTTCCTCTCTTTTTTTTTTTTAGCTTTGTTCCTTGTTAAAAAAGAAGATAAAAGGGGAAAAAATAGGAACACAATGAACTTGATGAAATAACTTGTAAATAAACCAAACAAATAGGGTGATAGGCAAAGCAGTAATACCCAATATGGTGTCAAACCTGTGTCAATCGCGTAGACTCAGGTAAAGCTGCATAAGTGTCTCAAAAGTGTAGAAGTGGTGTTTCAAGCCCAGTTGTGTTAGACACTCAGTTAAGCAAAGGGAATTTGGGTAGGTCAGAGTTCCTCTCAGCCGTGTTTTTGGGAGCAGCCGGGAACCGAGGTGTGTTTCTTTTTTGATGGGGTTTTCCGCCACTGAGGGTCTAGAGGGACTGAGAATCTAGGAGTGGGGTCTTGCCATTCCGGGAGTTCCACTGGCGGCAAGTTAAGATCTTGCAGGAAGGTTGAGAGCTCCTCATGGAACCGGAGGGTAAAGGAGCGGCCATTTTCAGTAGCAATTTAACATGCAGGGAAGCCCCCCTGTACATGATCCCGTCAGTGCACAATTGATCGAGAAGTGGTTTCAGGGCTCTGCGGCAGTCTAGGGTCTCCTTAGAAAGGTCTGGGAAGATGTTGATGACTGCCCCATCAAAGTCAATGTTAGGGGTGCTCCGCATTTTGGTCATGACAGCAATTTTGTCTTCAAAATAGTGGAGACAACCAATAACATCTCTGGGCTGATCTAATGTAACATTGCGGGGCCTCAGAGCACGGTGCACTTGATCGAATCACAGTGGGTCAGTGACAGGGTTGCCCAGTATTGTGTTAAGAATACTGCGGATTGATGGTTCGAGATCGTTATCCCTGGTTGCTTCTGGTAACCCCCTGATGCGCAGATTATTCCTGCGATTACGATTCTCGAGATCTTTGAGTTTATACAGGGAAGCACGGTGGTCAAAGGCTAGTTGTGTGACAGTCTCTTGCAGTTCTTTAATGACCGCTGCATGAGAGTCCTGACGCTGCTCTGTCTCCTCTATTCTGACCAGTATATGTGACATGTTTGCTCTAACTGCAGTGATATCCTTTTTAATAGACTTTTCTAGGCTATGAAACATCCCTGCAAGTTCTTTTCCCACTCACCAGCAATGTCATTTTGGAGCCAGCAGGGGATCCAGGGTCTTCCATGAGGTCCGAGCAGCAAGAGGAGGCAGGGGTGTTCTGTCCACCAGATGTTTTATATTGGTTATTTGTACCTGTGTTGTTAAATTTACATGCAAAATGTGTAATTTACATAAGACAATCATATGTGGTGTGCAGGCTCCATCTAGCGTTCCTTTTTGGTATTGCTGCAGTTATTTTTAATTGTTTATTGTATGTGTAAATAAGGAAGTTGTCAGCAAGCAGGGAATTCTGGGTAGAATCTTGGCAGGAAGTGAACCATCCACCATTAGGGATGAGCCGAACACCCCCCGGTTCGGTTCGCACCAGAACCCGCGAACGGACCGCAAGTTCGCACGAACGTTAGAACCCCATTGACGTCTATGGGACTCGAACGTTCGAAATCAAAAGTGCTCATTTTAAAGGCTAATTTGCATGGTATTGTCCTAAAAAGGGTGTGGGGACCCGGGTCCTACCCCAGGGGACATGTATCAATGCAAAAAAAACTTTTAAAAACGGCCGTTTTTTCGGGAGCAGTGATTTTAATGATGCTTAAAGTAAAAAAAAAAAAGTGAAATATTCCTTTAAATATCGTACCTGGGGGGTGTCTATAGTATGCCTGTAAAGTGACGCGTGTTTCCCATGTTTAGAACAGTCCCTGCACCAAATGTCATTTTTAAAGGAAAAAATCTCATTTAAAACTGCTTGCGGGTTTAATGTCATGTCGGGTCCTGGCAATATGGATGAAAATCAGTGAGACAAACGGCATGGGTACCCCCCAGTCCATTACCAGGCCCTTTGGGTCTTGTATGGATATTAAGGGGAACCCCGCACCCAAATTAAAATAAGGAAAGGTGTGGGGCCACCAGGCCCTATATACTCTGAACAGCAGTATACAGGCGGTGCAAACAAGACAGGGACTGTAGGTTTGTTGTTAAGTAGAATCTGTTTGTAATTTTGAACATTTTTAACGTGTTTAGCTCCAGCCAAAAAATCTTTTCTAAGCTTTTTGGAAAACATAGGGAAGGGTTATCACCCCTGTGACATTTGTTTTGCGTCTTTCCTCCTCTTCAGAAGATTTCACCTCACTTTTTTGTCCCAATGAAAAATGTTTTTTGAAAATTTGGGTTTTTTTGTGGAACAAGGATTGGAAAGCATCAGTGGAAAGGAGAAATTGTTTTCCCATATTAACTCTTACATGAGAGAATTTCCCTTCCTAGGGGTAGATTTCATCTCACTTCCTGTTGTCTCCTTCCGTTTGCAAGTAGGAGTCGTTTGTAAGTTAGATGTTTGAAAGTAGGGTCCTGCCCTATATACTCAGCAGAAATTTGGGCCTTAGGTGTTGCTGTGGCCAAAACACTGTAAGCCCTCACAGGGCCCTGCTGTGAAATATTAGATCAAGAATTGTAATTACATGCCCCTGTTGAACAGGAGCTGAAAAATTAGGCCTTAGGCACTGGTGCTGGTGCCACAACACTGCAACCCCTCACAGACACTCTAGTTGGAACGCAGGAACGAGCCCTGCTGCAAAGTATTGCATCAAAAATTGTAATTACACGCCCCTGTTAGACAGGGGCAGAAAAATTGGGCCTTAGGCACTGGTGCTGGTGCCACAACACTGCAACCCCTCACAGACACTCTAGTTGGAACGCAGGAACGAGCCCTGCTGCAAAGTATTGCATCAAAAATTGTAATTACACGCCCCTGTTAGACAGGGGCAGAAAAATTGGGCCTTAGGCACTGGTGCTGGTGCCACAACACTGCAACCCCTCACAGACACTCTAGTTGGAACGCAGGAACGAACCCTGCTGCAAAGTATTGCATCAAAAATTGTAATTACACGCCCCTGTTAGACAGGGGCAGAAAAATTGGGCCTTAGGCACTGGTGCTGGTGCCACAACACTGCAACCCCTCACAGACACTCTAGTTGGAACGCAGGAACGAGCCCTGCTGCAAAGTATTGCATCAAAAATTGTAATTACACGCCCCTGTTAGACAGGGGCAGAAAAATTGGGCCTTAGGCACTGGTGCTGGTGCCACAACACTGCAACCCCTCACAGACACTCTAGTTGGAATGCAGGAACGAGCCCTGCTGCAAAGTATTACATCAAAAATTGTAATTACACGCCCCTGTTATACAGGGGCTGAAAAATTGTGCCTTAGGCACTGGTGGTGGCGCCCAGAACCAAAAATGTTCTTACAAGCTATCAGCGTGATGATTGAGGAGGAAGAGGATAATTACTCAGGGATAGTCACTCAGCATCAGCATAGGCAGTCTTTGAAGGGATCTGAAAAAAATTATTCAGTTACATCAGCATCAGGTGCTTGGTAGCTGGTGGTGATCCAAGACTGATTCATTTTTATGAAGGTCAGCCGATCGACCGAGTCAGTGGACAGACGCACCCTGTGATCGGTTACCACGCCTCCAGCAGCACTGAATGTGCGTTCCGAAAGAACGCTGGATGCAGGACAGGCCAGTAGCTCAATTGCATACTGTGCAAGCTCTGGCCAGTGATCCATCCTCAAGACCCAGTAACCCAGAGGATTTTCGGTGGGAAAGGTGTCCAAGTCTGATCTTGCCCCTAGGTATTCCTGCACCATGTAAAACAGACGCTGGCGATGGTTGCTGGAACCGATCATACCTTGGGGCTGCGGACCAAAAAATTGTCTGAACGCATCGGTCAGACGGCCACCTTCTCCACCGCTCCTTCTTTGACTGACCGAAGCCTCAGCAACACGTTGTCCAGAAACAGGAGTTTGTAACCTCCCAGTCTCTGGGAACGCGTTGCACAGACCTTTCTGCAAGGCCTCCCGAAGATGTTTCATCCTCTGCTCCCTCTGCGATGGCAAGATAAGGTCCGCAACCTTACCCTTGTAACGTGGATCAAGGAGGGTTGCCAGCCAGTATTGGTCCTTCTCCTTGATACCACGAATACGAGGATCCTTACGCAGGCTTTGCAGGATCAGGGAGGCCATGCAGCGTAGGTTTGCTGAGGCATTCGGTCCGGAGTCCTCTGGGTCACTAAGGACAACAACGTCCGCAGCCACCTCCTCCCAGCCACGTACAAGTCCATGTGTTCCTTGGGACTGATCCCTTAAAGACTGCTGATGCTGAGTGCCAGGCTCCACCTCCATACTGACACAATCTTCCTCCTCCTCCTCCTCCTCCTCCTCGTCCTCTTCCTGTGTGATCGGCGGGCACGCAGGAACACTGTCTGGATAAAGGGGGCCTTGAGAGCTAAGGAAGTCCTCCTCTTCCTGCCTCTGTTCTGCCTCAAGTGCCCTGTCCATTATTCCACGCAGCGTGTGCTCCAACAGGTGGACAAGGGGGACAGTGTCACTGATGCATGCACTGTCAGTGCTCACCATCCTCGTGGCCTCCTCGAATGGTGACAGGACAGTGCATGCATCCCTGATCATGGCCCACTGGCGTGGGGAAAAAAAACCAAGGTCCCCTGACCCTGTCCTGGTGCCATAGTCGCACAGGTACTCATTTATGGCCCTCTGCTGCGTGTGCAGCCGCTGCAGCATGGCCAATGTCGAGTTCCACCTGGTGGGCATGTCACAGATTAGGCGGTTCTTGGGCAGGTTAAACTCCTTTTGGAGGTCCGTCAGCCGAGCACTGGCATTATATGACCGGCGGAAATGCACACAGACTTTCCTGGCCTGCCTCAGGACATCCTGTAAGCCCGGGTACCTGCCCAAGAACCGCTGCACCACCAAGTTAAGGACGTGAGCCAAACAGGGCACATGGGTCAGTTGTCCCTGTCGGAGGGCAGAGAGGAGGTTGGTGCCATTGTCGCAAACCACCATTCCTGCCTTAAGTTGGCGTGGCGTCAACCACCTCTGAACCTGCCCCTGCAGAGCTGACAGAACCTCTGCCCCAGTGTGGCTCCTGTCCCCCAAGCACACCAGCTCAAGCACCGCATGGCATCTTTTGGCCTGCGTACTTGCGTAGCCCCTTGAACGCCTACGGAGCACCGCTGGTTCCGAGGAAGAGGCCATGGAGGAAGAAGAAGAGGAGGGGGTGGAGGAGAGAGGTGTGTCACAATCAGCATTTTGGAGGCGTGGTGGCGGAACAACCTCCAACACTACTGCACCTTGTCCTGCATCCTTCCCAGCTGCCAGCAGAGTCACCCAATGCGCCGTGAAACTTAAGTAACGTCCCTGTCCATGCCTGCTGGACCATGAGTCAGCGGTAATATGCACCTTACCGCTGACCGCCCTGTCCAGCGAGGCATGGACATTGCCTTCCACATGCCGGTAGAGAGCTGGAATCGCCTTCCGTGAGAAAAAGTGGCGTTTGGGTACCTGCCACTGAGGAACCGCACATTCCACAAACTCACGGAAGGGGGCAGAGTCTACCAACTGAAAAGGCAGCAGTTGAAGTGCTAGCAATTTTGCCAAGCTAGCATTCAACCGCTGGGCATGTGGATGGCTGGGAGCAAACTTCTTTCGGCGGTGCAGCAGCTGGGGCAGGGAAATTTGCCTGGTACAATCTGGCGTCGGTGTACCAAAAGCAGATTGCCCACAAGTACTTGGCTGTGACACACCTAATTCTACACCTTCATTCCTCTCACTGCAGGTCTCAGAGAGGACTGAAGGTCTAGTGGGGTTGGAAATCTCAGCTGATGAGGAGCAAGGAGAGATCCTCTTTGTTCTTTGGTGTGGGTCTTTTAGATATGCTTGCCAACGAACTGCATGGCAGGTCAACATATGTCTGGTCAAGCATGTGGTACCCAAGCGGGAGATGTTTTGGCCACGCGAGATACGCTTGAGACATATGTTGCAAATAGCAGCGGTGCGATCTGATGCACTCGTCTCAAAAAAGGCCCACACCAAAGAACTTTTTGAATAACGCGCAGAGACTGCAGCGCCCTGCACATGTGGAGCTTTGGGGTGTGATGCAGTCAATGTGCTGCCCTTAGGCTGGCCCCTGGAGGGCATCCTGCCTCGTTGGTGATGTGCCGCCTCCTCCTCCTCCTCCTCCTCCTCTCTCCTATCAGGCACCCACGTTGAGTCAGTGACCTCATCATCCCCTCCCTCCTCATCACTGGAGCAAACCTGGCAGTATGCTGCAGCAGGGGGAGCATGACTGCCAGATTGCTGTCCTTCTTGGGCACCCCCTCTGTCCGTGCTCATGTTACTGCCTTCATCGAGCTCAGTATCATCATCAGAGCCTTCCAAACGCTGGGCATCCTCCTGGAGCATGTACCCAACACTGTGGTCAAACAGTTCGAGGGAATCCTCATGAGGACATGGTGGAGCTAGGGAAGGAGTCACTGATGACATTGAGCTGAGGGAAGAGGCCGCTGCTTTGCCAGACAAAGCACCCTGGGCATGGGTGAGAGAGGATGAGGAGGATGAGGACGGCTTGGTCATCCACTCGACCAAGTTTTCTGCATGTTGCGGCTCAACACGGCCAGCTGCCGAAAAAAAGGCCAAGCGTGTCCCATGGCCACGTGCTGATGAGGATGCACCGTCTCCACGACCAGCACTAGACACAGAGCCTGCTTGCCCTCTCTTATTGGCTTGTGACTGTCTGCCTCTCCTTCTTGGCCTTCCAGACATACTAATGGCCTGTAGCTGCACTAAGCTGGGATAGAACACCTGTAATTTTCTTCAGGTAGCTTTATATACTGTAACCAGACAAGCCTGCCTGTCAGTAGGAAGATAACAGGAACGGATCTAGCTGAACACTGTGAGCAGGACGCACTGCACTAAATGTAAATAGCAGGAACGGATCTAGCTGAACACTGTGAGCAGGACGCACTGACTGCACTAAATGTAAATAGCAGGAACGGATCTAGCTGAACACTGTGAGCAGGACGCACTGCACTAAATGTAAATAGCAGGAACAGATCTAGCTGAACACTGTGAGCAGGACGCACTGCACTAAATGTAAATAGCAGGAACGGATCTAGCTGAACACTGTGAGCAGGACGCACTGACTGCACTAAATGTAAATAGCAGGAACAGATCTAGCTGAACACTGTGAGCAGGACGCACTGCACTAAATGTAAATAGCAGGAACGGATCTAGCTGAACACTGTGAGCAGGACGCACTGACTGCACTAAATGTAAATAGCAGGAACAGATCTAGCTGAACACTGTGAGCAGGACGCACTGCACTAAATGTAAATAGCAGGAACAGATCTAGCTGAACACTGTGAGCAGGACGCACTGCACTAAATATAAATAGCAGGAACGGATCTAGCTGAACACTGTGAGCAGGACGCACTGACTGCACTAAATGTAAATAGCAGGAACAGATCTAGCTGAACACTGTGAGCAGGACGCACTGCACTAAATGTAAATAGCAGGAACAGATCTAGCTGAACACTGTGAGCAGGACGCACTGCACTAAATGTAAATAGCAGGAACGGATCTAGCTGAACACTGTGAGCAGGACGCACTGCACTAAATGTAAATAGCAGGAACGGATCTAGCTGAACACTGTGAGCAGGACGCACTGCACTAAATGTTAATAGCAGGAACGGATCTAGCTGAACACTGTGAGCAGGACGCACTGCACTAAATGTAAATAGCAGGAACGGATCTAGCTGAACACTGTGAGCAGGACTCACTGACTGCACTAAATGTAAATAGCAGGAACGGATCTAGCTGAACACTGTGAGCAGGACGCACTGCACTAAATGTAAATAGCAGGAACGGATCTAGCTGAACACTGTGAGCAGGACGCACTGCACTAAATGTAAATAGCAGGAACGGATCTAGCTGAACACTGTGAGCAGGACGCACTGACTGCACTAAATGTAAATAGCAGGAACGGATCTAGCTGAACACTGTGAGCAGGACGCACTGCACTAAATGTAAATAGCAGGAACAGATCTAGCTGAACACTGTGAGCAGGACGCACTGCACTAAATGTAAATAGCAGGAACGGATCTAGCTGAACACTGTGAGCAGGACGCACTGCACTAAATGTAAATAGCAGGAACGGATCTAGCTGAACACTGTGAGCAGGACGCACTGCACTAAATGTAAATAGCAGGAACGGATCTAGCTGAACACTGTGAGCAGGACGCACTGCACTAAATGTAAATAGCAGGAACGGATCTAGCTGAACACTGTGAGCAGGACGCACTGACTGCACTAAATGTAAATAGCAGGAACGGATCTAGCTGAACACTGTGAGCAGGACGCACTGCACTAAATGTAAATAGCAGGAACGGATCTAGCTGAACACTGTGAGCAGGACGCACTGCACTAAATGTAAATAGCAGGAACGGATCTAGCTGAACACTGTGAGCAGGACGCACTGCACTAAATGTAAATAGCAGGAACGGATCTAGCTGAACACTGTGAGCAGGACGCACTGCACTAAATGTAAATAGCAGGAACGGATCTAGCTGAACACTGTGAGCAGGACGCACTGCACTAAATGTAAATAGCAGGAACGGATCTAGCTGAACACTGTGAGCAAGACGCACTGCACTAAATGTAAATAGCAGGAACGGATCTAGCTGAACACTGTGAGCAGGACGCACTGACTGCACTAAATGTAAATAGCAGGAACGGATCTAGCTGAACACTGTGAGCAGGACGCACTGCACTAAATGTAAATAGCAGGAACGGATCTAGCTGAACACTGTGAGCAGGACGCACTGCACTAAATGTAAATAGCAGGAACGGATCTAGCTGAACACTGTGAGCAGGAGGCACTGCACTAAATGTAAATAGCAGGAACGGATCTAGCTGAACACTGTGAGCAGGACGCACTGCACTAAATGTAAATAGCAGGAACGGATCTAGCTGAACACTGTGAGCAGGACGCACTGCACTAAATGTAAATAGCAGGAACGGATCTAGCTGAACACTGTGAGCAGGACGCACTGCACTAAATGTAAATAGCAGGAACGGATCTAGCTGAACACTGTGAGCAGGACGCACTGACTGCACTAAATGTAAATAGCAGGAACGGATCTAGCTGAACACTGTGAGCAGGACGCACTGCACTAAATGTAAATAGCAGGAACGGATCTAGCTGAACACTGTGAGCAGGACGCACTGCACTAAATGTAAATAGCAGGAACGGATCTAGCTGAACACTGTGAGCAGGAGGCACTGCACTAAATGTAAATAGCAGGAACGGATCTAGCTGAACACTGTGAGCAGGACGCACTGCACTAAATGTAAATAGCAGGAACGGATCTAGCTGAACACTGTGAGCAGGACGCACTGCACTAAATGTAAATAGCAGGAACGGATCTAGCTGAACACTGTGAGCAGGACGCACTGACTGCACTAAATGTAAATAGCAGGAACGGATCTAGCTGAACACTGTGAGCAGGACGCACTGACTGCACTAAATGTAAATAGCAGGAACGGATCTAGCTGAACACTGTGAGCAGGACGCACTGCACTAAATGTAAATAGCAGGAACGGATCTAGCTGAACACTGTGAGCAGGACGCACTGCACTAAATGTAAATAGCAGGAACGGATCTAGCTGAACACTGTGAGCAGGACGCACTGCACTAAATGTAAATAGCAGGAACGGATCTAGCTGAACACTGTGAGCAGGACGCACTGACTGCACTAAATGTAAATAGCAGGAACAGATCTAGCTGAACACTGTGAGCAGGACGCACTGCACTAAATGTAAATAGCAGGAACGGATCTAGCTGAACACTGTGAGCAGGACGCACTGACTGCACTAAATGTAAATAGCAGGAACAGATCTAGCTGAACACTGTGAGCAGGACGCACTGCACTAAATGTAAATAGCAGGAACAGATCTAGCTGAACACTGTGAGCAGGACGCACTGCACTAAATATAAATAGCAGGAACGGATCTAGCTGAACACTGTGAGCAGGACGCACTGACTGCACTAAATGTAAATAGCAGGAACAGATCTAGCTGAACACTGTGAGCAGGACGCACTGCACTAAATGTAAATAGCAGGAACAGATCTAGCTGAACACTGTGAGCAGGACGCACTGCACTAAATGTAAATAGCAGGAACGGATCTAGCTGAACACTGTGAGCAGGACGCACTGCACTAAATGTAAATAGCAGGAACGGATCTAGCTGAACACTGTGAGCAGGACGCACTGCACTAAATGTTAATAGCAGGAACGGATCTAGCTGAACACTGTGAGCAGGACGCACTGCACTAAATGTAAATAGCAGGAACGGATCTAGCTGAACACTGTGAGCAGGACTCACTGACTGCACTAAATGTAAATAGCAGGAACGGATCTAGCTGAACACTGTGAGCAGGACGCACTGCACTAAATGTAAATAGCAGGAACGGATCTAGCTGAACACTGTGAGCAGGACGCACTGCACTAAATGTAAATAGCAGGAACGGATCTAGCTGAACACTGTGAGCAGGACGCACTGACTGCACTAAATGTAAATAGCAGGAACGGATCTAGCTGAACACTGTGAGCAGGACGCACTGCACTAAATGTAAATAGCAGGAACAGATCTAGCTGAACACTGTGAGCAGGACGCACTGCACTAAATGTAAATAGCAGGAACGGATCTAGCTGAACACTGTGAGCAGGACGCACTGCACTAAATGTAAATAGCAGGAACGGATCTAGCTGAACACTGTGAGCAGGACGCACTGCACTAAATGTAAATAGCAGGAACGGATCTAGCTGAACACTGTGAGCAGGACGCACTGCACTAAATGTAAATAGCAGGAACGGATCTAGCTGAACACTGTGAGCAGGACGCACTGACTGCACTAAATGTAAATAGCAGGAACGGATCTAGCTGAACACTGTGAGCAGGACGCACTGCACTAAATGTAAATAGCAGGAACGGATCTAGCTGAACACTGTGAGCAGGACGCACTGCACTAAATGTAAATAGCAGGAACGGATCTAGCTGAACACTGTGAGCAGGACGCACTGCACTAAATGTAAATAGCAGGAACGGATCTAGCTGAACACTGTGAGCAGGACGCACTGCACTAAATGTAAATAGCAGGAACGGATCTAGCTGAACACTGTGAGCAGGACGCACTGCACTAAATGTAAATAGCAGGAACGGATCTAGCTGAACACTGTGAGCAAGACGCACTGCACTAAATGTAAATAGCAGGAACGGATCTAGCTGAACACTGTGAGCAGGACGCACTGACTGCACTAAATGTAAATAGCAGGAACGGATCTAGCTGAACACTGTGAGCAGGACGCACTGCACTAAATGTAAATAGCAGGAACGGATCTAGCTGAACACTGTGAGCAGGACGCACTGCACTAAATGTAAATAGCAGGAACGGATCTAGCTGAACACTGTGAGCAGGAGGCACTGCACTAAATGTAAATAGCAGGAACGGATCTAGCTGAACACTGTGAGCAGGACGCACTGCACTAAATGTAAATAGCAGGAACGGATCTAGCTGAACACTGTGAGCAGGACGCACTGCACTAAATGTAAATAGCAGGAACGGATCTAGCTGAACACTGTGAGCAGGACGCACTGCACTAAATGTAAATAGCAGGAACGGATCTAGCTGAACACTGTGAGCAGGACGCACTGACTGCACTAAATGTAAATAGCAGGAACGGATCTAGCTGAACACTGTGAGCAGGACGCACTGCACTAAATGTAAATAGCAGGAACGGATCTAGCTGAACACTGTGAGCAGGACGCACTGCACTAAATGTAAATAGCAGGAACGGATCTAGCTGAACACTGTGAGCAGGAGGCACTGCACTAAATGTAAATAGCAGGAACGGATCTAGCTGAACACTGTGAGCAGGACGCACTGCACTAAATGTAAATAGCAGGAACGGATCTAGCTGAACACTGTGAGCAGGACGCACTGCACTAAATGTAAATAGCAGGAACGGATCTAGCTGAACACTGTGAGCAGGACGCACTGACTGCACTAAATGTAAATAGCAGGAACGGATCTAGCTGAACACTGTGAGCAGGACGCACTGACTGCACTAAATGTAAATAGCAGGAACGGATCTAGCTGAACACTGTGAGCAGGACGCACTGCACTAAATGTAAATAGCAGGAACGGATCTAGCTGAACACTGTGAGCAGGACGCACTGCACTAAATGTAAATAGCAGGAACGGATCTAGCTGAACACTGTGAGCAGGACGCACTGCACTAAATGTAAATAGCAGGAACGGATCTAGCTGAACACTGTGAGCAGGACGCACTGACTGCACTAAATGTAAATAGCAGGAACGGATCTAGCTGAACACTGTGAGCAGGACGCACTGACTGCACTAAATGTAAATAGCAGGAACGGATCTAGCTGAACACTGTGAGCAGGACGCACTGCACTAAATGTAAATAGCAGGAACAGATCTAGCTGAACACTGTGAGCAGGACGCACTGACTGCACTAATTGTAAATAGCAGGAACAGATCTAGCTGAACACTGTGAGCAGGACGCACTGCACTAAATGTAAATAGCAGGAACGGATCTAGCTGAACACTGTGAGCAGGACGCACTGCACTAAATGTAAAGAGCAGGAACAGATCTAGCTGAACACTGTGAGCAGGACGCACTGCACTAAATGTAAAGAGCAGGAACAGATCTAGCCTAATCTAGCTCTCAAATCAAATGACACTGTCTGTCTCTCTCTCTATCAGCACACCGGAACACACTACACAGGGCCGCCGTGCAGGCGGCCTTATATAGTGTGGGGCGTGTACTAAATCCCCTGAGCCATAATTGGCCAAAGCCACCCTGGCTTTGGCCAATTACAGCTCTCTCTACTGACGGCGCTGTGATTGGCCAAGCATGCGGGTCATAGTGCATGCTTGGCCAATCATCAGCCAGCAATGCACTGCGATGCCGCAGTGAATTATGGGCCGTGACGCGCCACACGAATTTGGCGCGAACGGCCCATAACGTTCGCAATTCGACGGACGGTCGAACAGACGATGTTCGAGTCGAACATGGGTTCGACTCGAACACGAAGCTCATCCCTATCCACCATTCCTTTCAACACATTGCAGGAAGCAAGTCATGTCTTTCTCAATCTATCCTCATCACCCCTTAGAGAACTTAAAAAGTAAGTTTTTACTATCACATCTTGTATTGTACATCGTTGTTTGTGCAATGCATGCTGTATTGCATGCAATATTGTATTTATTGAAGTCTATTTCTGTTATTTTGTAGTTTCACCTGGCTTGTTTTAATAAAACTGAGATCAAAGAAATATGGTATCTACAGTTATTGGGATAAGAAGGTTTAGCTAGCTGTCCCAGAGACAGAACAGTGACATTTTTAAGCTGACCTCTGAAGGGAAGATAAGCTGACTTCGGAAGCCTGTACAGCCCAGGGCTATGCAGTACCCATACAGTCAAAAGCCTTAAAAAAACAGGCCTGCAGCAGGCGAAGCAAGCATCCACGCTACACAGAGACGCGCTCTGTCAAGCAGCAATGACACTAGAACGGTCTCTATACAGCAAGACAGCTTCTTCCCCGCAGCCATGTCTCACAGTGGGACATCTTCTTACAAAACACGTTCACGAGCAAGCTCATCTAAGTCATCTGTCGCAAATGCAGCAGCTATCGCCCGTTCAAAAGCCGAAGCAGCAAAAGCCAGGGCCGTATTCGCAGACCCAGAGTTGCAGATGAAAAAAGAAAAGGCCCGTCTTGATGCAGAAAAGGTGAGATGGGAGCAAGAGAGAGAGAAGGAAAGAGTATGTTTGGAGCAAGAAAGAGTACACATGGAACAAGAGAGAGAGAGATGGAAAGAATACGCCTGGAAGAAGAGCTAGCCCAGCAGGAAGCATCTCTGAAATTGCAGCAAGTGTACCTCTGTGGGAATCACATCTCCAGCATCGATCACTCAATTGTGGGAATAGTTTGGCTAGTACGGATGGGGTTCTATACCATTGTGTCATGATTTTGTAAGTGGTTTCCTGATACTTACTACATAACGATGATTTATGAGCGAAATAGAGTATCCTATCTTTTTGTTGGTTCGTAAAAGTGACCTGCAGGTCTTTTTCCCATTTGGAAAGAAAGGGAGGTTCTGATTGCGCATGGAGATCTAGTAGAGCTTCGTAGGAAAGGGAAAGGGATTTCCGTATCGGACCATCCCCCAAGCAAAGTTCCTCGAATGGGCTGAGAGGCCTCTGAAAGAGGTGTGGTTCGGGCAATGAGTTCAGAAAGTGTGATAATTGGTGTACCCGCCATTCGTACAGAAACTGTGATCCTAAGCCCGTAAACAATGTTCTGCCCGGAATCCAGCCATTTGTGCAGAGGAGATAGGACGCACGTAGGATCTTCTGTGGTGAATGTGCAGAAAATGCTGGGTCTGACAATCCTGGTTTGAACTTGGGATGTCCTATTATCGGTGTCATTGGGGACGGAAAACTGTTGAGCGTAGAAAGCTTATAAAACCTCTCTGATTCGCTCAAAGTGGGTCCAATTAAGGGGTGATGGGAGAGGTGGGAAGTGTGGCTTTTCCCTGCCCAAGGCAGGCCCTGTATGGGTACCTGTGCAGCATCTTGTTCCAGATCGACCCATAGTTTGGTGGCGCTATGCCTACACCAGTCTACTACTCTGTTCATATGAGCAGCTGTATAGTATAGGGCCGGATCTGGGAACCCTATCCCTCCCTTAAGTTTAGGCCAGAGCAACAGTGCTCTAGCAAGTCGGGGGGGTTTCCCCTGCCAGACAAAGTTAGCAAAGGCGGCTCTTACTGAGTGAAAATACGCTTGGGGTATCTTGATGGGCAGGGCTTGTAACAAATATAAAAGTCTGGGCATCACATTGATTTTGAGTACGTTACATCGGCCGAACCACGATAGGGCTAGACCGTTCCAAATTGCCATGTCTGTGGATAATGTGGACAATAGTGGCTGAAAATTGAGTTTAAATATGGAATTTAGATTCGCCGGTACTTTCGTCCCTAAGTACTGGATACTGTGAGTCGTCCATCTAAAGGGAAAGTTAGGTTGTAGGCTCTTCAGGATAGGGTCTGGGATGGAGACATTAAGAGCCTCAGACTTTTGGAGGTTTACCTTGAAGTTGGATAAGGCACCATAGGTTCTCAGTTCTCGTAGTAGGGAGGGCAGAGATGTTAGGGGTTCCGTGATATAAAAAAGGAGATCATCGGCAAATGCCGCTACCTTGTGGTGGTGAGCCCTGGTTTGTACTCCCTTCACATTTTGGTTGTTACGTATGTGTTGAAGAAATGGCTCTAGTGTGAGTATAAAGAGGAGTGGGGATAGGGGACATCCCTGTCTGGTACCATTAGAGATCGCGAGGGAGTCAGAGTTGTAGCCGTTGACTCTAATAATGGCCGTTGGTTTAGCATATAGTGCAGCTACCCAGGACAAGATTGGAGTGGGCATCCCAAAACATTTGAGGGTTTCAAAAAGAAAGGCCCAGTCGACTCTGTTGAAGGCCTTTTCAGCATCCGTAGATAGAAGGAGCAGAGGAGAATTAAGTTTCTCAGCCGATGCAATTATGTCTAGGGTTCTTATAGTATTGTCTCTAGCTTCCCTGGATTGGATGAACCCTACCTGATCGAGGGGTACAATACGCTGCATGACGACATTTAGTCTGGTTGCAATGATTTTGGTAAATAATTTAACATCGCAGTTCAAAAGCGAAATGGGACGATAGTTGGCGCACTGTAGTGGATCCTTGCCTGGTTTCGGGATGACAGAGATGTTAGCACTGAGTAACTCGGGAGGGGTATTATGGCCATCTGTGATTGCGTTAAAGGCGTTTAAGTAGTGTGGCGTGAGTATTGATTGGAATGTTCTATAGTACGCCAGCGTAAAGCCATCCGGTCCTGGTGCTTTCCCAGGCTGAGTGGCCGTAATGGCCATTGCAAATTCTTCGGTCGATAGTGGCTGAGATAAAGCCTCTCCTTCCTCCTGGGAAAGCCTAGGAAGTTGAGCCTCTTGTAGGTAAGTTTTCATTTCAGAGAGTCTACTGGAGTATTGTGAAGCTTAAGGAATAGATCTCAAGTTGTATAAATCTGAATAAAACTTGCGGAATGCCTCAGTTATCTCTGGGGTGGAATGTATTTTAGCGCCGGAAGAGGAGGTCAGAGCCGAGACAAATGATTTACTGTTTTGGGCTTTCAGTGCTCTAGCTAACATACGGCAGCACTTATTACCATATTCATAGTAAGAGCGGCGGACCCTTAGAAGCACATGTTTGGCCTTGTAAAGGAAGTGCTCCCTAATCAATTCCCACACTTTCGTAAGTTCCGTTTCCAGTGCGGGGTCTTGATTACGTTTATACGCTCATTCTAGAGTGTGTAGTTTATCTAGCAGCTCAGCAAGTGTTTTCGTCCTGCGTTGTTTGGACGCGTGCCCGTGTTTAATGAGGATCCCTCGGAGAACACACTTGTGTGCGGCCCACAGGGAAAGGGGGTTGTCTACGGATCCCGAGTTTGTGGCAAAGTAATCGCTAAGTTTGCGCTGTATGTCCGCTGTGATTTCCGGGTCTTTTAACAGGGTTTCATTTAGCCGCCATGTTGGTGTGCTAGATTGTTGTTGTCGGGGGGTGAGTTCCAATATAATCGGAGCATGATCTGAGATTGCGATATTGCCTATTTCAGCTTCAGAGATTAGAGAGATGGTGGAATGTTTGACTAGAAAAAAGTATATTCTGGAGTAGGAGCCATGTGGGGGTGAGTAGTAGGTGTAGTCCCTCTCTTGAGGATGAAAGATCCTCCAAATGTCAATTAATTGGTGTGAGTGGAGAAGGTCTTTGAGGCGTAGTCTG
Organism: Lithobates septentrionalis; assembly: GCA_037952835.1. NCBI lineage: Eukaryota > Metazoa > Chordata > Amphibia > Anura > Ranidae > Lithobates > Lithobates septentrionalis. The sequence continues at coordinate 682,151 of JBBDGP010001153.1, read as the reverse complement.
GAACCTCTAGGGGAGGAGGGCAGTCTCGCTGAGGAGTCTTTGCGGGGGTCCATGGTCAGGTTAAAGTCCCCTCCTAAGATAAGGGTCCCATCCACGAAGGAATCAAGAGTAGTGAGAAAAGATTCGAGAGCTGTTACTTGATTGGTATTGGGCAGGTATACGTTCGCCAATGTGAAAGTGTGGGAGTAAATTTTCCCTTTCAGCAGGAGGAATCTGCCCTCCGGATCCCTATGGACGTCTATCATCTGCCATGGGAGTGACTTGGGAATCAGAATACTAGTCCCCTTGGATTTGGAAGATGGGGACGGGCTGTGATAGACCGTCGGGAAATTATTGTTGTGTAGTTTAGGGATCTTATCTGCTCTAAAGTGAGTCTCTTGGAGAAAGACTACTTGCGCTCTTAATCTCCAGAGTTCCTTGAGGCAACTAGTCCGCTTCTCTGGCGAATTCAGCCCCTTGATATTCCAGGAAATGAACTTCACTGCCATTGCTGGTGTGTCACCGACAGTCCCCCGATGCAACCCCTGGGTAGTGGTGGGAAACAAACCAAAAAGGGTAGAGAGGGGAAAAAAGGAGGAAAAAAATAAATAAATAAAATAAATAAAGTGTGTTGGGGTGGAAGCAGCGGCTTAGTTTAGCTGAGAATAGGTGATATCAGGATAGAGGAAAAAAGGAGTGAGTCAGGAAAAGAAAAAATAGGGGAAAGGGTAAACCAAGCTAATGCTCACGTGAGCAGTTCTACCACCACCAGGGCAGAGAAGGCCTAGAGTGGGTAGCGGTAAGGCACTTCCAGACGGGGAGCCCCGGTCCGAGGGGACCCCACCAGCCTGATTGCAAAAATAACAAAAAAAAAAAAAAAATTTTAACTAAAGAACAAACAAGGAAACACAACTTGTGTGTAACTTTTCTCCCCGCGTAAGAACAGATCAATCTTAATGTCAAAGCCGGGAATCCACTCGCCACACAGGGATAGGCAGTTAATTAGATGTCTGTCCGTAACGCTCACTTTAGGAGCGATAACAATGGCAGTAAAAATATGAGGGATTAGCGTTACCCTCCTGGGGCGCTTCTGGATAACATCCCATGAGGGCCAGAGCGCTCCTTCAGGCAACGTCAACCTTGCTCCATTAATCCAACAACAACATAACATAACATTTTATAGATCATTACAGACTGGACAATTGACAGGATGGTGCAATTGCGCCTAATTTCTTTTTTTTTCCCTCTCTTTCTGAGCCCAGACAAGGGTGGCCCCTCCACGATCTCACACATGTGCGGGGGGCCCGTCTGCTCATACACGTCGGTGACCCTGTCAGGGTCTGACTGTATGTCTTGGGGACAATTCCCTTCCCTATGAATGACAAGGATAGGGGTGCAATACAGTGCCTTGCGAAAGTATTCGGCCCCCTTGAACTTTTCAACCTTTTACCACATTTCAGGCTTCAAACATAAAGATATAAAATTTTTATTTTTTGTGAAGAATCACCAACAAGTGGGACACAATTGTGAAGTGGAACGATACCTATTGGATTGTTGAAACTTTTTTAACTAATAAAAAAATGAAAAGTGGGGCGTGCAAAATTATTCGGCCCCCTTGCGTTAATACTTTGTAGAGCCACCTTTTACTGCGATTACAGCTGCAAGTCGCTTGGGGTATGTCTCTATCAGTTTTGCACATCGAGAGACTGAAATTCTTGCCCATTCTTCCTTGCAAAACAGCTTGAGCTCAGTGAGGTTGGATGGAGAGCGTTTGTGAACAGCAGTTTTCAGCTCTTTCCACAGATTCTCGATTGGATTCAGGTCTGGACTTTGACTTGGCCATGCTAACACCTGGATACGTTTATTTTTGAACCATTCCTTTGTAGATTTTGCTGTATGTTTGGGATCATTGTCTTGTTGGAAGATAAATCTCCGTCCCAGTTTCAGGTCTTTTGCAGACTCCAACAGGTTTTCATCCAGAATGGTCCTGTATTTGGCTGCATCCATCTTCAGCTCAATTTTAACCATCTTCCCTGTCCCTGCTGAAGAGAAGCAGGCCCAAACCATGATGCTGCCACCACCATGTTTTACAGTGGGGATGGTGTGTTGAGGGTGATGAGCTGTGTTGCTTTTACGCCAAACATATCGTTTTGCATTGTGGCCAAAAAGTTCGATTTTGGTTTCATCGGACCAAAGCACCTTCTTCCACATGTTTGGTGTGTCTCCCAGGTGGCTTGTGGCAAACTTTAGACGAGACTTTTTATGGATATCTTTGAGAAATGGCTTTCTTCTTGCCACTCTTCCATAAAGGCCAGATTTGTGCAGTGTACGACTGATTGTTGTCCTATGGACAGACTCTCCCACCTCAGCTGTAGTTCTCTGCAGTTCATCCAGAGTGATCATGGGCCTCTTGGCTGCATCTCTGATCAGTCTTCTCCTTGTCTGAGCTGAAAGTTTAGAGGGACAGCCAGGTCTTGGTAGATTTGCAGTGGTCTGATACTCCTTCCATTTCAAAATGATCGCTTGCACAGTGCTCCTTGGGATGTTTAAAGCTTGGGAAATCTTTTTGTATCCAAATCCGGCTTTAAACTTCTCCACAACAGTATTACGGACCTGCCTGGTGTGTTCCTTGGGCTTCATGATGCTCTCTGCGCTTTCAACAGAACCCTGAGACTATCACAGAGCAGGTGCTTTAATACAGAGACTTGATTACACACAGGTGGATTCTATTTATCACCATCAGTCATTTAGGACAACATTGGATCATTCAGAGATCCTCGCTGAACTTCTGGAGTGAGTTTTCTGCAATGAAAGTAAAGGGGCCGAATAATTTTGCACGCACCACTTTTCAGTTTTTTAATTGCTAAAAAAGTTTAAAATATCCAATAGATTTCGTTCCACTTCACAATTGTGTCCCACTTGTTGGTAATTCTTCAAAAAAAATTAAAATTTTATATCTTTATGTTTGAAGCCTGAAATGTGGCAAAAGGTTGAAAAGTTCAAGGGGGCCGAATACTTTTGCAAGGCACTGTATATATCTCTCAGGGGGTGAGTCAATTATTAATTGGGAGTTCCATTGTGGAATAGGCCCTGTGAGTCTAGGGGTTGTGAGGAGACCATGTTGCGCTAATGTTTGAGATCGCGGAGGCCTCCCTAGGGGCATAACCAAGCCAGCCTGTGCCCTAAACCCTTGGTGAAATTAGTAGGGACCAAGGAATGCTTGAGCGTGATACAATTCAGAACCTTAGAGCGTATGTCTTTAAGCAAACCAGCCTTGGCTGCATCACTGGGTACCATAAACCCCCCCCCTCCACTAATTCTGTTCTAAAAAACAAACAAAAAAAAAAAACCCTAGCTTGGGAGATAATGAGAGCCAGAGGATTCCATGAGGGTAAGGCCAACTACGGCCCGGTATTCTGACGGTGGTGCGCTACCCTTACAGTGCGGCACCTACACTCGGGCGCATTGACTCTGACTATGAAGTACACCTCTTCAAATACAAGCCCATCCGGGGAGTAGCTACTCCGAGGTCTCACGTATGTAGGGTGGGGGCCATTCTGCTTCAGAGTGTGGAAATTTCTGTCGGGGATCAATTATGCGCTCCGGGTGCGTGACCACTAGGTATCGCGTACATGTAACAAGGAGGGTGTTTGGAAGGGAGAGCATCCAATAACTCAGGATCCCTAAGCTAGTATAGCCTTTGCCCTCCTATGGGTGATGAGGGGTGTGGGGGTGATAGGGGTACCCACATCCGCCGTCCCCCACACGTGAGACCCCATGAGCCCCTAGGAAGATAACAAAGGTAGTGACCATGCCCATCCTCCCAATGAACTGGCTGGAACCGAGAATGAGTCCACATGTAGGGTTCCATACAAAAAAAAAACAAAAAAATAAATAAAAGGGGGGGTTCTGGCAAGTTCCTCAAGAGAGTCTCCAAATACTATGTATGGGGGAATGAGTCTCTTCAGTTAGTGTCTATTAAACCTTGTCCAGGGAAACCGCACGATGATGGTGATTAGTCTTCAGTGACGCTCTTCGTTTCGTGGAGCCCGTTGTCTGTTTCTGCGGGATTGGCGATTGTCTCGGGTTCGTTGAGGTCTGCCTTGAGGCGCACCGCCTAGTGGATCAGATGGGACATCAATAGTTGGGAACTGGTAAGAGCTCCATCTCTGCAAAGTTGAATAGTTTAGGTAGTTCCGAGGGGTGACGCAGTGAATATAAGCGATTGCCTTTGCGTACTTTCAGGTGAAATGGGTGGCCCCATGTGTAGGACATTCCTAGCTCCACGATTCTTTCTAGTAAGGGCTTCGGGGCTCTGCGCATTAGTAGAGTCTTTCTGGAGACGTCTGGCAGAAGTTGGATGGGAACCCCGTCAAATTCCAGAATTCCTACTCTCCATGCTTGTTGCACAATTTCTTCCTTAAGCTTGTAAGCGTGCAGACGGCAGAGTACATCTCTGGGTCTGTCTTGAGAGGTAGGTCTAGGGCCAAGAGTACGGCGCACTCTATCAATGGAAATTTCAGTGTCTGGGGGGCGGTCGAGATATCTGTTAAAGATGGCGGTAACTTGTGAATGAATATCCGCCTGTGTCACCGACTCAGGGATGCCTCGGAGCCGAATGTTCTGTCTGCGGCTGCGGTTTTCAAGGTCATAAAGAAGTAGGTGAAGCTGTATGACTTGGTCAGACAGGTCAGTGTGGGCAGTTTGAAGATGGTTCACTGTAAGTGCCATTGCTCCTTTATCCTGTTCCAGTGCTGTCACCCTGTCACCTACCTCAGACAATTCCTGCTTCAGCACTTGCAGTTCTCCCCTTAGAGCAAATTCTACCCTATTTGCTAAGGCTTCAAAGTCAGCTCTTGTGGGTAGCTGCTGCAGAAATGTCCACAAAGTCTGCTCTGTCATGGGTGTAGAGTGGAAGGTATTCTGTGGGGTGGCTTTTGGATTAGTACTCACTGTGACCTGTGCGGTGGGACCATGCACTCGGGCTCCCGTTGGGCTGTTATAGCCATGGTTTAGACCAAGGATCCTCAAACTACGGCCCTCCAGCTGTTGCAGAACTACACATCCCATGAGGCATTGTAAAGCTCTGATATTCACAGACATGACTAGGCATGATGGGAATTGTAGTTCCTGAACAACTGGAGGGCCGTAGTTTGAAGACCCCTGGTTTAGACTCTGTGGGGAAACCTCCGCTGCCAGCGAGTTGCACGTGTCCTCGTTGAATGTCCCATTCCCTGCATTGGGGGACATTATGAAGGATCAGGGCAGGCATGGAGAGAGGTCGGTAGGAGGGGAGAACGGCGGCATATCGTTGTCCTCTCCGTGTTCTCTTCTCTGTGGTGCCACGGGATCCGAAGCAGCATGGCTACAGACGGCTGGCGCCATCTTGTTTCCGGCCTGGGTCAAGGCCGTCTGTGTAACTGTACGTAAATACCGTTCCATGGCGGGGATAATTAATGAGGAAAACAGTCCGCTGTGTTCCCCGCCTCTAGTGGTGCTGGAGGAGCCGTTAATGCGGGGTAGGCACTTATATGTAATGCTGGCAGGTCACCTCAGACCGGGAGCTCAGCCACTTCACCTCCTCATCTGTCCGTGCCGAGACCACGCCCCCACACCTGGCCTTTCTTATCTTGACTCTGCTAGAGGTATTAACTCCTTAACGCAAAAACTTCCTTATGAGTTACACAAAAGATGGATTACTCATGGCTGTAACTACAAATGAAAACACAATGTGCCTTTTCCACCCTTTAGTGAGTTTGTGGACTTTGTAGACAGACAAGCAGGAATAAAAGATGACCCCAGCTTCATTTTTCCAGTGTCTTATGCCACTTCTTCTTGCCCTAAACAACTCAGATCTCCAGTAGCAGTGCACAAAACAAACATTTATTCCCACAGATTTGCAGAGTCTCAGCCAGAGGATCAAGACAGCGACCCTACTAAGTTCTGCCCTCTACATAAAATGCCACATCCTCTTCTGGAATGCAGAGCCTTCAGGACAAAGACCATCCAAGATTGCAAAGCTTTTCTCAAAGAAAACAACATCTGTTACAAGTGCTGTTCTTCGTCTACACATTTCGCCAAGGACTATAAGGTCAGTGTCAAATGTACAGAATGTGACAGCACAGAGCACAACACAGCTCTACACCCAAGGCCTACTCCAACAACTTTCCCACCTGTTCATAGGGACAAGAAGCAAGGCGGGGAGACCAAAGACTTTAGTACAGATGCCATAGCAAACACTTCACAGTGCACTGAAGTCTGCAAAGGAAGTACAGGTGGCAGATCCTGCTCTAAAAGCTGTCTCCTGAGAGATTACCCAAAAGGAAGCAGGGACAAAGCAGTCAAGCTCTACGTCATCTTGGATGATCAGAGTAACAAATCACTAGCTAGATCTATGTTTTTTGACATTCTAAACCATAACCACTACGCATCCGCGCTATGGCGGAATGACGGCCACAGCACGGACCTGAATTCCCGGGAGGCCATCATATGACGGCCTCCCCTGTGCACACTCCCTGCGCGTGCCTTGCGGGGCGCGCGCCGGGCGCGCTGTGATCACCGAGTCACTGAGACTCGGCTGATCACCGATCCGAGTAAGGGGCCGGTCCCAGCCCCTTACCATGTGATCAGCTGTCTTTTTTTAACAAAAAGTAAAAACCGCAGAGGTGATCAAATACCACCAAAAGAAAGCTCTATTTGTGGTGAAAAAATGATAAAAATTTAATTTGGGTACAGTGTTGTATGACTGCACAATTGTCATTCAAAGTGCGTCAGCGCTGAAAGCTGAAAATTGGTCTGGATAGGAGGGGGGTTTAAGTGCCCTGTAAGCAAGTGGTTAAAGGCCCAAGCAGTCCTTACTCCCTTAGGACTTGTGCAGGTACAATGGAAACTGTGGGGAGAAGAGCTGACAGCCTACAAATTGAATCTATGGATGTTAAGACATGCCTACCCTTACCGACTATAATAGAGTGCAACCAGATACCAGACAACAGATCAGAGATTCCCACACCAGACGCAGCAGCTCACCAGACTCACTTGAATCACATAGCACATCTCATACCAGAACTAGATCATCAGGCTCAGATAATCTTACTCCTAGGGAGGGATATCTTGCAAGTCCACAAAGTAAGAAAACTGATCAACGGTCCTAAAAATGCCCCACATGCCCAAAAACTGGATCTCGGGTGGGTCATTATAGGTGATGTTTGCCTGGGAGGTGCACACAAACCTGCATCTGTTAATAACCTGCTCACTAGTACCCTCAAGAATGGTCGTCTTTCTCTTTTCCAACCCTGTCAAAATCACATCCTCATAAAGGAGCTACCACACAACAACCCTGTATCTCTTCCCTTCCTAAGTTCCCTCTGTGACAGCAAAACCTATGACGAAGACCAAAGTGACTTAGGAAGCACAGTGTTCAGGAGAACAAAGGAAGACAACCAGGTAGCAATGTCTATTGAGGATAGGCTCTTCTTAGAAGTTATGGAAAGGAGTACGGAGAAAGACGGGACTAATAGCTGGGTTGCACCTCTTCCCTTTAGACCACAAAGACGACGTTTGCCTAACAATAGAGAACTAGCATATAAACGTCTCACTTCCCTAAGACACAATCTTCAAAGGAATCCAGAGATGAAAGAACATTTCTTTTCCTTCATGGAGAAAATATTCCAGAATGGTCATGCTGAGACCCCCAAACCTCAAAGGCTCAGAGGAATGCTGGTACTTACCTATATTTGGGGTCTATCACCCTAAGAAGCCAGGACAGATTAGAGTGGTGTTCAATTCCAGCGCCAAACATGAGGGTGTCTCTCTAAATGATCTCCTTCTCTCTGGCCCTGACCTTAACAACAGACCATTAGAAGTACTTCTTCGCTTTCGCAAAGATTCAGTCGCATTCATGGCAGACATACAGCAAATGTTCTATTGCTTTCTTGTTAAAGAAGAACACCGTAACTTTCTGAGGTTTCTCTGGCTCAGGGACAACAACCCCTCTGGAGACATCACAGAATACCGCATGAGGGTGCACATATTTGGCAACAGTCCTTCCCCTTCAGTTGCTATATATGGCCTCAGACATTCTGCTAGAGTGAGAGAGTCAGAGTATGGGTCAGATGTCAGACAGTTTGTGGACAAGGATTTCTATGTAGACGATTGCTTGAAATCACTACCCACAAATGAAGCCGCAATCAGTCTTCTCAAAAGAACTCAAGCAATGCTTGCTTGTTCCAACTTAAGGCTCCACAAGATTACTTCCAACAGTAGAGAAGTTTTAGAAGCCTTTCCTGTCCAAGATCATTCTAAAGAGTTAAAGGACTTATGCCGCGTACACACGGTCCTACTTTTCGTCTACAAAAGTCCAACGGACGCTGATGGACTAAAGCTGGCTGGTAATCCGATCGTGTGTGGGCTTCTCCGGACTTTCAACTGACTTTTTTAGCCTCAAATCCGACGTACTTTAGATTTGAAACATGCTTTAAAACTTTACTTCGTAACTACGACGGACCCCGAAATCCGCTCGTCTGTGTGCTAGTCCGACGGACAAAAAGCCACGCTAGGGCACCTATTGGCTACTGGCTATGAACTTCCTTATTTTAGTCCGGTGTACGTCATCACGTACGAATCCGTTAGACTTTTGTGTGGTCGTGTGTAGGCAAGTCCGTTCGTTAGAAAGTAGGCCGCAAGTCCGCCGCAAGTCCACCGAAAGTCTGCCGGAAGTCTGTCGGACAGGCTGTCCGACTTTTGTAGACGAAAAGTACGACCGTGTGTACGCGGCATAAGATCTAGGCACAGACTCACTTCCCATGCAACGCAGTCTTGGTTTGCTTTAGGACTTAAGATCGGACACGTTTACTTTCAAAGTAAACACAGAAGAAAAACCCTTTACCCGTAGAGGTGTCCTGTCTACCATAAACAGCCTGTATGATCCCTTAGGCTTTGCAGCACCTGTCACCATCCAGGGTAAGGCACTACTTAGAGACTTCACTTATGAGTCACTAGATTTGGATCACCCTCTCCCCATTGACAGGAAGAACCTATGGCTAGAGTGGAAGGACTCAATAACATCTCTATCCAACCTTAAAATTCCATGACCATATGCTTCTCTGTCATCTGCAGATGTTCAGATGCAAAGACTTTGTGTGTTTTCGAATGCTTCTGTTAAAGCAATTGCTGCTGTAGCTTACCTGAAAACCATAGACACTAAAGGACAATGCCACATAGGGTTTGTAATGGGGAAAGCAAAACTTGCACCACTTCCCGAACACACCATACCCAGGCTGGAACTTTGTGCTACAGTATTAGCCACAGAGCTAGCTGAACTAATTGCAATCAGAGGCCCAGTGAAACTCATTCGCTCTGACAGAGGGTCTAACTTTGTAGGAGCAGTAAAAGAACTTCAAATTCCTTCTAACTTGGACGTTCTCAGAGTAGAAAGATACTTGAGTGAACAAGATTGCACGTGGATCTTCAACCCACCTCACATGGGAGGTGTTTGGGAGAGGATGATAAGCATAGCCTGCAGAATTCTTGACTCTATCTTCCTACAAGTAGGAACTGCAAGGCTTACTCACGAATGTTTAGTGACATTTATGGCAGAGGTTACAGCTATCATTAATGCCAGAGCTTTGACATCAATTTCAAATGACTCTGAAGATCCAGTGGTTCTCACACCTGCCATGTTACTCACGCAAAAGACTAGTCTTGCCAGTAGGGATGAGCTTCGAGTTCGAGTCGAACTCATGTTCGACTCGAACATTGGCTGTTCGCAAGTTCGCCGAACAGCGAACAATTTGGGGTGTTCACGGCAAATTCGAAGCGGAACACCCTTTAAAAGTCTATGGGAGAAATCAAAAGTGCTAATTTTAAAGGCTTATATGCAAGTTATTGTCATAAAAAGTGTTTGGGGACCTGGGTCCTGCCCCAGGGGACATGGATCAATGCAAAAAAAAGTTTTAAAAACGGCCGTTTTTTCAGGAGCAGTGATTTTAATAATGCTTAAAGTCAAACAATAAAAGTGTAATATCCCTTTAAATTTCGTAGCTGGGGGGTGTCTATAGTATGCCTGTAATGGGGCGCATGTGTCCCGTGTTTAGAACAGTCTGACAGCAAAATGACATTTCGAAGGAAACAACCCATTTAAAACTACCCGCGGCTATTGCATTGCCGACAATACACATAGAAGTTCATTGATAAAAACGGCATGGGAATTCCCCACAGGGAAACCCCGAACCAAAATTTTTTAAAAAAATGACGTGGGAGTCCCTCTAAATTCCATACCAGGCCCTTCAGGTCTGGTATTGATATTAAGGGGAACCCCGGCCAAAATTTAAAAAAAAAATGACGTGGGGTTCCCCCTAAATTCCATACCAGACCCTTCAGGTCTGGTATGGATTTTAAGGGGAACCCCGTGCCAAAAAAAATGGCGTGGTGTCCCCCCAAAAATCCATACCAGACCCTTATCCGAGCATGCAACCTGGCAGGCCGCAGGAAAAGAGGGGGGGACGAGAGTGTGCCCCCCCTCCTGAACCGTACCAGGCCACATGCCCTCAACATTGGGAGGGTGCTTTGGGGTAGCCCCCCAAAACACCTTGTCCCCATGTTGATGAGGACAAGGGCCTCATCCCCACAACCCTGGCCGGTGGTTGTGGGGGTCTGCGGGCGGGGGGCTTATCGGAATCTGGAAGCCCCCTTTAACAAGGGGACCCCCAGATCCCGCCCCCCCTGTGTGAAATGGTAAGGGGGTACTTACCCCTACCATTTCACAAAAAACTGTCAAAAATGTTAAAAATGACAAGAGACAGTTTTTGACGATTCCTTTATTTAAATGCTTTTTCTTTCTTCTATCTTCCTTCATCTTCTGGTTCTTCTGGTTCTTCCTCCGGCGTTCTCGTCCAGCATCTCCTCCGCGGCGTCTTCTATCTTCTTCTCCTCGGGCCGCTCCGCACCCATGGCATGGGGGGAGGCTACCGCTCTTCTCTTCATCTTCTTCTTCTTCTCTTCTTCCTTCTTCTCTTTTTCTCTTCTTCTCTTCTTCATTTTCTTCTCCGGGCCGCTCTGCATCCATGCTGGCATGGAGGGAGGCTCCCGCTGTGTGATGGCGTGTCCTCGTCTGACGGTTCTTAAATAACGGGGGGCGGGGCCACCCGGTGACCCCGCCCCCCTCTGACGCACGGGACATGACGGGACTTCCCTGTGGCATTCCCCGTGACGTCACAGGGAAGTCCCGTCAAGTCACCGTGTGTCAGAGGGGGGCGGGGTCACCGAGTGGCCCCGCCCCCCGTTATTTAAGAACCGTCAGACGAGGAGATGCCGTCACACAGCGGGAGCCTCCCTCCATGCCAGCATGGGTGCGGAGCGGCCCGGAGAAGAAAAAGAAGAAGAGAAGAAGAGAAGAAAAGAAAAAGGGAAGAGCGGGAGCCTCCCCCCATGCCATGGGTGCAGAGCGGCCCGAGGAGAAGAAGATAGAAGACGCCGCGGAGGAGATGCCGGACGAGAACGCCGGAGGAAGAACCAGAAGAAGAAGATGAAGGAAGATAGAAGAAAGAAGAAGCATTTAAAAAAAGGAATTGTCAAAAACTGTCTCTTGTCATTTTTAACATTTTTGACAGTTTTTTAGTGAAATGGTAGGGGTGAGTACCCCCTTACTATTTCACACAGGGGGGGGGCGGGATCTGGGGGTCCCCTTGTTAAAGGGGGCTTCCAGATTCTGATAAGCCCCCCGCCCGCAGACCCCCACAACCACCAGCCAGGGTTGTGGGGATGAGGCCCTTGTCCTCATCAACATGGGGACAAGGTGTTTTGGGGGGCTACCCCAAAGCACCCTCCCAATGTTGAGGGCATGTGGACTGGTACGGTTCAGGAGGGGGGGTGCACTCTAGTCCCCCCCTCTTTTCCTGCGGCCTGCCAGGTTGCGTGCTCGGATAAGGGTCTGGTATGGATTCTTGGGGGGACCCCACGCCGTTTTTTTTTTTTTTTTGGCGCGGGGTTTCCCTTAAAATTCATACCAGACCTGAAGGGTCTGGTATGGAATTTAGGGGGAACCCCACGTCATTTTTTTTTAAATTTTGGTTCGGGGTTTCCCTGTGGGGAATTCCCATGCCATTTTTATCAATGAACTTCTATGTGTATTGTCGGCAATGCAATAGCCGCGGGTAGTTTTAAATGGGTTTTTTCCTTCGAATTGTCATTTTGCTGTCAGACTGTTCTAAACACGGGAAACATGCGCCCCTTTACAGGCATACTATAGACACACCCCAGCTATGAAATTTAAAGGGATATTACACTTTTATTGTTTGACTTTAAGCATTATTAAAATCACTGCTCCTGAAAAAACGGCCGTTTTTAAAACTTTTTTTTGCATTGATCCATGTCCCCTGGGGCAGGACCCAGGTCCCCAAACACTTTTTATGACAATAACTTGCCTATAAGCCTTTAAAATTAGCACTTTTGACTATTCATGTTCGTGTCCCATAGACTTTAACGGTGTTCGCGTGTTCGAACAAACTTTTTTTTCTGTTCGCATGTTCTGGCGCGAACCGAACAGGGGGGTGTTCGGCTCATCCCTACTTGCCAGTGCTCCAGCTGAAGAGTTTTGTGAGAAGGACCTTTACAAACATCAGTGGAGACAAGTACAAACCCTTGCCAATACCTTTTGGAACCGGTGGAGAGAACAATATATATCTACTCTACAAGTACAGAGAAAGGGCACACTGAAAAGCCTAATCTTAAACCTAGTGCTCATGAAAGATTGCCAGACACTAAGGAATATGTAGGTTTGATCACCAAAGTCCTGCCATGCAAGGATAATCGTGTCCATAAGGTCGAGGTCAAGATCTTTCAACAGAATGAGGTTAAAGTATTCTTGAGACCAGTGACCGAACTTATTATGTTGCTCTCTACGGAGGACTCTGTTAGTGACATCACTTGATGTCAGGCGGGGATTGTTCTGTCCACCAGATGTTTTATATTGGTTATTTGTACCTGTGTTGTTAAATTTGCATGCAAAATGTGTAATTTACCTAAGACAATCATATGTTGTGTGCAGGCTGCATCAAACAATCCTTTTTGGTATTGCTGCAGTTCTGTTTAATTGTTTATTGTATGTGTAAATAAGGAAGTTGTCAGCAAGTAGGGAATTATGGGTAGAATCTTGGCAGGAAGTGAACCATCCACCATTCCTTTCAACACATTGCAGGAAGCAAGTCATGTCTTTTTCAATCTATCATCATCACCCCTTAGAGAACTTAAAAAGTAAGTTTTTACTATCACATCTTGTATTGTACATCAATACATCAATAGTGATTACTAATGGTACGAAAAAATATATAAAATGGGCAAAATATATAGGAGTAAAACTCCTAAATGCTAGATAGCCAGATAGGAGGCTCAAAACAATGTGGACATGTGAAAATTAAACTGATTAGTGCCAAAAAATATATCCAAAAAAATATATATTTTTTTGTACCATTAGTAATCACTATTGATGTATTGTTTTGCGCAAAATCACCCTGTTTTTTTATATTTTCCATTGGTAGATTGGTGTATACCACTAGATTTTGCAGCACCACACACACTTTCACATTTTCACTTTATTGTAGCGCAGAGGTCCCTTATTATTGTTTGTATTGTACATCGTTGTTTATGCAATGTATGTTGTATTGTATGCAATATTGTACTTATTGAAGTCTATGAAGGTTTAGCTAGCTGTCCCAGAGACAGAACAAGGGGAGCCCTCTCGGATGGAAGCAGCGTGTGAGGAGGGAGATATACTCGACCTCGAGGCTCTGGCCTGTCTGCCTCGTGTGCAAGGGCTGGATCTTTCTGTGGCTAGATACCGATTGATGGAGCCGGTGGCGGATGGGTGAGTCGCCGATCCCTTACCGGACCTTTTGCCAAGGAAAGAACGGGGTTTAGGTGTTCTAGCAGGCATTACTAGAGCTGTAAGACTGATGGCTGGATGGAGCTCTCCCTATCCACGTCCGACCAGCGCCATGCGTAAGTCACGCCCCCTATTAGGTTCTTTTTAACATAATTAACTGTTTCTCATGCATGGATGACAACTTGACTCCTCCAACAAAATACTGAGATCATATTTGTTATGAGTTCAGATTACTAATCTTATTGTTTTCATAGGTGAGTTCTCATGTGAATCAAAACAAAAAATGTCTGACGCTATAGACACCTACAGGACTTACTCCATGGTAATGCAGTGATATGCTAAGGTCCATCTAGTAGCCATGTGGAAAATAGGCACCAGGAGCAGTGCCAAAAGAAAGGCTAGATCAAAAAGACCACTAAGTAGCGCTACGAAAGACCACTGGTAAAATATACAGATGACACATGTTTGTACTGATAAAAGTCTGGTGACACCAGCAAGTATGGTCAAATCAACAGAAAGTTTATTAAAAAATAGTTCCAATCAAAAAACAATAGATCGGTAGCAGCCATGTATAGCAGTTCACTCGCAAACGACAATGGATAGTAAAGCTATCCTTCTGCATGATGCTGGCTCAACCTCTAGGGGGCTGGGTTGTGCTGCGGTGGTGTGTGCCTTTATGCTCACCATGGATGGCAGCGTTCCAATGGGAAGGGGACCCTGATGGAAGGGGAGGAGAGCCGTACCTCGCCTGGGACTCCTGGGGGTGTGATTAAGTTGGATCCAGTGAACAACCATGCTAGGAAAGGATGTCAGAGCAGGCATCCAGCTCCTGTGCAGAGGGTGACGGCCCATGTGTGATGTCATGCACTCAGAGACACAATGGCCAAGGAGAGGTCGGAGCCAGGGATAGAACGCAAGAGTGGTAGGCATGCAGGGCTGGACTGGGACAAGAATGTGGCCCTGGAATTCATCCAGACCGGCCTACTTTAATTTTGCAAATATGCACACAAAGAGTATATAAACTATACATAATTGCACAAAAAAAGGCTAGGGAAGTAAACAGACAGGCTAGGGCAGTATACAGACAGGCTAGGGTAGTATATAGACAGGCTAGGGTAGTATACAGACAGGCTACGGTAGTATATAGACAGCCTAGGGTAGTATACAGACAGGCTGGTATACAGGGGAACTCTGATGTAAGGTGGTCTCTGATCACCAGAGCCCCCTTACATCACAGTCTGCAGCATCAGAGTTCACAGTGTAAGGGCAGGACAAGAGGGAGTTCTGCAGAGTCTAATTTAAAGGGAAACTCTGTGGACTGTGGTGTAATAGGAAACTCTGATGTGGGGGGGTCTCTGGTCACCACCAGAGCCACGCTCCTTACATCAGCATACACTATGGTAAAGGGGGACACTGATGTAAGAGGGGAGTGAGGACACTAATATAAGGGGGAACGTTTATATCAGTGTTCCCCTTATCTTAGGGTCCCTACTCCCCAGTTACATCAGTGTCCCCTGCAGGTTCTTTTCAGCAGATGGCAGTGGCAGGGCAGTCTGTCTGTGGCATGGAGCTGTCATGTGATGCACTGACCTAAAGTCTCTGGTGCAGTCCAAGGCACTGAAGACAGGAATAGATCCTCTTCTCCCGCTGCTCCCCTTCCTAACAGATTGTTTTAAGTTTGTGGAAAAGGTGTTTTTACATGCACCAGGTCAGTGGACCAACCCGCCCCCTGAGCCGAGCTGAGCCGAGTCCTTCAGTGGACTGCTCCACCCCCATAGCCGAGCTGAGCTATGCCCATCAGTGGACCGCCCTGCCCCCCAAGCTGAGCTGAGCCCTTCAGTGACCGCCCCGCCCCCTGAGCCGGGCTAAGCCATGCCCTTCAGTGGACTGCCCTGCCCCCTGAACCAAGCTAAGCTGTGCCCTTCTGTGGACTGCCCAGCCCCCTGGGCCAAGCTGAGATGTGGAATAAACCAAGCGGCCTGGGGAAAGTCCATCATGATCGACACAGGAGGGTGAATGACAGTGGCTGAATCAACACAGGAGTTTGCCTTGTTCCCGTCCATCAAAAATTATGGACCAGACGGGTACAAGAGCAAAGCTCCCTGGGCCAAGGCACAGCACTGGACAGGCTGTCACTGAAACCAGCCAAACTGAGCCATCGGCCCACCAGGAAAATCCTGGTAGTCCTGATAGCCAGTACATCACTGTAGGAGTGTGGAGGTGGAAGCTGTAGTCAAGACAACACATTTCAGGCATGACCCTTTGTCAAGTCACCACTCGTCATGTCACACCTGGGCCGCTGCCCTCTGCACACAAGCTGGATGTCTGCTCTGAAATTCTTCCACCATCCACCCATCCCTGCATGCCTGGGTGCTAGGTGTTATCCTGGACTCTAAACTCTCCATCAGACCCATATCCAATCACTTTCCAAAGCTTGCCGCCTCAACCTCCGCATCATCTCTAAAATATGTCCCTTCCTAACCAATGAAACCACAAAGTTCCTGATTCAGGCCCTGGTTATCTCTTGCCTCGACTACTGCAACTCCCTTCTAAATGGCTTACCTTTAAATAGGCTATCTCCCCTTGAGTCCATCATGAATGCTGCTGCTAGACTCATCAACCTTACAAACCGCTCAGCATCTGCTACCCCTCTCTGCCAATCCCATCCATTGGCTTCCACTCACCCAACAAATTAAATTCAAAATACTAACAATAACTTACAGAGCCATCCAGTTAGCCCTCAGCTACATCACTAACCTAGTCTCAAAATACCAACCATATCATCCATCCTCTCTGTTCCTCCCAAGACCTCCTGCTCTCTAGCTCCCTTGTCACCTCCTCCCATACTCGCCTTCAGGACTTCTCCCAAGCCTCTTCCATCCTTTGGAATTCCCCACCCCTATCTGTCTGACTATCTCCAACTCTATCCACTTTTAGGCGATCCCTGAAAACTTTTCTCTTCAAAGATGCCTATCCTGCCCTCACCTAACAACTTTTTTTTTATTTTCTTCATCAGCTCACCCCCCCAGAGTTATTACCTTTTGTATCACTTGTCCCTCTTAGATTGTAAGGGCTAATGAGCAGGGCCCTCTGAGTCCTCCTGTATTGAATTGTATGGTAACTCTACTGTGTGCCCTAACTTTGTAAAACGATGCACAAACTGTTGGTGCTATATAAATCCTGTGTAATAATAATAATAATAATAATTAGGCAAAGCTCATGGGTATGATGGCTTATGGCTCAATATTATAAACAACTTATGCCGCATCTAGTGAAAGCATTGAATTCTTTAAACTTCTCTACTGGAATCCACCAGATTCCCACAGGGTATATTTCTCTACCATCTTGAAGGAAGGCAAGGATCCCTTTGCTTGTTACAGCTATCATCCCATCTCTCAGCTTAAAGGTGTTGTAAAGGCAGAATGTTTTTTATCTTAATGCATTCTATGCTATAAAAATGCCTCAAACTGTGCAGACAAATCAATCCATTAAAAAAGGGTCTCACACACACAAGGGACCTTCAATATCACAGGAGCATACCGCTATGCTTCCAGTATTGTTGTGTACTTCAAAAAATACAACCAATGATCTTACATTGGTGAAACAGGACAGAGATTCCAACAAAGAATGAATTTGCTCAGACACATTATTAACCACTTCAGCCCCGGAATATTTTACCCCCTTCCTGACCAGAGCACTTTTTGCGATTTGGCACTGCGTCGCTTTGACTGACAATTGCGCGGTTGTGCGACGTTGCACCCAAACAAAATTGACGTCCTTTTTTTCCAACAAATAGAGCTTTCTTTTGGTGGTATTTGATCACCTCTACATTTTTTATTTTTTAAGCTATAAACAAATAAAGAGCAACAATTTTGGAAAAAAAGCAATATTTTTTACTTTTTGCTATAATAAATATACCCCAAAAATATATAAAAAAAACTATTTTTTTCCTCAGTTTAGGCCGATATGTATTCTTCTACATATTTTTGGTTAAAAAAATCACAATAAGGGTATATTGATTGGTTTGCACAAAAGTTATAGCGTCTACAAAATAGGGGATAGTTTTATGACATTTTTATTATTATTTTGTTTTTATTAGTAATGGCGGCGATCTGCGATTTTAATCAGGACTGCGACATTATGACAGACACATCAGACACTTTTGACACTTTTTTGGGACCCTTGTCATTTATATAGTGATCAGTGCTATAAAAATGCACTGATTACTGTGTAAATGACACAAGCAGGGAAGGGGTTAATCACTAGGGGGCGATGAAGGGGTTAAGTGTGTCCTAGGGAGTGATTCTAACACTGGGGGGTGGGCTTCAAGTCACATGACAGCGATAACCGCTCCCCATGACAGGGCACAGTCACGCTGTATGCGGCGGGCACGCAGGCCTGCTATCCCCGTCTCTTAAAGGAGACGTACAGGTACGCCCATTTGCCCACCGCTGCCATTGTGCCAACGTATATTGGCGTGCAGCGGTCGGCAAGTGGTTAAAGAACATAAGGAAGATGATATCTACATCTCTGAGGGGTTCCCCTTTCAAAATCAGGCCACACTGTGCAAGACATGAATGTTTTGGTTCCTAAAGGGTAGGGATGACCCGAATACCCCCGGTTCGGTTCGCACCAGAACCTGCGAATGGACCGAAAGTTTGCGCAAACTTTAGAACCCCATTAAAGTCTATGGGACTCGAACGTTTGAAATCAAAAGTGCTAATTTTAAAGGCTAATATGCAAGTTATTGTCCTAAAAAGGGTTTGGGGACCCGGGTCCTGCCCCAGGGGACATGTATCAATGCAAAAAAAAAAATTAACAACGGTCGTTTTTTTCGGGAGAAGTGATTTTAAAGCTTAAAGTGAAAAAAAAAGTGAAATATTCCTTTAAATATCATACCTTGGGGGGTGTCTAAGGTATGCCTGTAAATTGGCACGTGTTTCCCGTGCTTAGAACAGTCCCTGCACAAAATTACATTTGTAAAGGAGTAAAAGTAATTTAAAACTGCTTGCGGCTTTAATGTAATGTCAGGTCCCGGCAATATGGATGAAAATCAGGAGGGCATCCTGCCTCATTGGAGATGTGCCACCTCCTCCTCCTCCTCCTCTCTCCTATCAGGCACCCACGTGGAGTAGTGACCTCATCATCCCCTCCCTCTTCATCACTGGAGAAAAGCTGGCAGTATGCTGCAGCTGGGGGAACATGACTGCCAGATTGCTGTCCTTCTGGGGCACCCCCTCTCTCTGGGCTCACGTTACTGCCTTCCTCTAGCTGGGTACCATCATCGGAGCCTTCAAAACGCTGGGCATCCTCCTGGAGCATGTACCCAACACTGTGGTCAAACAGTTCTGGGGACTCCTCAGGAGGACATGGTGGGGCTAGGGAAGGAGTGACTGATGCCATTGACCCAAGGGAAGAGGCCGCGTTCGCAGCTACTTTGCCAGACAAAGTACCCTGAGCCTGGGTGAGAGAGGATGAGGAGGATGAGGACGGCTTGGTCATCCACTCTACCAAGTCTTCCACATGTTGCGGCTCAACACAGCCAGCTGCCGAAAAAAAGGACAAGCGTGTCCCACGGCCACGTGCTGATGAGGATACACCGTCTCCACGACCAGCACTGTTGCCTCTAGACACAGAGCCTGCTTGCCCTCTTTTATTGGCTTGTGACTGTCTGCCTCTCCTTGTTGGCCTTCCAGACATACTAATGGCCTGCAGTGAGATGTAGCTGCACAAAGTTGGGATGTATATATATAGTGATACTGCAGCTAGCAGAATCAACTGCCTGCCTGTAGTATTATTAGTATGAGAACACCAGCAATTGTCTTCAGGTAGCTTTAGGTGCACACTGTGCAGAGGACACAGTACACTAACTGTACATACTGCAGCTGCCTGCCTGTGGTACTAATAGGATCAGAAGAACATCACCAATTTTCTTCAGGTAGCTTTAGGTGCACACTGTGCAGAGGACACAGTACACTAATAGGGCGTACACACGGTCGGACTTTGTTCGGACATTCCAGCAACAAAATCCTAGGATTTTTTCCGACGGATGTTGGCTCAAACTTGTTTTGCCTACACACGGTCGCACAAAGTTGTCGGAATTTACAATCGCCAACCACGCGGTCACGTACACCACGTACGACGAGACTAGAAAAGGCCGGTTCAGAACCAAGCGCGGCACCCTTTGGGCTCCTTTTGCTAATCTCGTGTTAGTAAAAGTTTGGTGAGAGACGATTTGCGCTTTTTCAGACTCGTGGCTTTCAGATCGTTTTCTGCCATTCAGTTTGTGCTTGTGGGTTTGTATCTGCTCTTCAGTGCGTGCAGTCAGTTCGTATCAGAGTTTTCTGTGTGATCTTGCCTGCTCGTTGCTGTTTTTCAGGTCGCTCTTCACAGGCCTTGCTGTTCTTCAGTGCGTTCTGTTACTTCGTTCTGAACAGCCGACCGTTTTCTAGCCATGTTTCGTATGCGTACTCCTCGTAGAGTTCGTGCTGTGCGGGGGCTTGGTGTTGGGGTCCTGACCTTGACACAAGTCCAGTCCATGAACAGGGTGGGGAGGAGTTCATGGACCAAGAATTGGTTGCTTCAGCGTGACCAGTTCTGTCATATGCCTTTGCTCCGTGAGATCCGTGAGAATAATCTTGATGATTTCAGGAACTTTCTCCGGATGACGGACCCCGTGCTTCACCGTTTGTTGGCTTCGCTGACCCCCTATATCAGCAGGCAGGATACCTGCATGAGGCAAGCCATCACTCCGGAGCAGGGGTTGGTCGCTACCCTGTGGTATTTGGCCACAGGGAGAAGCCTGCAGGACCTCAAGTTCTCGACAGGCATTTCCCCCCAGGCTCTGGGGATCATTATCCCAGAGACCTGTTCTGCCATCATACAGGTCCTTCAGAAGGAATATATGAAGGTAAGATTTTTATCCTTTAATATCACATTTTATTGTATTGAATGTTTGCTAATATATTGTATTTCTTTCCTCATTCCCTAATTACCATGATTGTAATATGCTGTGAATGTCCCCTTTGTTCTCATGCATGCTGGATTTTTATGTAATTATTATTTTATGTCCTTCAAACATATTTGCCCTTCACTAACCTCCCCAGCATGGTGTCTCCTGCCCTATATTCACCTCATGTAGTCACTTAACAATGTATTTTATCAGCTCCATAGTAGTGCTTTACCCCAAACACCCCCTAAAATGTTTAGAAATGTTATTTTTGATTTAAATTCATGCAGAGTGCCAGAGGCTTTTTTTTTGTGGTGTCCCCAAATAATTTTTAGTAACCCTCCCTCCCCCCAACTGCTAAGTCAGCTGATTACAATTCTCTATCCTCAATCATCTATCTGCTGACTTTGCCAAACCCATACACACTATACCCATCTCTTTACTGGTCAGATTTATGGATGAATTCCCCAAAGCATGTAGTGCAAGGGCCTGCCTGTATACTTTACAATGGTACTGTTTAAAGTTTTTGTATCCTATTATTATCTTGATAGGTAATAGCAGAATGTCCAAATGTCCTCAAATGTGTACAGTGTGTATTTATATCTTTGTATTATGACACTTCTTACCTGTCCAGTGGGCTGCCAATAGTGTAACTAAGGAGGGTGTGTTCCAAGTAATACCCTGTATTTAGGCATTCATCTCTCAATGAAGTGAAGAGGGTTACCTGTCCAAGAGTCCCCCCCCCCTATAATGTTAGAAATGGCCCATGAGAGGGGGGGAGGGGGAATATGATAGGTGTACCTTATACTTTGGCGTTGTTAAATTCCCCTTAAGAAATGCTATCTGGAGGTTGCCCCATAATGTTTGTGTCTAATCTGCTTGCCATGTTTCTGTGAAAAAATAGTAATGTTTATTGTTTTTTCCTCAACAGTTTCCTTCCACGCCACAGGAATGGCAGACTGTGGCCTCCCACTTTGCCCAGCGGTGGGACTTTCCTAACTGCGGAGGGGCAATTGATGGGAAACACGTCCACATCGTCCCACCACCCAACTCGGGGTCGTACTATTATAACTACAAGGGGTTTAATAGTATAGTGATGTTGGCGGTGGTGTCGGCTAGTTACGACTTCTTGTATGTGGACGTGGGGAAGAATGGGCGGATGTCCGATGGTGGAGTCATCGCCCAGACGGAGTTCTACAGGCGTCTCCAGAATGGCAGCTTGGACTTGCCAGCTCCAGAGGACAATGTTGAAGGTCTCCCATTTGTGTTCGTTGCTGATGAAGCGTTTGCGCTGGGGGACCACCTGATGCGGCCATTCCCGATGAGGACCCTCACCCCGGAACAGAGGGTTTTTAATTACCGGCTGGCCAGAGCCCGAAGAGTGGTGGAGAACACATTTGGAATCCTGGCCAGCCAGTTCCGACTATTTCTGACACCCATCCATATGGCGGAGTATAAACTGAACCATATAATACTTGCGTGCTGTGTTCTCCATAATTTTTTAAGAAAACATTCGGCCAACTATGCTGGCTCAGTTGGGCCTGAGGCCGGAATCCTACATCCAACAACACTGACGGCGCTTGAAAGTGGCCGTCCTGGCTTGCCCTCCCTGAGTGCCCGTGATGTCCGGTTACGATACCTGGAGTTCTTTGCGGATAGGGGGGCTATCAATATGCCAGAAAATATGTGAAGCCTTTTTCTAATAAAAAAAAAACAAAAGAAATTCTTTGTGGACATTTACTGCTTGTGTTTGTTTTAGCTGACCCTGACAGAAATGTGTTGAGTGCAGAAAATGTCGTGATTGGGTAACCTTATAAAAAACACTGTTGGCTGGTATTTCCTAAATGCAAAAACACTTTTCACTACAAGTGCACTTGCAACTGCACTGAAACTGCACTTGTAGTGCAAAGTGGATTTGCCCTTAGGAAATAACCCCCATTTTTGCATAAAACAGCTATTACATCACCCCAAAAGTGTTGTAGTGTTGAGACAATAATCCACACATTCTTGAGTAAGCAACTTTTTTATACCTGCACAATCACATGTGCATTTACCAAAGGTTTTTAAAACAAACCAACATGTTTGTTGTATAACAATTTTTGCAGTAGCATTATCAAAAATCAAAATGTCCATTTAAGATAAAACAGGCATGTGTAAAACCCAAAAGAAAGCCAAAAAACTTGAACTTACAAAGTTCACATTAGGTAAAACCTGAAGGCTATATCAGACATCAGTATTTAGGAACTGGGTTTGATATAGCGTTCAGATGGGGGGAAATCACCCCTGGAAAAGCCAAATTTGGAAGATGAACACCAAGTTCCGAATGTCAACATGTGCGACCTGCCATCAGGGGGGATCAAGGGACGTGTTTTGGGGGAGCAAGCCCTTCCTCAATGCTACTTTATAATTGAGGAAGGGGTTGCACCCCCAAAACGCGTCCATTGATCTCCCGTGATGGCAGATAGCACATGTTGACACACTGTGTGCATCCTCCAAATTTGGCTTTTCAAAACATTGCAAAAAGAATTTAAAAATTGGAACACAATCCCAAAAATATATTTTGTGGGGTTTTAAATTTGCCCCAAAACATCAATGATGTTATTATTTTTTTTAATAACATCATTTATTTTTTGCGTGTTGTTGATCGAGATTCGAGATCTCGATTCGAGATTCGAGATTACACCCCATGATCTCCCCGATCAGGATCTGGGCACTTTCTGAAGTAAAGCGTTCTGGATCCCTCACATCACGATCACCTAAAAAGAGATAAAGAAAACAAAAACAGGTATCAAAAATCTGCCACCATCCATCTCTTTTACCTGAGCCTGTGGTCACAGACACTCACCTGTTGTGGTGCCAATCTCCACCACATCTTCTTCTTCCTCCTGCTCTTCTTGGGTTTGCGGTATTTCACCTTCTTCCAGAGGTGGGGGGTCTCTGGTCTCTTCGGATGAGGGGTGTCCTCCGAGTCTTTTCTCCCCTATGTAAAACAAAAATGGTATAATTAGCACACAGATATTTGATGGCAGAACTAGAAATAGCAAACATTGCTTGGAAGTGGGGTACAATTGTCTATTTTAGCCAAGATGTATTTTTTTTATTGCCCTTTGTCAAGCTGCATAACTTTACCTGTTTAGTACAAACTTCACAGATGGAGACCCCCCTATAGTATACACTGGAGCACCTGTGTGGCCCCCCCTAATAAAAATGTGGTTCTGGGGTCCCACACTAGTGTTCCAGTGTCCAGATGTGAAAACAGCTGCTCAGTGTCTTCTCCTTACACACAATCTAGTTGGCATTTCATTCTAGTAACAAACCCATCTACACAAACAAATATTTGGCATCCAAGTAGGCCCAAAAAAAATGTGGGAAAATGCATATGGCCTAAACAATGGTGTTTTCGAGGCCCAAAGAAAAATGTTAGATACGAACGAATAATGGGCCCATGAACATTAAAGTTGCCCTTTTAAACGTTACAATTACTAAAAGCATATGGAGCAGAATGAACGTAATAAAGACAGAAAGAATAAGAACACAGCACAACTACTTACTTTTTTGCAGCACTCTCTGGTTCTTTCGGTACTGCTCTGGCTATCTTAATTTCAGGTCCGACCACCGCTTCCGGAGCTGATCTTTTGATCTTCGGACCCCAAAATTCCTCTCAAGACTCCTGGCCACTTTCGCCATGATCTTGGCGTTTCGGATGTTCGGGTTGGGGTAAGGCCCATACTTTCCATCATAGTCAGACTTCTTCATGATGTCGACCATCTCCAACATCTCCCCAAAGGAAATATTTGTGGCCTTAAAACGTCTCCTTCTGAATCGAGACGTGTCCGGATCCGGGCTTTCCTCCTCCTCGTTCCTGCAATTAGCACGCACCTGCTGTGACTCCGCCATGTGCTCTTCCCCCACTGCGCCGAACAAAAAGGGGCGGGGAATAGACTAGAAAGAACATCAGGGGCGGGCGGAGTTACACGCATGCGCAGTGTGTATAAAGCGTAACACGCGTGCGTATTACGTACGATCTGTGAGCAGAGGAAGGAGCATTGGACGCGCCGATCGTAAGAACGAAGGTAAGAGACAAACTTGTGCCTATACTGCTTCTACATTGAGGCCTATATTGTAACAAGATTAGGAGAGTTTTGTCTGACATTAGGCTTTGTCTTGTGTTGTGTCTTGCAGTGAACATGGATATGGTACTCAAAGATAATGACTTCATGTCAGTATTCATAGATATGCTAAGGGAGCTGCCATGTCTGTGGGAGATTAAACACCCACATTACAAGAACCAAGCAAAGAGGAAGGCAGCACTGGTGCAATTGTGTGAAATTGTGAAGCAGGTGATCCCCACGGCAGACATCACCTATTTAAAGAAATTAATTGGTTGCCTGAGGAGCACATATCTAAGGGAGAGCAAGAAAGTCCTGGATTCGCAGAGATCCGGAGCAGCAGATGTCATCTATGTCCCCAGGATGTGGTACTACGACAGGCTGCATTTTCTGGCAGGCCAGACTGAACCCAGGCCATCCCTCTCCAGTCTTTCTTCCACGCTTCCTTCCCCCCCGGCTGAGGCTTCTGACGCCCAACCTGGGCCTTCCAGGCCACATGTGGAGGAGCCCAGATTGAGCCAGGTATAGCATTCCTCTAAATATTTCTGCTTGTCCAATCAATGATGTTAACTAGATGTTAGTTGGGAGTAGGGATGAGCCGAACCCCCCCCGGTTCGGTTCGCACCAGAACCCGCGAACGGACCGAAAGTTCGCACGAACGTTAGAACCCCATTGACGTCTATGGGACTCGAACGTTCGAAATCAAAAGTGCTCATTTTAAAGGCTAATTTGCATGGTATTGTCCTAAAAAGGGTTTGGGGACCCGGGTCCTACCCCAGGGGACATGTATCAATGCAAAAAAAACTTTTAAAAACGGCCGTTTTTTCGGGAGCAGTGATTTTAATGATGCTTAAAGTAAAAAAAAAAAAGTGAAATATTCCTTTAAATATCATACCTGGGGGGTGTCTATAGTATGCCTGTAAAGTGACGCGTGTTTCCCATGTTTAGAACAGTCCCTGCACCAAATGTCATTTTTAAAGGAAAAAATCTCATTTAAAACTGCTTGCGGGTTTAATGTCATGTCGGGTCATGGCAATATGGATGAAAATCAGTGAGACAAACGGCATGGGTACCCCCCCAGTCCATTACCAGGCCCTTTGGGTCCTGTATGGATATTAAGGGGAACCCCGCACCCAAATTAAAATAAGGAAAGGCCCTATATACTCTGAACAGCAGTATACAGGCGGTGCAAACAAGACAGGGACTGTAGGTTTGTTGT
Organism: Lithobates septentrionalis; assembly: GCA_037952835.1. Lineage (NCBI taxonomy): Eukaryota > Metazoa > Chordata > Amphibia > Anura > Ranidae > Lithobates > Lithobates septentrionalis. The sequence continues at coordinate 656,019 of JBBDGP010001153.1, read as the reverse complement.
TAAGTAGAATCTCTTTGTAATTTTGAACGGGTACATTTTTAACGTGTTTAGCTCCAGCCAAAAAATCTTTTTTAAGCTTTTTGGAAAACATAGGGAAGGGTTATCACCCCTGTGACATTTGTTTTGCTGTCTTTCCTCCTCTTCAGAAGATTTCACCTCACTTTTTTGTCCCAATGAAAAATGTTTTTTGAAAATTTGGGTTTTTTTGTGGAACAAGGATTGGAAAGCATCAGTGGAAAGGAGAAATTGTTTTCCCATATTAACTCTTACAGGAGAGAATTTCCCTTCCTAGGGGTAGATTTCATCTCACTTCCTGTTGTCTCCTTCCGTTTGCAAGTAGGAGTCGTTTGTAAGTTAGATGTTTGAAAGTAGGGTCCTGCCCTATATACTCAGCAGAAATTTGGGCCTTAGGTGTTGCTGTGGCCACAACACTGTAAGCCCTCACAGGGCCCTGCTGTGAAATATTAGATCAAGAATTGTAATTACATGCCCCTGTTGAACAGGAGCTGAAAAATTAGGCCTTATGCCGCGTACACACGGTCGGACTTTCCGGCATACTTGGTCCGGCGGACCAGAGTGTGCCGGACAATCCGCCCGTGTGTGGGCGGCGGCGGACTTTTCCGGCGGACTTCTTCCCAAAAGCCCGCCGGACCTAGATTTGAAGAAAGTTTCAAATCTTTCCGTCGGACTCAGTTTCGGGCGGAAAGTACGCTCGTGTGTGTGCTGGCCCGACGGAAAGCCCGCTCGTGTGTAGGCTGGTCCGGCAGACCAAATACGACACGAGGGCAGGGTATTGCATCTCGCGCTCGCTGCAATAGGAAAAACAAATCTTCCTATTGGGGCGAGCGCGGGGCATACCAGGCCCTTAGGTCTGGTATGGATTATAAAGGGAACCCCGCTACGCCGAAAAAACGGCGTGGGGTCCCCCTAAAATCCATACCAGACCCGATCCGAGCACGCAGCCTGGCCGGTCAGGAAAGGGGGTGGGGACGAGCGAGCGCCCCCCCCCCCCCCCTCCTGAACCGTACCAGGCCGCATGCCCTCAACATGGGGGGTGGGTGCTTTGGGGGAGGGGGCGCCCTGCGCCCCCCCCCCCAAGCACCTTGTCCCCATGTTGATGAGGACAAGGGCCTCTTCCCGACAACCCTGGCCGTTGGTTGTCGGGGTCTGCGGGCGGGGGCTTATCGGAATCTGGGAGCCCCCTTTAATAAGGGGGCCCCCAGATCCCGGCCCCCCACCCTATGTAAATGAGTATGGGGTACATGGTACCCCTACCCATTTACCTAGGAAAAAAGTGTAAGTAATAAAACACACTACACAGGTTTTTAAAATATTTTATTAAACAGCTCCGGGGGGGGGGGATCTTCCTCCGGCTTCGGGGGTCTTCTTCCGGCTTCGGGGGTCCCTCCGCTTCATCTTCTCCCGGCGTCCGGTTGGTTCTTCTCCGCTCTCTGGCCTCTTCTCCCGGTGTCCCAGGTCTTCGGCCGGCCCCTCCACTGTCTTCATGTAGCTCTATTGCCAGCGGAGGTCCGGACTTCTGGGCTTCTTGTCTTCTCTTCTCTTCTCTTCTCCCAGATGTTGACACGACGCTCTCTCCGGCTGGACTGGTCTCTGAGGGCTGCGTTGTGACTTATATAGGCGGAGACCCCGCCCCCATATGATGTCACAGTCCCTGGGCATGCTGGGACTGTGACGTTTTAGGGGGCGTGGTCGACCACGCCCCCTAAAACGTCACAGTCCCAGCATGCCCAGGGACTGTGACATCAAAAGGGGGCGGGGTCTCCGCCTATATAAGTCACAACGCAGCCCTCAGAGACCAGTCCAGCAGGAGAGAGCGTCGTGTCAACATCTGGAGAAGAGAAGAGAAGAAGCCCAGCAGCTCAGAAGTCCGGACCTCTGCTGGCAAGAGAGCTACCTGAACACAGCAGAGGAGCCGGCCGAAGAACTGGAACACCGGGAGAAGAGAGCGGAGAAGAACCAACCGGACGCCGGGAGAAGATGAAGCGGAGGGACCCCCGAAGCCGGAGGAAGATCCCCACCCCCGGAGCTGTTTAATAAAATATTTTAAAAACCTGTGTAGTGTGTTTTATTACTTACACTTTTTCCCTAGGTGAAGGGGTAGGGGGACCATGTACCCCATACTCATTCACATAGGGTGGGGTGCCGGGATCTGGGGGCCCCCTTATTAAAGGGGGCTCCCAGATTCCGATAAGCCCCCCGCCCGCAGACCCCGACAACCAACGGCCAGGGTTGTCGGGAAGAGGCCCTTGTCCTCATCAACATGGGGACAAGGTGCTTTGAGGTGGGGGGCCCCGCAGGGCGCCCCCCTCCCCCAAAGCACCCACCCCCCCATGTTGAGGGCATGCGGCCTGGTACGGTTCAGGAGGGGGGGGGGCGCTCGCTCGTCCCCACCCCCTTTCCTGACCGGCCAGGCTGCGTGCTCGGATCGGGGTCTGGTATGGATTTTAGGGGGGACCCCACGCCGTTTTCTCGGCGTAGGGGCTTCCCTTTATAATCCATACCAGACCTAAGGGCCTGGTATGCCCCGCAACGGGGCTCGCAAGGTGTCAATCTCGCCGATAAAAGCGGAAAGATTGACATCCTTTGCTAGTCCCGTCGCACCTGAGTCACGTTCAAAATGAACGGACTTGGCCGTGTGTGGGCAAGTCCGTTCATTCTGAAAGTCCGCCGGAACTCCGGCGAAAGTCCGTCGGAAAGACGGGCGGACTTAGCCCGCCGGAAAGTCCCGGCGTGTGTGGGCAAGTCCGTCCGTTTTAAAGTCCGGCGCACCTGGCGGACAAAGTCCGTCGGAAAGTGTGCCGGACCAAGTATGCCGGAAAGTCCGACCGTGTGTACACGGCATTAGGCACTGGTGCTGGTGCCACAACACTGCAACCCCTCACAGACACTCTAGTTGGAACGCAGGAACGAGCCCTGCTGCAAAGTATTGCTTCAAAAATTGTAATTACACGCCCCTGTTAGACAGGGGCAGAAAAATTGGGCCTTAGGCACTGGTGCTGGTGCCACAACACTGCAACCCCTCACAGACACTCTAGTTGGAATGTAGGAACGAGGCCTGCTGCAAAGTATTACATCAAAAATTGTAATTACACGCCCCTGTTAAACAGGGGCTGAAAAATTGTGCCTTAGGCACTGGTGGTGGCGCCCAGAACCAAAAATGTTCTTACAAGCTATCAGCGTGATGATTGAGGAGGAAGAGGATAATTACTCAGGGATAGTCACTCAGCATCAGCATAGGCAGTCTTTGAAGGGATCTGAGATTTCAAAAAAAATTATTCGGTTACATCAGCATCAGGTGCTTGGTAGCTGGTGGTGATCCAAGACTGATTCATTTTCATAAAGGTCAGCCGATCGACCGAGTCGGTGGACAGACGCACCCTGTGATCAGTTACCACACCTCCAGCAGCACTGAATGTGCGTTCCGAAAGAACGCTGGATGCAGGACAGGCCAGTAGCTCAATTGCATACTGTGCAAGCTCTGGCCAGTGATCCATCCTCAAGACCCAGTAACCCAGAGGATTTTTGGTGGGAAAGGTGTCCAAGTCTGATCTTGCCCCTAGGTATTCCTGCACCATGTAAAACAGACGCTGGCGATGGTTGCTGGAACCGATCATACCTTGGGGCTGCGGACCAAAAAATTGTCTGAACGCATCGGTCAGACGGCCACCTTCTCCACCGCTCCTTCTTTGACTGACCGAAGCCTCAGCAACACGTTGTCCAGAAACAGGAGTTTGTAACCTCCCAGTCTCTGGGAACGCGTTGCACAGACCTTTCTGCAAGGCCTCCCGAAGATGTTTCATCCTCTGCTCCCTCTGCGATGGCAAGATAAGGTCCGCAACCTTACCCTTGTAACGTGGATCAAGGAGGGTTGCCAGCCAGTATTGGTCCTTCTCCTTGATACCACGAATACGAGGATCCTTACGCAGGCTTTGCAGGATCAGGGAGGCCATGCAGTGTAGGTTTGCTGAGGCATTCGGTCCGGAGTCCTCTGGGTCACTAAGGACAACAACGTCCGCAGCCACCTCCTCCCAGCCACGTACAAGTCCATGTGTTCCTTGGGACTGATCCCTTAAAGACTGCTGCTGATGCTGAGTGCCAGGCTCCACCTCCATACTGACACAATCTTCCTCCTCCTCCTCCTCCTCCTCCTCGTCCTCTTCCTGTGTGATCGGCGGGCACGCAGGAACACTGTCTGGATAAAGGGGGCCTTGAGAGCTAAGGAAGTCCTCCTCTTCCTGCCTCTGTTCTGCCTCAAGTGCCCTGTCCATTATTCCACACAGCGTGTGCTCCAACAGGTGAACAAGGGGGACAGTGTCACTGATGCATGCACTGTCAGTGCTCACCATCCTCGTGGCCTCCTCGAATGGTGACAGGACAGTGCATGCATCCCTGATCATGGCCCACTGGCGTGGGGAAAAAAAACCAAGCTCCCCTGACCCTGTCCTGGTGCCATAGTCGCACAGGTACTCATTGATGGCCCTCTGCTGCGTGTGCAGCCGCTGCAGCATGGCCAACGTTGAGTTCCACCTGGTGGGCATGTCACAGATTAGGCGGTTCTTGGGCAGGTTAAACTCCTTTTGGAGGTCCGTCAGCCGAGCACTGGCATTATATGACCGGCGGAAATGGGGCGTGGTTTCGTCATGCAGCGGTAAAGACGTGTCTTCCTTGGGCTCCGGCGCTGGCACTACTTTTCATCAGCTTAAGCCAAGACCTTTACCCGGCACAATCCCCCACACCATGCGGAAGAGATCAGGCAAGTCTCTGCCCAAAAAAGGAACCCCTTCGGGATCCATAAAACGTTTCCTAGCCACTGATCTGGAGGACTCCCTTGACCTGGACGGACTAGGCCGCTCTCCTCGAGGCGCGTGCTCCGCCTCCCGCCACAGATCTGAACCAGGGAGACACTCCCCAGCGACTTCGGCCTGCTCAGAAGGGGAGGAAGGCGCACCTAAGTATCCTGGCGTGGCGGCACTCGTAAGTGATCTCCCCACCAAGTCGGAGCTGGCGTCCCTGTTTGCGGGTCTGGAACGCTCGATTAAGAAAGAGCTCTCTGCAGTGAGATCGGATCTTACGCACGTGTTGGAGCGAGTGGAGGAGACCGAACAACGTTTGGATCGTCACGCGACCGCCATTAGGGCCTTGCAGAACACCGCCCGCACCCTCTCCATTGCACACAGAATGGCCCTCTACAAAATCGAGGACCAGGAGAACCGCAACAGGCGGAACAACATTAGGATAAGAGGGTTGCCGGAGGCCACGGGCGAGGACGACCTCCTCCCCTCGCTGCGTGGCATATTTAATGGCCTGCTCGGCCAGGCCGCGGACTTTCCTTTGAAAATAGACCGTGCTCACAGGGCCCTCCGCCCCCGCAACTTGTCAACGGAGGTCCCACGAGACGTGATATGCAGGATGCACTATTTTGAGGAGAAGGAATTAATCATGAAGAAGGCCCGGGAAAAATCACCTCTGGACTTTGACGGGGCCTCCCTCCTATTCTTCCCAGACCTAGCTAGGGAAACGCTGGATCGACGCAGGGCTCTGCGTCCTCTCACTGAACAGCTCCGTGCAGCATCTATTGTCTATCGCTGGGGGTTCCCGGCGTCCCTCATTGCACGTAAGGAGGGCAAGACGGCGACACTTCGCTTCCCAGAGGACCTGGAAAAGTTCTGCGAAGAGCTTAACATACCCACACCAGAGCTCCCGGGATGGCAGGATCTCATTCCTTCCCCTACCCCCTCTACGGAACCTAGGTGGCAGAAAGTAGACCACAGGCGCAAATCTGGCTCCTCCGGTTCATCTCCCCCGCAAGATGGGTGAATCACATACGGAAACAACTGGATCCTGACTTGGGCCTGCAACAACCTGTCCTCGACGGTGGCCGCAAGTATACAGTATAAAGCATCTTGTTCTGACATAAAGGATCTTTTTTGCACTTGCAATTATTGTTATCTCTACTGTTATATATAAGGAAGAGAAAGTTTTTTCTGATGTTTCTCCCATTAGTAGACTATTCAGTTTTTTTTTTCTCTTTTTTCTCTATTTTTTGAACTTGTGCGCATAACTTTCCTTTTCCTCTTTTGTTTTGGCTCCCTGGTTTTTGGACCCAAACCCAAGACTGCCGGGACTGTAACACTTCAGGTGTTACCAGGTTTAAAGGTTTTCGTGGTTAAATTTAAACCTCGAGTTGTATAATAAATACCCTTCGTGTTATAACAACTTGACTGTGCCGGCTCCGGAGCCCTGGGGCAGACAGACGCGCCACGTTGAGCGCTCTCTGTTTGCCGCTCCAGGTGGCGGACCCGCCTCCTCGGGGGTGTCGGGGGGTCCCGTGCTCCCGTGGGAACGTCCTTCCGGGGACTGGGGCTACGGGTGTGCGGGACTCGCGATATACCCCTACTATATGCTGCAGTGCTATGCATGCTGTTTGCTACCCTGACATATCAGGGGTGGCGACTGTGGTATTGAATCTACCTCTTTTTTCCCATTCTTTTCCTTTTTCTTTCTTTTGTCTCTCCTCTCTCTTTCTCTCCTCTACTGGTTTATCCCTGTCCCACCCTCTCCCCACCCTAACCCTTGTATTTGTGTCTACCTCAGATCTGAAGAAGCGAGGTGCCCCTGACGGAGTCAATGGCTAAGCTCAACATACTCTCACTCAACGTCCGTGGTCTGCATGCTCCAGGTAAACGACACAATTTGTTTAGAGAGTTGGATCGCCTGCGGGCCGACATTGTCTGCCTACAGGAGACCCATCTAACACACACAACGAATGTAAAACTTTTTTCCTCAAATTACCCCACGTGGTACTATAGCCTCTCTGATATCCGCAAGTCCAAAGGTGTGGCCATTGGCTTTCGCAGGGGTACCTCGTTCTCGTTCGAGACTATGGTGAGTGACCCCTCGGGGCGTTTCCTATTTATCAGGGGCAAACTGGGCAGTATGTTATGCACCATAGCCACACTATACGCTCCCAACCGAGACCAAACTGGCTTCTTAGCTGCCACCCTCACTAAACTGACGGAGTTCGCCCGGGGATGTGTCCTGCTTACGGGGGACTTTAATGCTCCCTTGGAGCCCCCAATCGATACATCCACAGGCGCATCCTGTATCACGCACAGACGATTAACACTCATCCGTAAACGCCTACAAGACGCCCAGCTAATGGACGTCTGGAGAATCCTCAATCCCAAGACACGGGACTATACTCACTTCTCACACTTACACCACTCCTACTCGCGCATCGATTACCTCCTTATTGATCATTTTCATCTTCCCCTGGTCACTGACGCTAAAATAGAAACCTCCACGCTATCAGATCATTCACCAGTCATTCTCCAGATAAAAATCCCATCCATACCAATTAGGATTGCTAACTGGAAATTGAATGAAAACCTACTCACAGATGACATAGACACTGCAGCTATTGCTGGGGAACTGGTACAATACTTCAGGGAAAATACCTGCCCGGAGACTTCACCGGGAGTACTTTGGGAGGCCCATAAGACCTTCATACGTGGTAAACTGATTGAACTAGGATCTAGGAAAAAAAAAGAGAGAGCGACACAGCAAGCAGAACTGCTCAGAGATATAGGCACGCTTGAACGACAACACAAAGCGGGTCTTGCAAAACAGGTGCTTGAAGCCCTGACTAAAAAGAGAGAAGATCTGAAGAATCTCTTCCACACTGAACAGAAACAGCAATTTCACATTACAGCCCAACGTGCATATGAATGGGGCAACAAACCTGGCAGGTTGCTGGCTCGCTCTCTACAACAAAAAAAAGCAGTTTCTTTCATTGCTAAAGTGAAATCTAAAACGGATGAATTAGTTTACCACACCCCTGCAATAGCGGCGGAGTTTAGAACGTTTTATCAACAACTTTATCACGTTCAACACAATATACCAGACCAAACCACTCGCAAACAGGCTATTCATGATTACCTCGCAAATGCTAAACTCCCAAAATTGGCAGATGATTTATTATCAACTCTAGACGGGGAATTCACCTCGGAAGAGTTACGCAAAGCTCTTAAAGCTATGAAATCGGGCAAGGCTCCGGGCCCGGATGGGCTTACGGTTTCATACTATCGTTCGTTTGCAGACATCTTGTTACCGAGATTAGCTAATTATGCCAACTCAATTTCCTCCGGAGATCCCATTAGACCAGAAACCCTGCATGCGCACATCACTATTATTCCTAAAGCGGGAAAAGACCCTAGTTGCTGTGGTAGTTATCGCCCCATCTCCCTGTTAAACATCGATGCTAAATTATATGCAAAACTAATAGCTAACAGACTTCTCCCCTTAATCCCTAAATGGGTGTCGAATGAACAAACGGGCTTCATTCCCGGACGAGAGGCGCGAGATAACTCTCTACGTACCCTTTCCCTGATTGCCCATGTGCGTAGGTCCTCCCAGCCCACCCTACTGTTGTCAACGGATGCCAAGAAGGCGTTTGATCGGGTGGACTGGGAGTTCCTCATGGCGACCCTGGCTCACCTGGGACTCGGCGCCTCTCTTCTGACCCAAATAGCAGCCCTATATAACTACCCTACAGCCCAACTTAGAATTAATGGCACTCTCAGTGACCCTTTTACACTACATAACGGTACACGTCAGGGCTGCCCCCTTTCACCGATTTTATTTGCCCTTTCGTTAGAACCCTTTTTATCCACCGTAAGACACAACCCGAATATACACGGCATTACTGTGGGCTCCTTTGAACACAAGTATGCCGCATATGCGGATGATATTCTGTTCTACGTTCAACAGCCCAGAATTACCCTTCCTAACTTAATGCAGGCCTTTTCGACCTTTAACCAAATTTCAAATTTTAAAATTAACATGACAAAATCTGAAATCCTGAACATCTCAGTCCCCAAAGAAACTGTGACCCACCTACAAGAATCCTTCCCTTTTAGTTGGCAAAAAAAAGCCATGAAATATTTAGGTATATTCCTTACTCCCTCATTGTCCTCCTTATTCCAAGCTAACTTTATGCCTCTTTTAAATTCGATCAAATCTGATCTCCAAAAATGGTCCCAAATTGCACATTCATGGCTGGGAAAGATTGGAGTGGTCAAAATGAACATACTGCCCAGGCTGCTCTTTCTGTTTCAAATGATACCGTTTCAAATTCCAGCTGAGTACTTCAAACGTATAACAACTATGATTTGCAGATATGTCTGGGGTAGACGTAGTCCTAGGTTGTCCAGATCTCTTCTTACTAGATCAAAAGCGGAGGGTGGTCTGGCCCTTCCAGACATTAAACAATACTTTTTGGCAGTTATCCTATCCAGAATCTCAGATTGGAAATATCATAAGGACTCAAAACTCTGGGTGTCACTGGAGGTGGCATTGGGGGGCTCTGACCTTTACCCTCTAATCTGGATACCGACGAAAACCAGGCATTTATCAATAGATGCTTCTCCTCTCACGAACTACACCCTAAGGACCTGGGACTCACTTTGTAAAAAGCACGCTTGGCAATATAACTCCCCCCTTATGCCACTCACTGGTCACATGTATTTCCCCCCGGGGAACATTGACCCTAGATTACACTCCTGGAATCTGGGGAACTCGGTCTTACTACATCAAGTCACAAAAGACTCTGTCGTCTTACCTTTATCCGCTCTCTCAGCGGCTCCGAACCCATCGCTTATGGATCTTTGGAGATATTTACAATTATCTGATTTCGTTAAATCCCTTCCTAAACCACTGCGGGATGTATCTAACCTGACGGGGATAGAGTCAGCCTTTGTAGGTGACAGCCCAATGGAGAAACCCCTTTCCTATTTCTACAAAGCGCTTAGATCATTGGGCACAATTGGATACCCTAGCTTCCTTCGCAACTGGGAGAAAGATCTTCATCACACCCTAACGGAAACGCAGAAGTCCTCTATACTACTACTCTCTCACACATCATCTATATCCTCGAAAACAGCTGAAGTTAACTATAAACTCTTAACCAGGTGGCACTACACCCCGGCTGTGCTACACAAGCTATTTCCCCAGGATTCACCTCTCTGCTGGAGGGGCTGTGGAGAGAGAGGGACGCATGCTCATATCTGGTGGTCCTGTCCTCTTATCAGGCCTTTTTGGCTCACCATCCTCCATTGGATAAAAGAAATCCAAGGTTCGGAGATTCCAAACGACCCCTGGCAGGTATTGTTACATTGTACAGACGAACCAGCGGGACCATATAAAAAATCCATCACACCACATTTGTTAAACGCTGCTAAAGCTCTCATTCCTAGGTGCTGGAAAACCTCCAAAATTCCTTCTCTGCGCCAATGGTTATGCGAGGTTGACCACACATACTACATGGAGGATTTAACCTTTTCCCTCAGAAATAAATCAGATTTGGGGAGGAAAATATGGTCCCAATGGTTCGCCTTCAAGTATACCGCGGCGTACGCGGAAATTATGACTGTAGCCAAATAATGTGCTTGTACACTAAAATGCACTGCACTGACTGAGGTAGACACCTCCTACCACTCCCCCCCCCCCCTTCCCATCTTGCTTCATACCTCTGTCTCTTTTTCTCCTTTTTATTCGTTCCCCTCTATTCCATTTCTTTTCTTCTTTCTTTTAATATTATGTATAAGAGAAAGATCTGTCGGGATTGGATCCTGTTTCTAATAATATATTGTACATTATAATAGTGTTGGTTACCCATAGCCTGCTTACCTACTTCTCTATTGTACTTTAGTATGATTGGGACTTTGTACCATATTATGTATGTTTATTACGCCCAAGCTTGTGGTGGGTTTCTCTTTATGTACGTGGATCTTGCCTGACATTAATAAAAATTTATTAAACAAAAAAAATATGACCGGCGGAAATGCACACAGACTTTCCTGGCCTGCCTCAGGACATCCTGTAAGCCCGGGTACCTGCCCAAGAACCGCTGCACCACCAAGTTAAGGACGTGAGCCAAACAGGGCACATGGGTCAGTTGTCCCTGTCGGAGGGCAGAGAGGAGGTTGGTGCCATTGTCGCAAACCACCATTCCTGCCTTAAGTTGGCGTGGCGTCAACCACCTCTGAACCTGCCCCTGCAGAGCTGACAGAACCTCTGCCCCAGTGTGGCTCCTGTCCCCCAAGCACACCAGCTCAAGCACCGCATGGCATCTTTTGGCCTGCGTACTTGCGTAGCCCCTTGAACGCCTACGGAGCACCGCTGGTTCCGAGGAAGAGGCCATGGAGGAAGAAGAAGAGGAGGGGGTGGAGGAGAGAGGTGTGTCACAATCAGCATTTTGGAGGCGTGGTGGCGGAACAACCTCCAACACTACTGCACCTTGTCCTGCATCCTTCCCAGCTGCCAGCAGAGTCACCCAATGCGCCGTGAAACTTAGGTAACGTCCCTGTCCATGCCTGCTGGACCATGAGTCAGCGGTAATATGCACCTTACCGCTGACCGCCCTGTCCAGCGAGGCATGGACATTGCCTTCCACATGCCGGTAGAGAGCCGGAATCGCCTTCCGTGAGAAAAAGTGGCGTTTGGGTACCTGCCACTGAGGAACCGCACATTCCACAAACTCACAGAAGGGGGCAGAGTCTACCAACTGAAAAGGCAGCAGTTGAAGTGCTAGCAATTTTGCCAAGCTAGCATTCAACCGCTGGGCATGTGGATGGCTGGGAGCAAACTTCTTTCGGCGGTGCAGCAGCTGGGGCAGGGAAATTTGCCTGGTACAATCTGACGTCGGTGTACCAAAAGCAGATTGCCCACAAGTACTTGGCTGTGACACACCTAATTCTACACCTTCATTCCTCTCACTGCAGGTCTCAGAGAGGACTGAAGGTCTAGTGGGGTTGGAAATCTCAGCTGATGAGGAGCAAGGAGAGATCCTCTTTGTTCTTTGGTGTGGGTCTTTTAGATACGCTTGCCAACGAACTGCATGGCAGGTCAACATATGTCTGGTCAAGCATGTGGTACCCAAGCGGGAGATGTTTTGGCCACGCGAGATACGCTTGAGACATATGTTGCAAATAGCAGCGGTGCGATCTGATGCACTCGTCTCAAAAAAGGCCCACACCAAAGAACTTTTTGAATAATGCGCAGAGACTGCAGCGCCCTGCACATGTGGAGCTTTGGGGTGTGATGCAGTCAATGTGCTACCCTTAGGCTGGCCCCTGGAGGGCATCCTGCCTCGTTGGTGATGTGCCGCCGCCTCCTCCTCCTCCTCCTCCTCCTCCTCCTCGCTCCTATCAGGCACCCACGTTGAGTCAGTGACCTCATCATCCCCTCCCTCCTCATCACTGGAGCAAACCTGGCAGTATGCTGCAGCAGGGGGAGCATGACTGCCAGATTGCTGTCCTTCTTGGGCACCCCCTCTGTCCGTGCTCATGTTACTGCCTTCATCGAGCTCAGTATCATCATCAGAGCCTTCCAAACGCTGGGCATCCTCCTGGAGCATGTACCCAACACTGTGGTCAAACAGTTCGAGGGAATCCTCAGGAGGACATGGTGGAGCTAGGGAAGGAGTCACTGATGACATTGAGCTGAGGGAAGAGGCCGCTGCTTTGCCAGACAAAGCACCCTGGGCATGGGTGAGAGAGGATGAGGAGGATGAGGACGGCTTGGTCATCCACTTGACCAAGTCTTCCGCATGTTGCGGCTCAACACGGCCAGCTGCCGAAAAAAAGGCCAAGCGTGTCCCATGGCCACGTGCTGATGAGGATGCACCGTCTCCACGACCAGCACTAGACACAGAGCCTGCTTGCCCTCTCTTATTGGCTTGTGACTGTCTGCCTCTCCTTCTTGGCCTTCCAGACATACTAATGGCCTGTAGCTGCACTAAGCTGGGATAGAACACCTGTAATTTTCTTCAGGTAGCTTTATATACTGTAACCAGACAAGCCTGCCTGTCAGTAGGAAGATAACAGGAACGGATCTAGCTGAACACTGTGAGCAGGACGCACTGCACTAAATGTAAATAGCAGGAACGGATCTAGCTGAACACTGTGAGCAGGACGCACTGCACTAAATGTAAATAGCAGGAACGGATCTAGCTGAACACTGTGAGCAGGACGCACTGACTGCACTAAATGTAAATAGCAGGAACAGATCTAGCTGAACACTGTGAGCAGGACGCACTGCACTAAATGTAAATAGCAGGAACGGATCTGGCTGAACACTGTGAGCAGGACGCACTGCACTAAATGTAAATAGCAGGAACGGATCTAGCTGAACACTGTGAGCAGGACGCACTGCACTAAATGTAAATAGCAGGAACGGATCTAGCTGAACACTGTGAGCAGGACGCACTGACTGCACTAAATGTAAATAGCAGGAACAGATCTAGCTGAACACTGTGAGCAGGACGCACTGCACTAAATGTAAATAGCAGGAACGGATCTAGCTGAACACTGTGAGCAGGACGCACTGACTGCACTAAATGTAAATAGCAGGAACAGATCTAGCTGAACACTGTGAGCAGGACGCACTGCACTAAATGTAAATAGCAGGAACGGATCTAGCTGAACACTGTGAGCAGGACGCACTGACTGCACTAAATGTAAATAGCAGGAACAGATCTAGCTGAACACTGTGAGCAGGACGCACTGCACTAAATGTAAATAGCAGGAACAGATCTAGCTGAACACTGTGAGCAGGACGCACTGCACTAAATGTAAATAGCAGGAACGGATCTAGCTGAACACTGTGAGCAGGACGCACTGCACTAAATGTAAATAGCAGGAACAGATCTAGCTGAACACTGTGAGCAGGACACACTGCACTAAATGTAAATAGCAGGAACGGATCTAGCTGAACACTGTGAGCAGGACGCACTGCACTAAATGTAAATAGCAGGAACGGATCTAGCTGAACACTGTGAGCAGGACGCACTGACTGCACTAAATGTAAATAGCAGGAACAGATCTAGCTGAACACTGTGAGCAGGACGCACTTCACTAAATGTAAATAGCAGGAACGGATCTAGCTGAACACTGTGAGCAGGACGCACTGACTGCACTAAATGTAAATAGCAGGAACAGATCTAGCTGAACACTGTGAGCAGGACGCACTGCACTAAATGTAAATAGCAGGAACGGATCTAGCTGAACACTGTGAGCAGGACGCACTGCACTAAATGTAAATAGCAGGAACAGATCTAGCTGAACACTGTGAGCAGGATGCACTGCACTAAATGTAAATAGCAGGAACGGATCTAGCTGAACACTGTGAGCAGGACGCACTGCACTAAATGTAAATAGCAGGAACGGATCTAGCTGAACACTGTGAGCAGGACGCACTGCACTAAATGTAAATAGCAGGAACGGATCTAGCTGAACACTGTGAGCAGGACGCACTGCACTAAATGTAAATAGCAGGAACGGATCTAGCTGAACACTGTGAGCAGGACGCACTGACTGCACTAAATGTAAATAGCAGGAACAGATCTAGCTGAACACTGAGAGCAGGACGCACTGCACTAAATGTAAATAGCAGGAACGGATCTAGCTGAACACTGTGAGCAGGACGCACTGCACTAAATGTAAATAGCAGGAACGGATCTAGCTGAACACTGTGAGCAGGACGCACTGCACCAAATGTAAATAGTCTAGATAGAAGATAACAGGAACGGATCTAGCTAAACTGAATACAGTGTATATATATATATGCAACACCTGGGATGCATATATATACAAAATACACTGTAAGTGCAGCTAACTGACTGACTGTTCTGCCTAATCTATCTAACTCAAATCAAATGACACTGTCTGTCTCTCTCTCTATCTCTCAGCACACCGGAACACACACTACACAGGGCCGCCGTGCAGGCGGCCTTATATAGTGTGGGGCGTGTACTAAATCCCCTGAGCCATAATTGGCCAAAGCCACCCTGGCTTTGGCCAATTACAGCTCTCTCTACTGACGGCGCTGTGATTGGCCAAGCATGCGGGTCATAGTGCATGCTTGGCCAATCATCAGCCAGCAATGCACTGCGATGCCGCAGTGAATTATGGGCCGTGACGCGCCACACGAATTTGGCGCGAACGGCCCATATCGTTCGCAATTCGACGGACGGTCGAACAGCCGGTGTTCGAGTCGAACATGGGTTCGACTCGAACACGAAGCTCATCCCTAGTTGGGAGTACTAATTTAGGATTGTGATTGATGATGCAAAACATTACAACCATGTCCGTTTTCATACACAGGGAAGTCTCAGCCAGGAGGTGGCCGGGCCGAGCCGGCTGGCTGATCTGCAGGTCCTTCCACCCCCCCTGGAAAGAGAAAGTGGCAGGAGGAGGAGTGCCCTAGAGGAGGCTACCGGAGGAGTCTTTTGGAGGGCTACAGAAGTCCTGGGAGCACGACAGGACGTGGAGGAGGACATTGCTGCCGTCATTGCATATAAAATGCAGAGGATGGAGGAGGGCCAACAAGTCATGTGTGAGGCCCTCATATCGGAGGCTCTGGAGAAAGGTATGAGGGGCCAAATTACACCTCAGACACACCTTTGCGATGGTCCTCCTCCTCCTCCTGCAGGTTCAGCTCCTCCTCCTCCTTCTCCTCCAGGTCCTCCTCCTTCTCCTCCTCCTCCTCCAGGTCCTACTCCTCCTCCTGCCACCTCTCCAACTGCACAGCCACAGCCGGGAAGGAAGCGTGAAAGGAAGACCAGAAAGTGAGGACCCTGGATCCAGTCTGGTCGGCCAAAAAATGCAGCCTCTTGTGGTACCACAGCCTGGGGACACAGATGTCATCTGCTGCTATCCGGATCTCTGCGAATTCTGGACCAGACTGCCCTCCCTTACATATGGACTCCTCAGGCCACCAATTTTGATGTTGAAGAATTGATGTCTGCCGTGGGGGTCCCAGGCTTCGCTAATTTCTCATGTTTCTCCAGTGTTGCCTTCCTCTATGTTTGGTTCTGATCCCTTAATAAAGGATTTTTGTTTTGAATTATACTCTCCTATGTGTTTTACTTAAAAAATGACAGTTTGTGAGGATTCAGGTACATTTCAAATATACAATGTGAAATGAACAAGGGTCACCAACAACAAACAATCTCCTTGAGATTAAATAATAAAAGATATCAATGGTGTTGGGGTAACTTGACACACAAAACACACACAAAAATATTCAGGAGTAAAAAGAAAAATAACATTAAACAAAGATCAGCCTTTGAAAAAATACAAACATTACAGAAAAAAAAAGGCTTCAAATCCAAAAAAAAAAAAAAAATATAAAACTGTCAGATGTGACAACTAATAAAAATATATTGAGGGAATCCCAAAAAAAATACACAAATAAACGTTTGTGAGAAGTGTGTGTGAATATGAGCAGCAAAACTACTTCATTCTTCTCACATTATAAAGAAGAAGAGAGTGCGCTGTATTAAACCATTTTGAACATTGCAGCGTGACGAAAGTGCTGTATCCATTGCGAACGCTAAGTTTACCAGAACGAGCTGTCCCGTCTCGGAATTTCTTCTGAGCATGCGTGGCACTTTGTGCGTCGGAACAGGCCATACACGGTCGAAATTGACGCAATCGGATTTTGTTGTCGGAAAATTTTATCTCCTGCTCTCCAACTTTGTGTGTCGGAAAATCCGATGGAAAATGTCCGATGGAGCCCACACACGGTCGGAATTTCCGACAACACGCTCCGATCGGACATTTTCCATCGGAAAATCCGACCGTGTGTACGGGGCATAACTGTAAATACTGTAGCTGCCTGCCTGTGGTATTAATAGGATTAGAACAACAGCAATTGTCTTCAGGTAGCTGTAGGTGCACACTGTGCAGAGGACGCAGTACACTAACTGTAAATACTGCAGCTGCCTGCCTGTGGTACTAATAGGATCAGAAGAACATCACCAATTTTCTTCAGGTAGCTTTAGCTGAACACTGTGCAGAGGACACATTACACTAACTGTAAATACTGTAGCTGCCTGCCTGTGGTATTAATAGTATCATAACAACAACAATTGTCTTCAGGTAGCTTTAGGTGCACAAAGTGCAGAGGATGCAGTACACTAACTGTAAATACTGCAGCTGCCTGCCTGTGGTACTAATAGGATCAGAAGAACACCACCAATTTTCTTCAGGTAGCTTTAGGTGCACACTGTGCAGAGGAAACAGTACACTAACTGTAAATACTGTAGCTGCCTGCCTGTGGAACTAATAGGATCATAAGAACACCAATTTTCTTCAGGTAGCTTTAGGTGCACACTGTGCAGAGGACGCAGTACACTAACTGTAAATACTGCAGCTGCCTGCCTGTGGTATTAATAGGATCAGAACAACAGTAATTGTCTTCAGGTAGCTTTAGGTGCACACTGTGCAGAGAACGCACTAAACTAACTGTAAATGCTGCAACTGCCTGTGGTACTAGTAGGATCAGAAGAACGCCACCAATTTTCTTCAGGTAGCTTTAGGTGCACACTGTGCAGAGGACGCATTACACTAACTGTAAATATTGTAGCTAATAGGATCAGAAGAACACCAGAGATTTTTATCTTGGAAGAGGATAGCGGAGGGGCCCGGGATAAGAGGCGGAACACCGGGAGAAGTCGGAAGAAGACCCCCCCGAAGTCGGAAGAAGACCCCAGAGCTGCCTAAAAAAATTTCTCTTAAAACCTGTGCACGGTGTTTTTTTTTAATTGACACTTGTCCCTAGGTTAATGGGTAGGAGTACCATGTACCCCATACTCATTCACATAGGGTGGGGGGCCGGGATCTGGGGCCCCCCTTATTAAAGGGGGCTCCCGAATTCCGATAAGCCCTCCGCCTGCAGACCCCGACAACCAACGGCGAGGGTTGTCGGGAAGAGGCACTTGTCCTCATCAACATGGGGACAAGGTGCTTTGGGGTGGGGGGGCCCGCAGGGCACCCCCCCTCCCCCAAGGCACCCACCCCCCCATGTTAAGGGCATGCGGCCTGGTACGGCTCAGGAGGGGGGGCGCTCGCTCACCCCCACCCCCTTTCCTGGCCGGCCGGGCTGCGTGCTCAAATAAGGGTCTGGTATGGATTTTGGGGGGGACCCCCACGCCGATTTTTCGGCGTAGGGGGTTCCCCTTACAATCCATGCCAGACCTAAGGGCCTGGTGTGCCCCTGGGGGGGAAACCCACGACGTTTTTTTCATTTAAAACTTGGCGCAGCGTTCCCCCTCAGGATTCATACCAGACAGCTGTCAGCACTGCCTGTCACTCATCGCGAAAGGAAAAAAAGTTTTCCTTTCCCAATGAGTGAGCCAGCGTGACATGCACAGTACCCTGTCGCCGAGAACCAGCGTGATAGTATCGCGCTGGAAACACAATCTCACAGTCAGGTACTGTATTCAATAAGTTAGCAGCATCCTGATCTAATCTTGGAAGGGCCATATTCAAAATGTATTGGGCCATTATTTTGCATCCCTTTGTGTTTGTAGGTATCATGAGAGGATTAGTAATATTATAAAGCAGGGATATGCATTTAGCGGGCCTCCAGCTGTTGCAAAACTACAAGTCCCATCATGCCTCTGCCTCTGGGTGTCATGCTTGTGGCTGTCAGAGTCTTGCTATGCCTCATGGGACTTGTAGTTCTGCAACAGCTGCAGGTCCGCAGGTTGCATACCCCTGTTATAAAGTGTCCTATATTATTCTTGAAAGGTCCAAGCAATGTCTTCAGAAGTATTACCAAGCCTTTTTTAGGGCATTGATGTTTGGGAATATAAGTACTGTTTGGTTTAGTGTGAATTGACCTGGCCAGTGGTCTACCTGCCTTATTACCAAATTCATACATAGTTCTATGCATTCGATCTTTATGTTTAAAGTATGCCATGTCAAGTATATGTAAAAGATATGGAGTTGGTCCGGTTGATGAAACAACACCCCAAGGTTAGACACCTCATCCCAACAAAGATATATGCAGCAGGAGAGAATAAGGGGATTTTTGCGGTGCCAAATACAGGAAGACAAGATCAGTTAAAATGAAACATAGTTTTATTAACATAACATGATTAACCACTTGCCGACCGCCTAATGCAGATATACTGCGGCAGAATGGCACGGGCAGGCAGAATCACGTACCCGTACGTGATCTGCCTCCCACGGGCGGGGGGTCCGATCGGACCCCCCCCGGTGCCAGCGGCGGTCGGCATTTGTCTGGGAGCGTTTCGTGATGAGGGGGAGGCCATCCGATCGTGGCCCCCCCCTCGCGATCGCTCCCAGCCGATGGGAATCCTCCCCTGCCTGTGTGTAGTACACACAGGCAGAGGATGTGATGTCATCTCTCCTTGGCTCGGCAGTTTCCGTTCCGGCGCCGAGGAGAGAAGACATGTGAGTGCACAACACACACACACACACACACATAGTAGAACATGCCAGGCATACTTTACACCCCCGACCCCTCCCCCCGATCGCCCCCGATCCCCCCCATCACCCCTCCCACCTGCCTGTCACACTGACACCAAGCAGTTTTTTTTTTTTTTTCTGATTACTGCATGGTGTCAGTTTGTGACAGTTAGAAGTGGTAGGGCAGTGAGTATTAGCCCCCTGTAGGTCTAGGATACCCCCCTAACCCCCCATAATAAAGTTTTAACCCCTTGATCACCCCCCGTCACCAGTGTCGCTAAGCGATCATTTTTCTGATCGCTGTATTAGTGTCGCTGGTGACGCTAGTTAGGGACGTAAATATTTAGGTTCGCCGTCAGCGTTTTATAGCGTCAGGGACCCCCATATACTATCTAATAAATGTTTTAACCCCTTGATTGCCCCCTAGTTAACCCTTTCACCACTGATCACCGTATAACCGTTACGGTTGACGCTGGTTAGTTTGTTTATTTTTTATAGTGTCAGGGCACCCGCTGTTTATTACTGAATAAAGGTTTAGCCCCCTGATCACCCGGCGGTGATATGCGTCGCCCCAGGCAGTGTCAGATTAGCGCCAGTACCGCTAACACCCATGCACGCAGCATACACCTCACTTAGTGGTATAGTATCTGAACGGATCAATATCTGATCCGATCAGATCTATACTAGCGTCCCCAGCAGTTTAGGGTTCCCAAAAACGCAGTGTTAGTGGGATCAGCCCAGATACCTGCTAGCACCTGCGTTTTGCCCCTCCGCCCGGCCCAGCCCAGCCCACCCAAGTGCAGTATCGATCGATCACTGCCACTTACAAAATACTAAACGCATAACTGCAGCGTTCGCAGAGTCAGGCCTGATCCCTGCGATCGCTAACAGATTTCTTGGTAGCGTTTTGGTGAACTGGCAAGCACCAGCCCCAAGCAGCGTCAGATTAGCGCCAGTACCGCTAACACCCATGCACGCACCGTACACCTCCCTTAGTGGTATAGTATCTAATCAGATCAATATCTGATCCGATCAGATCTATACTGGCGTCTCCAGCAGTTTAGGGTTCCCAAAAACGCAGTGTTAGCGGGATCAGCCCAGATACCTGCTAGCACCTGCGTTTTGCCCCTCCGCCCGGCCCAGCCCACCCAAGTGCAGTATCGATCGATCACTGTCACTTACAAAACACTAAACGCATAACTGCAGCGTTCGCAGAGTCAGGCCTGATCCCTGCGATCGCTAACAGTTTTTTTGGTAGCGTTTTGGTGAACTGGCAAGCACCAGCCCCAGGCAGCGTCAGGTTAGCGCCAGTACCGCTAACACCCACGCATGCACCGTACACCTCCCTTATGGGTATAGTATCTGATCAGATCAATATCTGATCCGATCAGATCTATGCTAGCGTCCCCAGCAGTTTAGGGTCCCCACAAACGCAGTGTTAGTGGGATCAGCCCAGATACCTGCTAGCACCTGCGTTTTGCCCCTCCGCCCGGCCCAGCCCAGCCCAGCCCACCCAAGTGCAGTATCGATCGATCACTGTCACTTACAAAACACATAACTGCAGCATTCGCAGAGTCAGGCCTGATCCCTGCGATCGCTAACAGTTTTTTTGGTAGCGTTTTGGTGAACTGGCAAGCACCAGCGGCCTAGTACACCCTGGTCGTAGTCAAAGCAGCACTGCAGTAACACTTGGTGACGTGGCGAGTCCCATAAGTGCAGCTCAAGCTGGTGAGGTGGCAAGCACAAGTAGTGTCCCGCTGCCACCAAAAAGACAAACACAGGCCCGTTGTGCCCATAATGCCCTTCCTGCTGCATTCACCAATCCTAATTGGGAACCCACCACTTCTGCAGCGCCCGTACTTCCCCCATTCACATCCCCAACCAAATGCAGTCGGCTGCATGAGAGGCATTTTCTATATGTCCTCCCGAGTACCCCTACCCGACGAACCCCCCCAAAAAGATGTTGTGTCCGCAGCAAGCGCGGATATAGGCGTGACACCCGCTATTATTGTCCCTCCTGTCCTGACAATCCTGGTCTTTGCATTGGTGAATGTTTTGAACGCTACCATTCACTAGTTGAGTATTAGCGTAGGGTACAGCATTGCACAGACTAGGCGCACTTTCACAGGGTCTCCCAAGATGCCATCGCATTTTGAGAGACCCAAACCTGGAACCGGTTACAGTTATAAAAGTTACAGTTACAAAAAAAAGTGTAAAAAAAAAAAAAACACATACAAATATAAAATAAAAAAAATAGTTGTCGTTTTATTGTTCTCTCTCTCTCTTTTCTCTCTTTATTGTTCTGCTCTTTTTTACTGTATTCTATTCTGCAATGTTTTATTGTTATTATGTTTTATCATGTTTGCTTTTCAGGTATGCAATTTTTTATACTTTACCGTTTACTGTGCTTTATTGTTAACCATTTTTTTGTCTTCAGGTACGCAATTCACGACTTTGAATGGTTATACCAGAATGATGCCTGCAGGTTTAGGTATCATCTTAGTATCATTCTTTTCAGCCAGCGGTCGGCTTTCATGTAAAAGCAATCCTAGCGGCTAATTAGCCTCTAGACTGCTTTTACAAGCAGTGGGAGGGAATGCCCCCCCACCGTCTTCCGTGTTTTTCTCTGGCTCTCCTGTCTCAACAGGGAACCTGAGAATGCAGCCGGTGATTCAGCCAGCTGACCATAGAGCTGATCAGAGACCAGAGTGGCTCCAAACATCTCTATGGCCTAAGAAACCGGAAGCTACGAGCATTTTATGACTTAGATTTCGCCGGATGTAAACAGCGCCGTTGGGAAATTGGGAAAGCATTTTATCACACCGATCTTGGTGTGGTCAGATGCTTTGAGGGCAGAGGAGAAATCTAGGGTCTAATAGACCCCAATTTTTTCAAAAAAGAGTACCTGTCACTACCTATTGCTATGATAGGGGATATTTATATTCCCTGAGATAACAATAAAAATGATTTTAAAAAAAATGAAAGGAACAGTTTAAAAATAAGATAAAAAAGCAAAAAAATAATAAAGAAAAAAAAAAAAAAAAAAAAGCACCCCTGTCCCCCCTGCTCTCGCGCTAAGGCGAACGCAAGCGTCGGTCTGGCGTCAAATGTAAACAGCAATTGCACCATGCATGTGAGGTATCACTGCGAAGGTTAGATCGAGGGCAGTAATTTTAGCAGTAGACCTCCTCTGTAAATCTAAAGTGGTAACCTGTAAAGGCTTTTAAAGGCTTTTAAAAATGTATTTAGTTTGTCGCCACTGCACGTTTGTGCGCAATTTTAAAGCATGTCATGTTTGGTATCCATGTACTCGGCCTAAGATCATCTTTTTTATTTCATCAAACATTTGGGCAATATAGTGTGTTTTAGTGCATTAAAATTTAAAAAAGTGTATTTTTTCCCCAAAAAATGCGTTTGAAAAATCGCTGCGCAAATACAGTGTGAAAAAAAAAAATGAAACACCCACCATTTTAATCTGTAGGGCATTTGCTTTAAAAAATATATATAATGTGTGGGGGTTCAAAGTAATGTTCTTGCAAAAAAAAATAATTTTTTCATGTAATCAAAAAGTGTCAGAAAGGGCTTTGTCTTCAAGTGGTTAGAAGAGTGGGTGATGTGTGACATAAGCTTCTAAATGTTGTGCACAAAATGCCAGGACAGTTAAAACCCCCCCCCAAATGACCCCATTTTGGAAAGTAGACACCCCAAGCTATTTGCTGAGAGTCATGTCGAGTCAATGGAATATTTTATATTGTGACACAAGTTGCGGGAAAGAGACAAATTTTTTTATTTTTTATTTTTTTTGCACAAAGTTGTCACTAAATGATATATTGCTCAAACATGCCATGGGAATATGTGAAAATACACCCCAAAATACATTCTGTTGCTTCTCCTGAGTACAGGGATACCACATGTGTGAGACTTTCTGGGAGCCTAGCCGCGTACGGGACCCCGAAAACCAGGCACCGCCTTCAGGCTTTCTAAGGCTGTAAAATACTCACCATGCCTCTCAGCAAATAGCTTGGGGTGTCTACTTTCCAAAATGGGGTCATTTGGGGGGGTTTGTGCCATCTGGGCATTTTATGGCCTTCAAAACTGTGATAGGTAGTGAGGAGTGAAATCAAAAATTTTCACCCTTAGAAATCCTGAAGGCGGTGATTGGTTTTCGGGGCCCCGTACGCGACTAGGCTCCCAAAAAGTCCCACACATGTGGTATCCCCATACTCAGGAAAAGCAGCTAAATGTATTTTGGGGTGCAATTCCACATATGCCCATGGCCTGTGTGAGCAATATATCATTTAGTGACAACTTTTTGTAATTTATTTATTTATTGTCATTATTCAATCACTTGGGACAAAAAAAAATGAATATTCAATGGACTCAACATGCCTCTCAGCAATTTCCTTGGGGTGTCTACTTTCCAAAATGGGGTCATTTGTGGGGGTTTTGTACTGCCCTGCCATTTTAGCACCTCAAGAAATGACATAGGCAGTCATAAATTAAAGGCTGTGTAAATTCCAGAAAATGCACCCTAGATTGTAGGCGCTATAACTTTTGCGCAAACCAATAAATATACACTTATTGACATTTTTTTACCAAAAACATGTGGCCGAATACATTTTGGCCTAAGTGTATGACTAAAATTGAGTTTATTGGATTTTTTTTTAGAACAAAAAGTAGAAATATCATTTTTTTTCAAAATTTTCGGTCTTTTTCCGTGTATAGCGCAAAAAATAAAAATGGTAGAGGTGATCAAATACCATCAAAAGAAAGCTCTATTTGTGGGAAGAAAAGGACGCAAATTTTGTTTGGGTACAGCATTGCATGACCGCGCAATTAGCAGTTAAAGTGACGCAGTGCCAAATTGTAAAAAGTGCTCTGGTCAGGAAGGGGGTAAATCCTTCCGGGGCTGAAGTGGTTAAAAGAACATGCCGTTTTAGAGTAATGTAGAATTACAGATGTTTGGTGGTCATAAATAAAGAGGTAAATAGTAGATCACAAATGGAGATATTGCACACTAGCCCGACATGTTTCGCTATTAGCTTCCTCAGGGGATGTGCAAGACATTATTGAAACCACTAAATGAATGAGAAAACAGGTTGTAACATAAGTCTAAAAATATCCAAACAGAATGTAAGTACAAAATATTTAGTTTAAGTATGAGCTTGGTTGCCAAAAAAGAACGTGGGTATGGACACTTACCCTAAAATACTGATAGCACCCGTGAACATCCAGGCTGGACCCCATACAACGCCCCAAAGGACACGATCCACGGGAATCAATTAGGCGCGGCCATAGAAGGCTAATAGGGGGACACTAGAGAATGGTAAAAATTCATAGAATTAAACTAATGGAGGGGTGACTAAATGAAAAAGAGCAAAGGGAGGGACAAATGTCTCTTATAGTAAATACCCACACAGAATATATTTGTTAGTCTAGTTGTCTATGAAGAGAGTACACTTAGATGAGTCTGAAAAGGAGCTCTGTAAACTCGGCTGCAAAAGGCAGACTGGAAAAGTAAATAACAAAATTATATATGAACCATGCTTAAAATTTAAAAAAAACATAAGCAAGAATGAAGGATCGTGTAAAGATATATTTAGTGAAAGTACTCCAGGGAAGGTGAAAGTAGCCAGGGAAGGTGATCAAAGAAATGATGTTGCTGAGTAAACAAAGATAATAAAACAATGAAATACGTGAAGGGAGGAAGAGCACTCCACAATAAAAGCCCTTATAATAAAGGGATTACGCCAGTGAGGGAAGGAGAGAAAACGCCCATAGTAAGAATCCTAATGATGAAGGGTGAAGACACCAATGATGGGGAAAATCAAAGTGAGTGGGGAACCAGTGAGCGAATGAGTGATGTGAAGAAAAGATATAGGAGACAAGGCTAGGAATATAGATTTGCAGTTGTATATTATCTAGTCAAACTGTATAGTAGCTTACCTGTCAGAAGATGGCCACAGTGTGAGTGTCTCCCTCCGGCTCTGGCTAAAAACACAGCAAGATAGGCCGGTTTAAATCAGCCCTCCGACGAGCCGGCGTGTGGCGTTGCTGGCTCGAGGCGGAAGTAAAGACGCCTGTGCGCATGCCTCTGACTACAGCCTCTGACTACAGAGGTTGTGTGCTCATAAAGGGTCCGATATGGATTTTTGGGGGGACCCCACACCATTTTTTTTTAAATTTTGACGCGGGGTTCCCCTTAAAATTAATATAAGATCTGAAGGGTCTGGTATGGATTTTGGGGGGGACCCCCACATCATTTCTTTTATAATTTTGGTGCGGGGTTCCCCTTAATATCCATACCAGACCTGAAGGGCCTGGTATGGAATTTAGGGGGACCGCCACGCATTTTTTTTTTAAATTTTGGTTTCGGGGTTCCCCTGTGGGGAATTTACATGCCGTGTTTATCAATGAACTTTTATGTGTATTGCCGGACCGACAATTAAATATAGCCGGCTCTAGCGATAGTAGTTTTACATGACTTTTTTTCCTTTAGAAATGTCATTTTGCTGTCAGACTGTTCTAAACACGGGAAACATGCGCCCCTTTACAGGCATACTATAGACACCCCCTGTCAGGGTTCTACCAGCACCAGTCCGGGGCGCTTGCATGCGCCTATTCGCCGGCGTGCCCCTGTTCAGACACGGCATCAAGCTGCTACTGTTGCTGTGCATCAGCGCGGCGCTCGGGCGCGCGCGGGTGCGTGCGCACGCGCTTTCGCGTTAGCGCCGGTTTGGCGCCAATTAGCACATAAAAGTTCCCCTGTTCCATGGGAACATTGCTGCTTCGTCTCAGCTCTGTGATTCTGCTTGAACCTGTATCCTGATTGTCTGTTGCCTGATTTGACCCGGCTTGTTTGACCATCCGACCTGCTCCAATCCCGACCCGGCCTGCCTGACCACTCTACTGTCTGTATCTGCTACCGTTGCCGACCTCTGCCTGTTCACCAACTCTGCCTTTGCCTGCTGTGATTACCTGTGCCAGTTACCTGCCAACCCGGACTGTCTGACTCTGCTTGTGCCTGCCGCTCTACTTGCTGTTGCACCTTCAGCTTCAGCTCCTGTGATCCCTCACCTCCAGTGTGTCAAGTTTGCTGTTGTTCCAGTCTCCACTCACCTGCAGTCCTGCCATCCCAGGAGGGATCTCTGCCTCTACATCAAAGACTATACTTCAACAGGCACTCCTACCCCACTGCGCTCAGGAGACCACTGTCCCCACTCCAGTGGCTCCTGAACCAGCGTTGTATGAGAGGTCTTCTCCTACAGTCAGGCTCTCCTACCAGGTACCTAACAGTACAAAGCAGCCATGACTGAGCCTGCAGGAGATACCTCTCCATGGAAAGAAATATGCACCCACCTTGCGGCCCTCACTCAAGCCGTACAATCCCTCCAGGATAACTACAACAGATTGGAGGGGCAAGTCCAGAACCTTGCAGGGCCTAACCCCCTGGCCTCCTCCTCAGCCGCAACCCCGGCACAGATGGCTCCTGGTCCTTCCGTTGTAATGCTTCCACCTGAACCAAAGGTTCCCACTCCTGATAGATTCTCTGGAGACCGGGCCAAGTTCCGGGCCTTTCGCAACGCCTGCAAGCTCTTCTTCGCATTACAGCCCCGAACTTTCTCACTGGAGGCCACTAAGGTGGGGTTCGTGATCTCCCTCCTACAAGGGGAACCTCAGACCTGGGCTCATCGTCTACTTGAGGGGGACTCAGCACTAAGCCAGTCCTTATCTTCTTTCTTTGAAGCCATGGCGCAAATATATGAAGACCCTCAACAGACTGCTACAGCTGAATCAGCTCTGTTCACGCTCCAGCAAGGCCGCAGACCTGCGGAGGACTATATCATGGACTTTAGACGTTGGAGTGCGGACACTCAGTGGAATGATGCGGCCCTGCGTCACCAGTTCCGCTTGGGTCTATCTGAAGGATTAAAGGACGAACTTGCCCGAGTGGGTGTACCAAACACTCTTGAGGCCTTGATTAATTTGACTATTCAAATCGACCGACGTATCCGGGAACATCGATCTGAACGATCTGCTCTACAATCCCGCCCGATTTGGATGACAGCCAGAGCACCACTTCCAGCAACACGCTATGTACCCCCATCCAGTTCCAATCCAGCTAATGCCACGCCTGACTCTGCAGAACGTATGCAATTAGGACTGATGCGACCTGCCTTATCGCCTGAAGAACAGGCCCGACGCCGGCAACTCAATCTGTGCCTCTACTGCGGTGGGACTGGGCACTATGTCCTGAACTGTCCAGTCAAGATAAGTAAGTGCCCGTCTTCTGTGTATACCAGTCTCTCTGCTCTGTCTGCCAACTCTACCCACATTGCCCTTCCTCTGTCTTTACAGCTGCAAGAAGGGACAATAACGATCAACGCCATCATTGACTCCGGAGCATGCAGTTGCTTTATTGATTCAAACTTTGCCAGCCAGCATAACATCCTATTACGAACCAAGACCCATGGACTCGCTGTATTTCTAGCTGATGGATCCCGCATCAGATCGGGACAAGTAACCCAGGAAACCCTGCCTCTGCCTGTTTCTACTTCCTCCCAACACAAGGAACTGCTGGTTCTTGATGCCATCTCCTCTCCTATGTTTCCCATCATCCTGGGCATTCCTTGGCTGCAGGCCCACAATCCATACATTCACTGGACATCTGGAGAAGTGAAATTCTCATCTTCTTACTGTCATGAACACTGTTTTAAGAAAGATTCGGATTCCTCATCCATCCTACTTTGTTTGGACACCGACCAGAAACTTTGTCAGGTCATACCTAAACAGTATCATGAATTCATTGATGTTTTTAGTAAGAAGGGGGCAGACTCTCTTCCACCTCATCGCCCCTACGATTGCCCCATTGAATTGCTGCCAGAATCCGAAATACCATTCGGACGCATTTTTCCATTATCAGAGAAGGAACAGGAAGTACTAAAGATATATATAGATGAGAACCTGGCCAAAGGTTTTATACGCCACTCTACCTCTCCAGCTGGTGCCGGAATATTTTTCGTCACCAAGAAGGACAAGTCTCTCCGTCCGTGTATAGACTATCGTGAACTAAACAAAATCACGGTCAAAAATCGGTATCCTCTACCCTTGATACCTGAACTCTTCCAAAAATTAAGGACTGCCGTCATTTTCACTAAACTTGACCTGAGAGGGGCATATAATTTGATCCGTATCCGGGCTGGGCATGAGTGGAAGACAGCATTCCGAACCCGATTCGGGCATTATGAATACCTGGTCATGCCCTTTGGACTCTGCAACGCCCCCGCGACCTTTCAACACCTGATTAACGATGTCCTCAGGGACTTTTTAGATGTGTTTGTAATCGCATACTTGGACGATATCTTGATTTTTTCAGAATCCCGTGAATTGCATCAAGAACATGTCCGCAGGGTGTTGGGTCGTCTCCGCTTACACAGTCTGTACGCGAAAGCGGAGAAATGTGAGTTCGAACAACAGAGCATTCAATTTCTGGGGTTAATAATCTCTGCAACAGGCATCAAGATGGACCCACAAAAGGTTTCCGCTGTTCTGGACTGACGGTACCCTTGGACAAGAAGGGAATTCAGCGGTTTGTGGGGTTTGCGAACTTCTACAGAAAGTTCATCAGGGGGTTCTCAGCCATAATCGCACCCATCACGCAGTTAACCAAACAGAATATCCGTTTTTCCTGGAACCAACTTGCCCAAGACACCTTCGAAAATCTCAAAAGACTGTTTACTTCAGCACCTATCCTCAGTCACCCTGAACCATCTCTACCGTTTATTTTAGAGGTTGATGCCTCCGAGATTGCGGTAGGTGCGATTCTTTCACAACGTAAAGGTAGCAAAGAGATAATGCATCCTGTAGGGTTCTTCTCCCGTAAACTCTCCCCTGAGGAGAAGAATTATGACGTTGGTGACCGAGAGCTTCTCGCCATTAAAACTGCACTGGAAGAGTGGAGGTACCTGCTGGAGGGGGCTATGCATCCAGTACTAATTTATACTGACCATAAAAACCTGGAATACTTACGATCTGCCAAATGGCTGAAGCCTCGACAAGCCCGCTGGGCTCTGTTTTTCTCACGTTTTTCCTTCCATATCACTTACCGCCCAGGCTCAAAAAATATCAAACCGGATGCATTATCACGTATGCACGACAATCCTAAGGACTTATCTACTCCTGACACCATCTTACCCGCAAACAGTTTTCTACTGCTACAAACAGATTTACTTTCCCTGATTAAGGAAGCATCCTCTGAGTCAGCCAGGCCTACTGGGATTTCTTTAGTAAGTAGAGATGGTCTGTTCTGGAAGGGAAGCCAAATTTTCGTTCCTGAAGATGTTCGGGTCAGGGTTTTGACACTTCTCCACGATCATCCATTGGCGGGCCACTTTGGAGTTCGCAAGACCCTGGAACTGGTGCAGCGTACATTCTGGTGGCCCAATCTGAAAGACTTTTGTGAAAAGTATGTCAGTTCCTGTCCCATCTGCATTCAGAATAAGTCATCCAGGAATCGAGCTTGGGGCCTATTGAAACCATTGCCTGTACTCGACAGACCATGGAAAATGATTTCTATGGATTTTATTGTGGAGCTTCCATGTTCTGAAGGGTGCTCAGCCATCTTTGTAGTAGTGGACCGTCTAACCAAAATGGCTCATTTTCTACCTTTA
The DNA here is from genome assembly GCA_037952835.1 of Lithobates septentrionalis. NCBI lineage: Eukaryota > Metazoa > Chordata > Amphibia > Anura > Ranidae > Lithobates > Lithobates septentrionalis. The sequence goes on along the minus strand of JBBDGP010001153.1, from coordinate 626,051 downwards.
AGGGGAACCCCTTCTGCCACCGAAACTGCTCGCATATTTGTCAAGGAGATCATCAGACTTCATGGAGTACCTGTAAACATAGTTTCTGATAGAGAGGTTCAATTCACCTCACGTTTCTGGAGATCCCTTTGTGAAACCCTAAAGATTGAATTGGCCTTGTCCTCGGCCTATCATCCTCAAACGAACGGTCAGACAGAAAGGACTAATCAGACCCTGGAACAATACATCAGATGTTTCACATCGTTCACACAAGATGATTGGGTATCTCGACTACCCTTAGCAGAATTTGCCTACAATAACGCCAAACATTCTGCCACCGGTCAATCTCCTTTTTTCGCCAATTATGGCTTTCACCTAACCTTTCTACCTGATTTCCTTTCAGAGTCTTCGGTTCCAGCAGTACAAAGTACAGTGGAGTTCCTCAGTCACAACAGCCGGTTGTTGCAGGAAACAGTGTCCAAGGCTCAGGCAGATGGTAAGAGAATCTTCGACCGGAAAAGAAGGGGGGAGCTGAACTTACAAATTGGCGACCAGGTATGGCTTTCTACCGTTAATATTAAATTAGCATGTCCTTCTAAGAAGTTGGCACCTAGATTCATGGGACCCTTTCCAGTTAGAAGGAAAATCAATGAAGTGTCTTATGAACTGACTTTACCTGATTAATTTAAAATTCATCCGGTATTCCATGTATCTCTGCTCAAACCTGCTGTACCTGATCCCTTTCCTGCTAGAGGGACAAGACCTCCTGAACCTGTTGTAATTAATGGCAGCGAGGAATTTGAGGTTGAGGCTATCCTCGATTGTAGAAGAAGGCAAGGGCAAAACCAATTCTTAATCAAGTGGAAAGGCTACGGCCCAGAAAGTAACTCATGGGAACCGGACAGTAATGTGCATGCTAGGCGTTTAGTGCGCGCCTATTTTTCTACTCATCCTGAGAAGAAGAGGTTGTTGGGCATCCGGAGACTGCCCCTTGGGGGGGCAATGTCAGGGATCTACCAGCACCAGTCCGGGGCGCTTGCATGCGCCTATTCGCCGGCGCGCCCCTGTTCAGACACGGCATCAAGCTGCTACTGTTGCTGTGCATCAGCGCGGCGCTCGGGCGCGCGCGGGTGCGCGGCACGGGTGCGCGGCGTGGGTGCATGCGCGCATTCGTGTTAGCGCCGGTTTGGCGCCAATTAGCACATAAAAGTTCCCCTGTTCCATGGGAACATTGCTGCTTCGTCTCAGCTCTGTGATTCTGCTTGAACCTGTATCCTGATTGTCTGTTGCCTGATTTGACCCGGCTTGTTTGACCATCCGACCTGCTCCAATCCCGACCCGGCCTGCCTGACCACTCTGCTGTCTGTATCTGCTACCGTTGCCGACCTCTGCCTGTTCACCGACTCTGCCTTTGCCTGCTGTGATTACCTGTGCCAGTTACCTGCCGACCCGGACTGTCTGACTCTGCTTGTGCCTGCCGCTCTACTTGCTGTTGCACCTTCAGCTTCAGCTCCTGTGATCCCTCACCTCCAGTGTGTCAAGTCTGCTGTTGTTCCAGTCTCCACTCACCTGCAGTCCTGCCATCCCAGGAGGGATCTCTGCCTCTACATCAAAGACTATACTTCAACAGGCACTCCTACCCCACTGCGCTCAGGAGACCACTGTCCCCACTCCAGTGGCTCCTGAACCAGCATTGTATGAGAGGTCTTCTCCTACAGTCAGGCTCTCCTACCAGGTACCTAACACCCCCCAGGTACGAAATTTAAAGGAATATTACACTTTTATTGTTTCATTTTAAGCATTATTAAAATCACTGCTCCCGAAAAAACGTCTGTTTTTAAAACTTCTTTTTGTATTGATACATGTCCCCTGGGGCAGGACCCAGGTCCCCAAACACTTTTTATGACAATAACTTGCATATAAGCCTTTAAAATGAGCAATTTTGATTATTCATGTTCGTGTCCCATGGACTTTAACGGTGTTCGCGTGTTCGTACAAATTTTTTGCCTGTTCGCATGTTCTGGATGCGAACCGAACCGGGGGGTGTTCAGCTCATCCCTAGTCCCCACCTCCTGTGCCAGTGGAACCAAAGATGGTACGTACCTCCTACCACCTACAGAAAATGACACCTGCCGATGATGTTGAGGCATACCTTGTGACTTTTGGGAGAGTTGCTGTCCATGAGGGATGGCCAAAAGAGCAGTTGGCTGGTCTGTTGGCCCCAAAAGGCCAACAGGAGAACCACAAAAGGCCTATTTTGATCTAGAACCAGATAAGGCCCAGGACTATGAGACTCTAAAGACAGATATACTCGCACGCTTGGGTGTCACTATGGCAGTCCGGGCCCAGCGCGTGCATCAGTGGTTCTACTCCAGCAACAAGCCACCCCGTTCACAAATGTTTGACCTGGTCCACCTCACCAGTAGGGATGAGCTTCCTGTTTGAGTCGAACCCATGTTCGACTCGAACATCGTCTGTTCGATGAATTCCGAACGATATGGGCCGTTCGTGCCAAATTCGTGTGGCGCGTCACGGCCCATAATTCACTGCGGCATCGCAGTGCATTGCTGGCTGATGATTGGCCAAGCATGCACTATGACTATGACAATCACAGCGCCGTCTGTACAGAGAGCCGTAATTGGGGATTTAGTACACGCCCCACACTATATAAGGCCGCCTGCACGGCGGCCCTGTGTAGTGTGTGTTCCAGCGTTGAGAGACAGAGACAGAGAGACAGTGTCATTTGATTTAAGTTAGATAGATTAGGCAGGACAGTCAGTCAGTTAGCAGCACTTACAGTGTATTGTGTATATATATGCATCCCAGGTGTTGTATATGTGTATATATATATATATATATATATATATATATATATATATATATATACACTGTATTCAGTTTAGCTAGATCCTTTCCTGTTATTATCTTCCTACTGACAGGCAGGCTTGTGTTGTTACAGTATTTACAGCTACCTGAAGAAAATTGCTGGTGTTCTTTTGACCCTAATAGTACCACAGTCAGGCTGCTAGACTATTTACAGTTAGTGTAGTGCATCCTCCTCACAGTGTTCAGCTAAAGCTACAAGTTAGTTTAGTGTGACCTCTGCAGAGTGTTCAGGTAAAGCTACAAGTTAGTGTAGTGCGACCTCTGCACAGTGTTCAGCTAAAGCTACAAGTTAGTGTAGTGCGTCCTCTGAACAGTGTTCAGCTAAAGCTACAAGTTAGTGTAGTGCGTCCTCCTCACAGTGTTCAGCTAAAGCTACAAGTTAGTGTAGTGCATCCTCCTCACAGTGTTCAGCTAAAGCTACAAGTTAATGTAGTGCATCATCCTCACAGTGTTCAGCTAAAGCTACAAGTTAGTGTAGTGCATCCTCTGAACAGTGTTCAGCTAAAGCTACAAGTTAGTGTAGTGCATCCTCTGAACAGTGTTCAGCTAAAGCTACAAGTTAGTGTAGTGCGTCCTCTGAACAGTGTTCAGCTAAAGCTACAAGTTAGTGTAGTGCGACCTCTGCACAGTGTTCAGTTAAAGCTACAAGTTAGTGTAGTGCATCCTCCTCACAGTGTTCAGCTAAAGGTACAAGTTAGTATAGTGCGTCCTCCTCACAGTGTTCAGCTAAAGCTACAAGTTAGTGTAGTGCGACCTCTGCACAGTGTTCGGCTAAAGCTACAAGTTAGTGTAGTGCACAGTGTTCAGCTAAAGCTACAAGTTAGTGTAGTGCATCCTCCTCACAGTGTTCAGCTAAATCTACAAGTTAGTGTAGTGCAACCTCTGCACAGTGTTCAGCTAAAGCTACAAGTTAGTGTAGTGCGTCCTCTGAACAGTGTTCAGCTAAAGCTACAAGTTAGTGTAGTGCGACCTCTGCACAGTGTTCAGCTAAAGCTACCTGTTGAAGGTTGGTGGTGTTTTCCTAATCCTATCACTACCGCAGGCAGCAACATTATTTTAACGTTAGTGTAGTGCATCCTCTTCACAGTGTTCAGCTAAAGCTACCTGTAGAAGGTTGGTGGTGTTTTCCTGATCCTATCACTACCGCAGGCAGCTACATTATTTACACGTTAGTGTAGTGTAACCTCTGCACAGTGTTCAGCTAAAGCTACCTGAAAGAAGGTTGGTGGTGTTTTCCTGAACCTATCACTACCGCAGGCAGCTACATTATTTACACATTAGTTTAGTGTGACCTCTGCACAGTGTTCAGCTAAAGCTACCTGTAGAAGGTTGGTGGTGTTTTGCTGATCCTATCACTACCGCAGGCAGCTAAATTATTTTAACGTTAGTGTAGTGTGTCCTCATCACAGTGTTCAGCTAAAGCTACCTGTAGAAGGTTGGTGGTGTTTTCCTGATCCTATCACTACCGCAGGCAGCTACATTATTTACACATTAGTGTAGTGGGACCTCTGCACAGTGTTCAGCTAAAGCTACCTGTAGAAGGTTGGTGGTGTTTTCCTGATCCTATCACTACCGCAGGCAGCTACATTATTTACACATTAGTGTAGTGTGACCTCTGCACAGTGTTCAGCTAAAGCTACAAGTTAGTGTAGTGCGTCCTCTGAACAGTGTTCAGCTAAAGCTACAAGTTAGTGTAGTGCGTCCTCCTCACAGTGTTCAGCTAAAGCTACAAGTTAGTGTAGTGCGACCTCTGCACAGTGTTCAGCTAAAGCTACAAGTTAGTGTAGTGCGTCCTTTGAACAGTGTTCATCTAAAGCTACAAGTTAGTGTAGTGCGACCTCTGCACAGTGTTCAGCTAAAGCTACCTGTAGAAGGTTGGTGGTGTTTTCCTGATCCTATCACTACCGCACGCAGCTACATTATTTTAACGTTAGTGTAGTGCGTCCTCTTCACAGTGTTCAGCTAAAGCTACCTGTAGAAGGTTGGTGGTGTTTTCCTGATCCTATCACTACCGCAGGCAGCTACATTATTTACAGATTAGTGTAGTGCGACCTCTGCACAGTGTTCAGCTAAAGTTACCTGTAGAAGGTTGGTGGTGTTTTCTTGATCCTATCACTACCGCAGGCAGCTACATTATTTACACGTTAGTGTAGTGTGACCTCTGCACAGTGTTCAGCTAAAGCTACCTGTAGAAGGTTGGTGGTGTTTTCCTGATCCTATCACTACCGCAGGCAGCTACATTGTTTACACGTTAGTGTAGTGCGACCTCCTCACAGTGTTCAGCTAAAGCTACAAGTTAGTGTAGTGCGTCCTCTGAACAGTGTTCAGCTAAAGCTTCAAGTTCGTGTAGTGCAATCTCCTCACAGTGTTGAGCTAAAGCACAAGTTAGTGTAGGGTGACCTCTGCACAGTGTTCAGCTAAAGCTACAAGTTAGTGTAGTGCGTCCTCTGAACAGTGTTCAGCTAAAGCTACAAGTTAGTGTAGTGCACAGTGTTCAGCTAAAGCTACAAGTTAGTGTAGTGCGACCTCCTCACAGTGTTCAGCTAAAGCTACAAGTTAGTGTAGTGCGACCTCTGCACAGTGTTCAGCTAAAGCTACAAGTTAGTGTAGTGCGTCCTCCGAACAGTGTTGAGCTAAAGCTACAAGTTAGTGTAGTGCTACCTCTGCACAGTGTTCAGCTAAAGCTACAAGTTAGTGTAGTGCGTCCTCTGAACAGTGTTCAGCTAAAGCTACAAGTTAGTGTAGTGCAACCTCTGCACAGTGTTCAGCTAAAGCTACCCGTGGAAGGTTGGTGGTGTTTTCCTGATCCTATCACTACTGCAGGCAGCTACATTATTTATTTTTTTTCATAAAGATTTTATTAAGCATAAAGAAGTAAACATACAAAGCATCCTCACGCAACAACTGTTACAGCATGTTTAGGACAAACATTAGTACCTTCAGACAAGAAAGCTGGGAAAATAAAACTTGAAGAGGCGAGTCCAGGAGCCTGATGGGTAAACCCAAACATTGGTGACTGTGGGCAGAGGGTCACATTATCAATTTTTACCTCCCCCTGTTTCCTCTCCCTGCACCATTAGGAAGAGGAAAACCAGCAGTAAAACGTACCTGGGACTCAACTTAAACGTCATAAAGCCTTTGAAGGCTTGTAGGGTACTATAAATGATGAAACTCCGAGTGGAAAAAGATGTCCAACGTAGGTGGGATCAGAAAGTGAGGGATTAAAGTATTCGTTTAGAATCCCTAGCTCTCATAGAGAGACCGAACTAGGGTTGAGAAGAGAAAAGAAGAAAAGAAATAGTAGAAACCGAGAAGAAGAAAAACAAGCGATCAAGAGACAGAGGGGGGAAGGGGGGGTGGGGGCGTAGGAAGAGTTATGGAGAGGGGGGAGGGAAGTCAAGAGGCTGCCTCCACCCGCCCGCCCGCCAAGCACCGCCTGTTATTCAATTTCAGGGTCGAAGGGGAACCCTAACGGGTATACTGAAGGTATTTATCAGTAGATGTATAATGAGTCCAGCATGCCCAAGTGATTGGGAATTTGTGCATTTTGTCTTGCGAGATATATATCAACTCCTCCATGTCTTTTATTTTGGTGATTCTCGCGAACCACTCCCTGATCATTGGGGTGCTTGTGGAACGCCATAGTTTGGGAATGCATAGTCTAGCTGCATTGACCATATGCATGGCTAAGGACTTTTGGTATACTTTTTTGGAGAGAGAGGTGTGATGTAGGAGGTATTGGGCTGGAGTGTAGTCTAGCTTAAACGTAGTGACCTGAGTGATGATCTCATGAACTTCCGTCCAAAATGGCTGAAGTTTCTCGCAGCCCACCAGACATGGAGCATAGTACCCCTTTCCTTCTCACATCGCCAGCAGGTGTCGGGTGTATCCGACGAGAATTTATGGAGGCGAGAGGACGTTCTATACCATCTGGTAATTACCTCATAACAATTTTCCTGTATTGCCACATTTAGCGAGCCTTTATGGGCATATTCATGGATTGTATTCCAGTCTTCTGTTGTGAGGTGTATTTGTAAGTCTCTGTTCCAGGACTCTTGTGAGGGTACAAGTGTTCGGGTTAGGTGTTCCGATAACAGATTGTATATGAGGGAGATTAAGTGTCTTTGCGGGGACTTACGATGGCAGAGAGACTCAAAGGGAGTGAGGGGTCTCAACCAACATGATTGATGAGCTTGGGTTTCTAGGAAGTGACGAATTTGTCTGTATGTCCAGAAGGGGAGCGAGGTCCTCCTGGTCTGCTCTCTGAGGTTATCTAGGGGGGTAGGTTTTCCATCTGAGTAGAACTGAAGGGCTAGGACATCCTCAAAGGGTAAGTCATGTTGTAGAAAGTTCTCGGAGTCCCCTGGAGGGAAGTCCGGGTTCCCTCTTAGTGTGGTTAGGGGGCCCGGGCTAGAGGTCAAAGTTCCCTCTTGTGCGGCTTTATTACATACTAAAAGGGAGGGGAGGATAAGCGGATGGGACCTTATAGACTGTGGCCAACTTTTTTGGGGTAGCCAAGGCAGAAGGTGTAAGGGTCGTGACGAAAAATTCTTTTCAAGGGATACCCACGCCTTTTTAAAGGAGTGGATATTCCAGTCAGCGATCCTTGTGAGATGGCAGGCAGCGTAATAATTATGTAGATCTGGCAGGCCGATGCCTCCTCTAGACTTGGGTAAAGTGAGGCGTGAAAATTTGATGCGAGGTGCAGAGTCTCTCCATAGGAATGAAGAGCATGCTTTACGATATATAGAGAAAAAGCTTGGTGGCAAGAGGATCGGGACTGCTTGTATCAGGTATAGCAAACGTGGTAGGATAATCATCTTGATCAGTGCAGATCGTCCAAACCACAAAACTTTTAAACCCATCCACTCCCTGAGGTTGGTTTGTGTTTTTAGGATCGCCGCATGATGGTTCAAGGTATAGAGTTCTGATAGGGTCGAGGGGATTTTGATACCGAGGTAGGTGATCGCTTTCTTCTCCCAATGGAAGGGGAAAGCTTCTTGACAATGTGCAACTTCCTGGGCTGGTAAGGTGACGTTGAGGGCATGAGATTTGGAGCAGTTAATTTTAAGATTTGATATTTTACCGAAAAATGATAAGTCTTTGAGGAGGTTAGGTAATGAGGTCCGAGGCGATCTTAGAGAGAGTAAGATGTCATCAGCGAAAGCAGCGACTTAAAACTCTCGCTTCCCCATTGTCACCCCCTGAATGTCGGGGTTGAGCCGAATCTTATTAAGGAGTGGTTCCAGGGTCAAAATATAAATTAAGGGTGAAAGTGGGCAACCTTGGCGCGTGCCGTTACTTATGGGGAAGGCGTCCGACAGGTGTCCGTTGAGTTTTACAGCTGCAGATGGGCCGGAGTATAAGGCCATGATGAAAGAGAGCATGCGATTCTCTAGACCAATGGCCCGGAGAGCTTCTCGCATGTAGTCCCAGGACACCCTGTCGAACGCCTTCTCGGCGTCTAGTGACAGAAAGAAGCCTTGTGTTTTGGAGAGTGTAAGCCAGTGATGAGGGTTGAGCGTATGAATGGTGTTGTCCCTGGCTTCACGGCCAGGGACAAATCCCACTTGATCCAGGGAGACTAGGCCGGGCAGAAGAGGGAGCAATCTGTTCGCAAGAATTTTTGCGTATATCTTAATATCCACATTGAGGAGAGAGATCGGTCTATAGTTAGCCACCGAAGAGGGGTCTTTACCCTCCTTGGGGATCACAGTGATATGGGCAGCTAACATTCTCTCCGGCCTAGTCTGGGGATCCGATAAGGTATTGAGAGTATTGAGCAGTCTTGGGGAGAGGACCTCGGAGAAAGATTTATAATACTGTAGGGAAAATCCTTCAGGGCCCGGACTTTTGCCCACTTTCATTTGTTTGATGGCTGACTGTAATTCTAACAGGGATAATCGGCTTTCAAGCTCGAGTGATTGTTGGGGGGTTATGGGTTTGGAGCTGTAGTTGGCCAAGAATTCTGTAATAAGGTCAAGGCGTTTATCGGGAGTAGATTGGGTAGTTTGATCGGTTCTTAGGCTGTATAGCTTTGAATAGAAACTCTCGAATTCTTTGGTAATATCTTCGTTCTTGACCAGAGGATTACCCACGGTATTCTGAATAGTATGAATTATTGAGGACTTTTTAGACGATTGTATCATGCGCGCCAAAAGACGGCCGCACTTGTTTCCGTGTTCATAGAAGATCCTCGGGCCAAGAACGTAACGCCGTTTAGCTTGTTTATCAAGTTCCTCCAAAAGGAGAAATCTGGCCTGAATTAGATCTTGAAGGGTGGATTGTGCTTGTGTTAGTTTGTGGGTTGTTTCAAGGGTTTTAACCGAGGAGAGAAGCTCTTGAATTCTTTCCTGTTGTAGTCTTTTGTTTTTCGCCGCTAGGGCCATGAGTTCGCCTCAGATAACACATTTATGGGCCTCCCAAAGGGATATTAGAGAGATTTCAGGACTAGAGTTTTCAGTGAAGTACTGTTGGATGCGGGTGCGTATGTGGTCACAGGAGGTTGGGTCTTTAAGCAGAGAGGCGTTTAAACGCCAAAGCTTGGTTTTGGTAATAGTGTCTGGGAAAGAAAGCGTGATCGTAATCGGGTGGTGGTCCGATAAAAACATGGGTTCTATCGTAGATTGAAGTAGGTACGTTAAGTCAGTCTGGGATAAAAAGAAATAATCAATTCTGGAATATTTTTGGTGTGGGGCTGAGTAAAATGTGTAGTCTTTGACTGAGGGGGCTAGTGTACGCCAGGCGTCATGCAGGGTTAGGCTTTGAAGTTGCATCTTGATCTGTCGTAAGGCTTTATATGTCAATGCGGAGGTCCCAGTCGAGGAGTCCAGCAGGGGATTTAAAGGAACATTAAAATCCCCTCCTAGAAGTACCAGCCCCTTCTGAAATGAGGCTAGAAGGTAGCATATTTTTCTAAAGAAAGAGACCTGGTGTTCGTTTGGGCTGTAAATGTTAGCTAAAGTTATGGGCTTAGAGGCGTAAGTGCCCTTGAGAAAGATAAATCGACCTTCAGGGTCGATGAGGGAATCTTCAAGATGGAAGTTGGCGTGTTTAGCTATTAATATAGAAACCCCTTTAGTCTTACTGTCTGGATTTGTGGCATGAAATGCCGTGTTATAAATATGGTTAGATAGTTTAGGAATGGCGTCCGAATGAAAATGTGTCTCTTGTAGGTATATAAAGAATGCCCCATGTTTGGAGAGGGATGACAGAGCTTTGGACCTTTTTTCCGGAAGGTTAAGACCCTTCACGTTGAGGGAAATGCACTTCAATGTCAGGGGTGAGTTTGTTTTGTGTTTAGAGTTCATGTTTATGTGCAAGATAGTGGAATGGGACTATGGAGCTGAAGGTATAGCTGCGGGCGAGGGGGTGAACGCCGCCTCAAGAGAAAAGGGAGAGATTAAGGGTGTTAGATGAGAAAGACTTTAGAAAGGGAAGAAGGGAAGAAGAAAGAAAGGAAGAATAAAGAAAAAGGGGGAGATCCCCCGGAGGGGAGGGCAAGTGACAGTCAAGAGAGGATAAGAAAACTAGAAAGAGAGAAAGGGGAAGAGAGAGGGTAGAACAGAAAGACAGACTACTCCAGAGATGGAAAAAGAACCTCTATTCCACCTTAAGAAAGGAGAAGAGGATCTGGGATGTCAGCAGTTGACCCAATGGGACCGCTGTGTGGGGATGAGAGAATGGGCGGGGATCACCAAGTGTCTGCCACCCGGGAACCAGAAAAGCAATTGTGATAAGGATGCACTGGAGGTGCATTTACCTGTGTGCATAGTGGGACCCTGCTAAGAGCTCAAGGTAAGCAAGAACAGGTATAAGGAAACCATCATCAAACATTTTAAATTTTAACAAAGAGAACCTTGGCACATCTAGTGAAGCTATTGCATCATAGATGATAGATACCAACTCAAACTAGGATAAAGGGAGAACATTGCTTCCAGTGTGCATACTCGTGGAACGCCTGAATAGTTTGTTCAGCAGATGTTATCAAATAAAAGCACAATCTACCTCTCTAGCGCAGTATTGGAGGGTAAGTCTAAGGGCGGGGTAAGGAGACAGAGGGAAGGAGGGCGAGGGGACGAGAAAGCCAAGGGCAGAGGGTAGGGGCAAAAGGGAGGTGTGGCACAGGCCGAGAGTTGGGGGGGACCCGGGAGAGGACCCCAAGCTGTCTAGGGCATGCTCACATATCACTTTGCTAAACATTTGCGTAGTAATGGTGGAAGGATCTATCTTTGTTATTGAAAACGAGACACCACAGCTAGGCAATTTGGGTCAGTACATGGAGACCTGGGATGCCGGAGCCAAGAAGAGGGAAAGTCAATACCTGAACCCCCCTTTGGTAGGGGAGGAACCCTATCAAGCAGATGGTTAGGCGTTTAGGACTGAAGCTCAACATTTTGTCTTCCTCCTTCTTTTTTTCCCCCTTTCTCCCCCCCTTTTCTCTTTCCCCCTCCTCCCGCTCCGTATATCCCAGGTCTCCATGCTATTGTTTCCGTAATGGCTTATCTAGATACGCGAGCACAAGAATAATAAAATTAATCAGGCATAGAAATAAAAAAAAAAAAAAAATTATATATTATGCTGGCTGACCACTCAAATAAGCATAGCTAACGAGCTATGGCTTAGTCTCGTGCTATGGCAACATATTGTGGAAACCGTGGTACCAGGGAGCGATAGTTAAAGGGGGTAGTTGTGCGTCTTCTGCTAATATCCCAAGGCAGTCAAGCGTGTGGGGTATGTCTATGCCATGTCGCTGAGTTAGGTGATCAAAAAAACGTTTTCATAGGTGTAGACCTTCCTGTTTACTCGGGCTATAGATTGCGTAGACATACTCAAAGAACAACTTTGTACCTGGGAGACATAAGAGTAGAAAGTCAAAAGCCGGGGAGATCCGTGGTTGGGTCCTCTTCATGTTCGTCCTGTCGGATAGGGGGAGAGTTCCCGTGGAGACGAGGTAAGGGAACAGCTATGAGGCTGGAGAGAGAGGATTAGATGTGTGCATCAGGTGGGAGTCCCACATCCACATGAGGAGGGGATCCGGTAGAGTCAGGCTATGTACTTACAAACGGGAGCACTGAAAAGCAAAGTAGGATTCTTAGGCCTCCATATGGCCCCTCCTTGTCGAGGGCGAGGGGGGCGATTCCGGACTGTGGTGATAGAGATCACGGCGGGAGGATCGGGCGGATGAGTGGCCTGAGTCCGCTCCCCGTCTGCGTGATCTTTGCCGCTGTGCCTTTGGCGTCGGGTTCAGCGAGGTTGGCATCCATGGCTCCGAGGGGAAGTACAGAGAGTACCAGTCCGGAAGTTCCATACGAGGAAGATCGAGTTGCTCGCAGAAGTTCTGCAGCTCTTCCGGTGTTCTTAGCAGAGCAGAGCGTCCCCTGGCGGACGCCGAAAGACCAAAAGGAAATTTCCAGCGGTATTGGATATTGCGTGCTCGCAGAGCATCCAGCAGGGGGCGTAGAGCTCTTCTGTTTTGGAGCGTTATCCGGGACAGATCCTGGAATAGTTTAATTTCCGCGCCATTGTGAATAATTCTGCCTTTTTCTCTTGCTTTCCTTAAGATTTCCTCTTTCAGCGGAAAATTCACCACGCAACAAATAATGTCCCTGGGGGGTTCGTTTTCACGAGGTTGTGGGCGTAAAGCTCGGTGGGCTCTTTCCATGTCAATGGGTGAATCAGCCGGGCGGTCAATTAACTCATTAAAGATCACACAAATGGTTTGCTGTAGAGATCGTGGGTCTATGCTCTCGGGGACCCCCCTCACCCTAATATTATGCCTCCTACCTCGATTGTCGAGGTCTTCCACATGCCTGTGTAGCTCAAATAGTTGGGAGAGCTGCGTGTCATATGTGCGCTGGACTTGCCGAATGGCCGCCGCATGTGTCTGGGTGGTTTGCTCCACGTTGTCTATGCGGTGAGCCACTGTCTGGATTTCTGTCTTTATTTCTGCTATCGCCGCCGTAACAGTGCTTTTGATGTCTAAGGCGAATCTTTCTAGATCTGTCAGACTTGGGAGCGGCTCCCGAGCCGGATCGAAAGCGGGGGTTTCCCTTCCTGCGAGTGTGCTGCTTGTCACGCTAGGCGAGCTCGGGGTCTGGGCCTGAGAGGCCGCAATGGCCGACTGGCGCTGTGTCCAGAAGATCTCAGGAATGTTCTTACACCTGGTTCCATGGTGGCCCGGGAGGTAGATGAGCTCCGAGTGGATCTGTTCATACTGGGTTTCGGGTGCAGGGTGCCCAAATGGTGAGGTTTGATTCCCAGGTTGCAGGAGCAGTCAAACTATGCTGCCATTCAGGTCTCTGGCCAGGCCACGCCCCCGGCAGCTACATTATTTTAACGTTAGTGTAGTGCGTCCTCTACACAGTGTTCAGCTAAAGCTATCTGTAGAAGTTTGGTGGTGTTTTCCTGATCCTATCACTACCACAGGCAGCTACATTATTTTAACGTTGGTGTAGTGCGTCCTCTGCACAGTGGTCAGCTAAAGCCACCTGTAGAAGATTGGTGGTGTTCTCATACTACAGGCAAGCAGTTGATTTTGCTAGCTGCAGTATCAGTATATTTATATATATATATATATATATATATATATATATATATATATATATATATATATATATATATATATATATATATATATATATATATATATATATATATCCCAGCTTAGTGCTGCTACATCTCACTGCAGGCCATTAGTATGTCTAGAAATCCAACAAGGAGTGGCAGACAGTGACAAGCCAATAAAAGAGGGCAAGCAGGCTCTGTGTCTAGAGACGGTGCATTCTCATCAGCATGTGGCTGTGGGACACACTTGGCCTTTTTTTCGGCAGCTGGCCGTGTTGAGCCGCAACATGTGGAAGACTTGGTCGAGTGGATGACCAGGCCATCTTCATCCTCCTCATCCTCTCTCACCCATGCTCAGGGTACTTTGTCTGGCAAAGCAGCTGCCAACGCGGCCTCTTCCCTCTGCTCAATGGCATCAGTCACTCCTTCCGTAGTCCACCATGTCCTCCTGAGGAGTCCCTCGAACTGTTTGACCACAGTGTTGGGTACATGCTCCAGGAGGATGCCCAGCGTTTAGAAGGCTCTGATAATGATACTGAGCTAGATTAAGGCAGTAACCTGAACATGGACAGAGGGGGTGCCCAAGAAGGACAGCAATCTGGCAGTCATGCTCCCCCTGCTGCAGCATACTGCCAGGTTTGCTCCAGTAATGAGGAGGGAGGGGACGATGAGGTCACTGACTCAACATGGGTGCCTGATAGGAGAGAGGAGGAGGAGGAAGAGGAGGCACATCACCAACTAGGCAGGATGCCCTCCAGGCGCCAGCCTAAGGGCAGCACACTGACTGCATCACACCACAAAGCTCCGCATGTGCAGGGCGCTGCTGTCTCTGCGCGTTATTCCAAAAGTTCTTTTGTGTGGGCCTTTTTTGAGATGAGTGCATCAGATCGCACCGCTGCTATTTGCAACATATGTCTCAAGCGTATCTCGCGTGGCCAAAACATCTCCCGCTTGGTCACCACATGCTTGACCAGACATATGTTGACCTGCCATGCAGTTCGTTGGCAAGCGTACCTAAAAGACCCATACCAAAAAACAAAGAGGACCTCTCCTTACTCCTCATCAGCTGGGATCTCCAACCCAACTATACCTTCAGTCCTCTCTGAGACCTGCACTGAGAGGAATGAAGGTGTAGAATTAGGTGTGTCACAGCCAAGTACTTGTGGGCAATCTGCTTTCTGTACACCGACATCAGATTGTACCAGGCAAATTTCCCTGCCCCAGCTGCTGCACCACCGAAAGAAGTTCGCTCCCAGCCATCCACATGCCCAGCGGTTGAATGCTAGCTTGGCAAAATTGCTAGCACTTCAACTGCTACCTTTTCAGTTGGTAGACTCTGCCCCCTTCCGTGAGTTTGTGGAATGTGCGGTTCCTCAGTGGCAGGTACCCAAACGCCACTTTTTCTCACGGAAGGCGATTCCAGCTCTCTACCGGCATGTGGAAGGCAATGTCCATGCCTCGCTGGACAGGATGGTCAGCGGTAAGGTGCATATTACCACTGACTCATGGTCCAGCAGGCATGGACAGGGATGTTACCTATGTTTCATGGCGCATTGGGTGACTCTGCTGGCAGCTGGGAAGGATGCAGGACAAGGTGCAGTAGTGTTGGAGGTTGTTCCACCACCACACCTCCAAAATGCCACTACTAATGATTCTGACACACTTCTCTCCTCCACCCCCTCCTCTTCTTCTTCCTCCATGGCCTCTTCCTGTTCTTTGTCCTTGGAACCAGCGGTGCTCCGTAGGTGTTCAAGGGGCTACTCAAGTATGCAGGCCAAAAGATGCCATGCGGTGCTTGAGCTGGTGTGCTTGGCGGACAGGAGCCACACTGGGGCAGAGGTTCGGTCAGCTCTGCAGGGGCAGGTTCAGAGGTGGTTGACGCCATGCCAACTTAAGGCAGGAATGGTGGTTTGCGACAATGGCACCAACCTCCTCCCCGCCCTCCGATAGGGACAAATGACCCATGTGCCCTGTTTGGCTCACATCCTTAACTTGGTGGTGCAGCGGTTCTTGGGCAGGTACCCGGGCTTACAGGATGTCCTGAGGCAGACCAGGAAAGTCTGTGTGCATTTCCGCCGGTCATATAATGCCAGTGCTCAGCTGGCAGACCTCTAAAAAGGAATTTAACCTGCCCAAGAACCGCCTAATCTGTGACATGCCCACCAGGTGGAACTCAACGTTGGCCATGCTGCAGCAGCTGCACACTCAGCAGAGGGCCATCAATGAGTACCTGTGCGACTATGGCACCAGGACAGGGTCAGGGGAGCTTATTTTTTTTCCCCACGCCAGTATGCCATGATCAGGAATGCATGCACTGTCCTGTCACCATTTGAGGAGGCCACAAGGATGGTGAGCAGTGACAGTGCATGCATCAGTGACACTGTCCCCCTTGTCCACCTGTTGGAGCACACGCTGCGTGGAATAATGGACAGAGCACTTAAGGCAGAACAGAGGCAGGAAGAGGAGGACTTCCTTAGCTCTCAAGGCCCCCTTTCTCCAGACAGTGATCCTGCGTGCCCGCCGATCACACAGGAAGAGGACGAGGAGGAGGATTGCGTCAGTATGGAGGTGGAGCCTGGCACTCAGCATCAGCAGCAGTCTTTAAGGGATCATTTACAGTCCCAAGAAACACATGGACTTGTACGTGGCTGGGAGGAGGTGGCTGCGGATAATGTCATCCTTAGTGACCCAGAGGACCGAATGCCTCAGCAAACCTACGCTGCATGGCCTCCCTGATCCTGCAAATCCTGCAGAAGGATCCTCGTATTTGTGGTATCAAGGAGGGGGATCATTACTGGCTGGCAACCCTCCTTGATCCACGTTACAAGGGTAAGATTGCAGACCTTATCTTGCCGTCGCAGAGGGAGCAGAGGATGAAAGATCTTCGGGAGGCCTTGCAGAAAGGTCTGTGCAACGCGTTCCCAGAGACTGGGAGGTTACAAACTCCTTTTTCTGGACAACGTGTTGCTGAGGCTTCGGTCAGTCAAAGGAGGAGCGGTGGAGAAGGTGGCCGTCTGACCGATGCGTTCAGAAAATTTTTTAGTACGCAGCCCCAAGGTATGATCGGTTCCAGCAACCATCGCCAGCGTCTGTTTTACATGGTGCAGGAATACCTAGGGGCAAGATCTGACTTGGACACCTTTCCCACCGAAAATCCTCTGGGTTACTGGGTCTTGAGGATGGATCACTGGCCAGAGCTTGCACAGTATGCAATTGAGCTACTGGCATGTTCTGCATCCAGCGTTCTTTCGGAACTCACATTCAGTGCTGCTGGAGGCTTTGTAACCGATCACAGGGTGCGTCTGTCCACTGACTCCGTCGATCAACTGACCTTCCAGCTACCAAGCACCTGATGCTGATGTAACCGAATACATTTTTCTGAAATGTCAGATCACTCCAAAGACTGCCTATGCTGATGCTGAGTGACTATCCTGTTATACTGAGTAATTATCCTCTTCCTCCTCAATGATCATGATGATAGCCTGTAAGAACATTTTTGGTTCTGGCCGCCACCAGTCCTGCCACCAGTGCCTAGGGCCCAATTTTTCAGCCCCTGTTTAACAGGGGCATGTAATTACAATTTTTCATGCAATTCTTTGCAGCAGGGCTAGTTCCTGTGCTCCAACTAGAGTATCTGTGAGCGGTTCCAGTGTTGTGGCACCAGCACCTAAGGCCCAATTTTTCAGCCCCTGCTCAACAGGGACATGTAATTAGAATTCTTGTTCTAATATTTCACAGCAGGGCCTGTTTCTGCGCCCACCAAGAGTATCTGTGAGGACTTACAGTGTTGTGGCACCAGCACCTAAGGCCCAATTTTTCTGCCCCTGTTCAACAGGGGCATGTAATTACAATTCTTGATCTAATATTTCACAGCAGGGCCCTGTGAGGGCTTACAGTGTTGAGGCCACAACAACACCTAAGGCCCAAATTTCTGCTGAGTATAAAGGGCAGGCCCCTACTTTCAAACATCCAACTTACAAACGACTCCTACTTGCAAACAGGAAGTGAGATGAAATCTACCCCTAGGAAAGGAAATTCTCTCCTGTAAGGGTTAATATGGGAAAAACTTTTCTCCTTTCCACTGATGCTTTATCACCAATCCTTGTTTCACAAAAATACCCACATTTTCAAAAAACATTTGTCATTGGGACAAAAAGTGAGGTGAAATCTTCTGAAGAGGAGCACAGACAGCAAAACAAATGTCACAGGGGTGATAACCCTTCCCTAGGTTTTCCAAAAAGCTTAAAATAGATTTTTTGGCTGGAGCTAAACACGTTAAAAATGTACCATACAAACAGATTCTACTTAACGACAAACCTACAGTCCCTGTCTTGTTTGCACCGCCTGTATACTGCTGTTCAGAGTATATAGAACCTGGGGGCCCCACACCTTTCCTTTTTTAATTTGGGTGCGGGGTTCCCCTTAATACCCATACAAGACCCAAAGGGCCTGGTAATGGACTTGGGGGTACCCATGCCGTTTGTCTCACTGATTTTCATCCATATTGCCAGGCACCGACATTACATTAAAGCCGCAAGCAGTTTTAAATGACTTTTTTTCCTTTAAAAATGACATTTTGTGCAGGGACTGTTCTAAGCACAGGAAACACGTGCCACTTTACAGTACATACTATAGACACCCCCCAGGTACAATATTTAAAGGAATATTTCACTTTTTTTTTTTTACTTTAAGCATCATTAAAATCACTGCTCCCAGTTTTTAAAAGTTTTTTTGCTTTGATACATGTTCCCTGGGGCAGGACCCGGGTCCCCAAACCCTTTTTAGGACAATAACATGCAAATTAGCCTTTAAAATTAGCACTTTTGATTTTGAACGTTCAAGTCCCATAGACGTCAATGGGGTTCTAATGTTCGTGCAAATTTTCGGTCCGTTCGCAGGTTCTGGTGCGAACCAAACCGGGGGGTGTTCGGCTCATCCCTACTCACCAGGAAGTGGTTGCAGCCAGAGACCTTGAGAAGTCCTCAGATCGTAGAGCATGGGGTAATGGACCGGTACCTGCATGCGCTCCCTACTTCCCTAAGGAAGTGAGTCGGATAGGGGAACCCCAAAACTGCAACCCAGTTGGTGGACCTAGTGGAGATGTACACTGCCACTGAGGATTAGGTGAACCCATCTACGACACACTACAGTGTTTCTAGGGGTGCAAGATCACCCAGCGGTTCTGGTAAGACTGTTTTTACAAGAGCATGGGGAACGTGGATAAGACTGTTGTTACAGCTGAGACTGTGGGTCCTAGACCTGGAGACTGGCCAAAGAAGCCAGGAAGGTCTTTGGGGCCGTTAAGAGGACTGGGGGTAGGCCGCATATGGTGTTTTCATTGCCATGAATTAGGGCATATTGCTGCAAACTGCCCTATAGATGATGAACCTATGCAATGTGATTATGCTTTTATGAAAAGACGCATTTCTCTGTTTGCACAGAGTCGCATTGAAAAACAGATGTGTGTTATTTCAGTCGAATGAAATCCACTCACAGCCTTGCTAGACTCAGGTAGTGTGGTGACCCTAGTCTGGAATGATTGTGTGAACCCTACAAAACGACACCCCAGTACTATTGGGGTAATTTGCATTCATGGGGACACTTGGGACTACCAGACAGTGGTGGTTGAGGTTGATACCCCCTGGGGCATTGTAACACATTCAGTGGGGGTGGTACCTTCACTGCTTCATGAAGCTTTAGTGGGGAGAGGTTTTCCCCATTTTTGAAATTTATGGGAGAGCAAAGGGAGGCTGGTAGATAGAGCTCCCCCTGCTGGGGAAGCAGGGAACTCTCACCAGACCCTTTTTGCCAAAGGGAAGGGGATGCTGTTGGTGGGGTCAAGGATTCCGGAGATCCTCTTCCTTTCCCTGTCATGGCTGGGGAGCCGGAGGACCTAGAAGCTAGCTCTCAGCCTGAGGGTAACGAACAGGAGATCCCCTCTGACGCTGACATTGAGAATAGCCAAAATGTTGTACCCGACTTAGAGGTCAGGAGAGAGGATTTCTGTACTAAGCAACTGCGAGAGACCACCCTGATGAGAGCCAGGGAAAACGTTAAGATGTTGGACGGGGAACCGGTGGATCCTGATTGGGTGGTGTCTTTCCCCTAAATGGCCGTTAAAAACAATTTATTGTATCGAGTGATAAAACATGGAGAGGATGAGGTAGAACAGCTACTGGTCCCCAAACCCTTCTATAGGGTGATGCTAGACTTGGCCCATGGTCATGTATTGGGGGGACATCTCGGTATCGAAAAAACCAGGGAAAGAATCACCCAAAGGTTTTTCTGGCCCGGGTTGTATGCAGATGTCAAAGAGTACTGCGAATCCTGCCCCGAGTGCCAAATGTCGGCACCGTCGCCTCATTTTCGCAGCTCTCTTGTCCCTCTACCAATAATCAAGGTCCCCTTTGAGAGGATTGGCATGGACCTGGTGGGGCCGGTTGTGAAAGCTGCCCGGGGTCACCAGCATATTCTGGTGATCCTAGAATATGCAACGCGCTATCCTGAGGCCATATCCTTGCGCAACACCTCCGCTAAGGCTATCGCCAAGGATTTGGTTCAGGTGTTTAGTCGAGTGGGGAACCCAAAAGGGGTTTTAACTGACCAGGGCACCCCATTTATGTCTAGGGTTACCAAGGAACTGTGTAGACTATACAAAATCTCCCATCTCCGTACCTCTGTCTGCCACCCCCAAACGGATGGTCTGGTTGAAAGATTTAATAAAACTTTGAAAAGTATGCTGAAAAAGATGGGAGAAACTGGGGTTTTTTGCTAGCATATCTCATGTTTGCCATACGTGAGGTTCCGCAGGCATCCACAGGCTATTCCCCCTTTGAGCTTTTGTATGGTAGATATCCCAGGGGGCTGCTAGATGTCACCAAAGAAACATGGGAAGGGGAGGCCACCCCATATAGAAGCATCATAGAGCATGTCTCCTTGATGCAGGATCAAATCACAGCTGTTCTGCCCCTTGTGCAAGAACATATGGAGCGAGCCCAGGAGGCCCAGAGGAGGGTCTATGACCGGGGTGCCAAGGTCCGTACTTTCAGCCCCGAGGACAGAGTGTTAGTACTGGTTCCCACGATGGAAAGTAATTCCTAGCCAAGTGGCAGGGTCCCTTTGAGGTTGTCGAAAGGGTGGGGGAAGGAAACTACAAAGTCTACCAGCCAGGGAAAAGGAAACCACACCAAATTTACCATGTGAATCTCTTAAAGCCCTGGAAAGACAGAGAGACTTTACGGGTCATGCCCAAGCCTCTAACAGATCGGGTACCGGTGACACCTGACGTCCCCATAACAGATACCCTGTCCGTGGCACAACAAAGTGACGTTAGGGCATTTGTGCATAAAAATAGAGACTTTTTCTCCCCCTTACCCAGACTGACCAACATGATTCAACATGATATAGTGACGGAACCAGGGGTTTGCGTAAATGTAAAACCGTATAGAATCCCAGAGGCAAGACAAGAGGCAGTCGCGAAGGAAATAAAAATATGTTAGAGTTGGAGGTGATAGAAGAGCCCCACAGTGAGTGGTCGAGAACCATAGTGCTGGTCCCAAAACCTGATGGTACTATTAGATTTTGTAAAGACTTCAGGAAACTCAAGTGTGTCCAAGTTCGATGCGTACCCGATGCCCCGGGTCGACGAACTCGTGGACAGGTTAGGACAGGCTTGCTACATAACGACCCTAGACCTAACGAAAGGCTATTGGCAAATACCGCTAACTGAATCGGCCAAGGAGAAGACTGCCTTTTCCACTCCTGAGGGCTCGTTTCAGTATAAAAGGATGCCTTTTGGTCTGCACGGAGCCCCTGCTTCATTCCAGAGAATGATGGACAAAGCCTTGAGACCACATAGCCATATGCAGCTGCATATTTGAACGATGTGGTCATCCACAGCACAGATTGGGAATCGCACCTGCTCCGTGTACAAGCGGTGATAGATTTCCTTAGGGAAGCAGGTCTTACGGCTAACCCAAAAAAATGTGCCATAGGCCTGGCGAAGGCCAAATACTTTGGGTACATTATTGGCCGGGGAGTGGTCAAGCCACAGACCAATAAGGTTGAGGCAATTCAAAAATGGCCCCAACCGATCAATAAAAAACAAGTGAGGGTCTTCCTGAGTATTACAGATGGTTCATACCCAACTTTACCACCATGGCCGCCCCTCTGACCGACCTGACAAAGGGTAGATGGCCAATCACAGCGCCGTCGGTAGAGAGAGCTGTAATTGGCCAAAGCCAGGGTGGCTTTGGCCAATTATGGCTCAAGGGGTTTAGAACACGCCCCATACTATATAAGGCCGCCTGCACGACGGCCCTGTGTAGTGTGTGTTCCGGCGTTGAAAGAGAGCTAGATAGACAGAGAGAGTGTCATTTCATTTGAGTTAGATAGATTAGGCAGGACAATCAGTGAGTTAGCTGCACTTACAGTGTATTGTGTATATATATGCATCCCAGGTGTTGCATATATATATATATATATATATATATACACTGTATTCAGTTTATCTTGTTACAGTATTTACAGCTACCTGAAGAAAATTGCTGGTGTTCTTTTGATCCTATTAGTACCACAGTCAGGCAGCTAGACTATTTACAGTTAGTGCAGTGCGTCCTGCTCACAGTGTTCAGCTAAAACTACAAGTTAGTGTGGTGCGTCCTCCTCACAGTGTTCAGATAAACCTACAAGTTTTTTTTTTGCAAGCTCTGCACAGTGTTCATCTAAAGCTACAAGTTAGTGTAGTGCGTCCTGCTCACAGTGTTCAGTTAAAACTACAAGTTAGTGTAGTGAGACCTCTGCACAGTGTTCATCTAAAGCTACAAGTTAGTGCAGTGCGTCCTGCTCACAGTGTTCAAGTAAAACTACATGTTAGTGTGGTGCATCCTCCTCACAGTGTTCAGCTAAACCTACAAGTTTTTTTTTTGCGACCTCTGCACAGTGTTCATCTAAAGCTACAAGTTAGTGCAGTGCGTCCTGCTCCACAGTGTTCAGCTAAAACTACAAGTTAGTGCAGTGCCTCCTGCTCACAGTGTTCAGCTAAAACTACAAGTTAGTGTAGTGAGACCTCTGCACAGTGTTCATCTAAAGCTACAAGTTAGTGCAGTGCGTCCTGCTCACAGTGTTCAGCTAAAACTACAAGTTAGTGTAGTGAGACCTCTGCACAGTGTTCATCTAAAGCTACAAGTTAGTGCAGTGCGTCCTGCTCACAGTGTTCAACTAAAACTACAAGTTAGTGTAGTGAGACCTCTGCACAGTGTTCATCTAAAGCTACAAGTTAGTGCAGTGCGTCCTGCTCACAGTGTTCAGCTAAAACTACAAGTTAGTGCAGTGTGTCCTGCTCACAGTGTTCAGCTAAAACTACAAGTTAGTGTAGTGAGACCTCTGCACAGTGTTCATCTAAAGCTACAAGTTAGTGCAGTGCGTCCTGCTCACAGTGTTCAGCTAAAACTACAAGTTAGTGTAGTGAGACCTCTGCACAGTGTTCATCTAAAGCTACAAGTTAGTGCAGTGTGTTCTGCTCACAGTGCTCAGCTAAAACTACAAGTTAGTGTAGTGAGACCTCTGCACAGTGTTCATCTAAAGCTACAAGTTAGTGCAGTGCGTCCTGCTCACAGTGTTCAGCTAAAACTACAAGTTAGTGTGGTGCGTCCTCCTCACAGTGTTCAGCTAAACCTACAAGTTATTTTTTTGCGAGCTCTGCACAGTGTTCAGCTAAAGCTACCTGTAGAAGGTTGGTGGTGTTCTCATACTACAGGCAGGCAGTTGATTTTGCTAGCTGCAGTATCAGTACATATATATATATATATATATATATATATATATATATATATATATATATCCCAGCTTAGTGCAGCTACAGGCCATTAGTATGTCTGGAAGGCCAAGAAGGAGAGGCAGACAGTCACAAGCCAATAAGAAAGGGCAAGCAGGCTCTGTGTCTAGTGCTGGTCGTGGAGGCTGTGCATCCTCATCAGCACCTGGCCGTGGGACACGCTTGGCCTTTTTTTCGGCAGCTGGCCGTGTTGAGCCGCAACATGCAGAAGACTTGGTCGAGTGGATGACCAAGCCGTCCTCATCCTCCTCATCCTCTCTCACCCATGCTCAGGGTACTTTGTCTGGCAAAGCAGTGGCCTCTTCCCTCGGCTCAATGTCATCAGTGACTCCTTCCCTAGCCCCACCATGTCCTCCTAAGGAGTCCCTCGAACTGTTTGACCACAGTGTTGGGTACATGCTCCAGGAGGATGCTCAGCGTTTGGAAGGCTCTGATGATGATACTGAGCTCGATGAAGGCAGTAACATGAGCACGGACAGAGGGGGTGCCCAAGAAGGACAGCAATCTGGCAGTCATGCTCCCCATGCTGCAGCATACTGCCAGGTTTGCTCCAGTGATGAAGAGGGAGGGGATGATGAGGTCACTGACTCAACGTGGGTGCCTGATAGGAGAGAGGAGGAGGAGGAGAAGGCGGCACATCACCAACGAGGCAGGATGCCCTCCAGGGGCCAGCCTAAGGGCAGCACATTGACTGCATCACACCCCAAAGCTCCACATGTGCAGGGCGCTGCAGTCTCTGCACGTTATTCAAAAAGTTCTTTGGTGTGGGCCTTTTTTGAGACGAGTGCATCAGATCGCACTGCTGCTATTTGCAACATATGTCTCAAGCGTGGCCAAAACATCTCCCGCTTGGGTACCACATGCTTGACCAGACATATGTTGACATGCCATGCAGTTCGTTGGCAAGCGTATCTAAAAGACCCACACCAAAGAACAAAGCGGACCTCTCCTTGCTCCTCATCAGCTGAGGTCTCAAACCCCACTATACCTTCAGTCCTCTTTGAGACCTGCACTGAGAGGGATTAAGGTGTAGAATTAGGTGTGTCACAGCCAAGTACTTGTGGGCAATCTGCTTTCGGTACACCGACAATAGATTGTACCAGGCAAATTTCCCTGCCCCAGCTGCTGCACCGCCGAAAGAAGTTTGCTCCCAGCCATCCACATGCCCAGCGGTTGAATGCTAGCTTGGCAAAATTGCTAGCACTTCAACTGCTGCCTTTTCAGTTGGTAGACTCTGCCCCCTTCCGTGAGTTTGTGGAATGTGCGGTTCCTCAGTGGCAGGTACCCAAACGCCACTTTTTCTCACGAAAGGCGATTCCGGCTCTCTACCGGCATGTGGAAGGCAATGTCCATGCCTCGCTGGACAGGGCGGTCAGCGGTAAGGTGCATATTACCGCTGACTCATGGTCCAGCAGGCATGAACAGGGATGTTACCTAAGTTTCACGGCGCATTGGGTGACTCTGCTGGCAGCTGGGAAGGATGCAGGACATGGTGCAGTAGTGTTGGAGGTTGTTCCGCCACCACGCCTCCAAAATGCCACTACTAATGATTGTGACACACCTCTCTCCTCCACCCCCTCCTCTTCTTCTTCCTCCATGGCCTCTTCCCGTGCTTTGTCCTCGGAACCAGCGGTGCTCCGTAGCCGTTCAAGGGGCTACGCAAGTACGCAGGCCAAAATATGTCATGCGGTGCTTGAGCTCGTGTGCTTGGGGGACAGGAGCCACACTGGGGCAGAGGTTCTGTCAGCTCTGCAGGGGCAGGTTCAGAGGTGGTTGACGCCACGCCAACTTAAGGCAGGAATGGTGGTTTGCGACAATGGCACCAACCCCCTCTCTGCCCTCCGACAGGGACAAATGACCCATGTGCCCTGTTTGGCTCACGTCCTTAACTTGGTGGTGCAGCGGTTCTTGGGCTTACAGGATGTTCTGAGGCAGGCCAGGAAAGTCTGTGTGCATTTCCGCCGGTCATATAATGCCAGTGCTCAGCTGGCGGACCTCCAAAAGGAGTTTAACCTGCCCAAGAACCGCCTAATCTGTGACATGCCCACCAGGTGGAACTCAACGTTGGCCATGCTGCAGTGGCTGCACACGCAGCAGAGGGCCATCAATGAGTACCTGTGCGACTATGGCACCAGGACAGGGTCAGGAGAGCTTGGTTTTTTTTCCCCACGCCAGTGGGCCATGATCAGGGATGCATGCACTGTCCTGTCACCATTTGAGGAGGCCACGAGGATGGCGAGCAGTGACAGTGCATGCATCAGTGACACTGTCCTCCTTGTCCACCTGTTGGAGCACACGCTGCGTGGAATAATGGACAGGGCACTTGAGGCAGAACAGAGGCAGGAAGAGAAGGACTTCTTTAGCTCTCAAGGCCCCCTTTTTCAGACAGTGTTCCTGCGTGCCCGCCGATCACACAGGAAGAGGACAAGGAGGAGGACGAGGAGGAGGAGGAGGAGGAAGATTGTGTCAGTATGGAGGTGGAGCCTCAGCATCAGCAGCAGTCTTTAAGGGATCAGTCCCAAGAAACACATGGACTTGTACGTGGCTGGGAGGAGGTGGCTGCGGACCATGTCGTCCTTAGTGACCCAGAGGACTCCGGACTGGATGCTTCAGCAAACCTACGCTGCATGGCCTCCCTGATCCTGCAAAGCCTGGGTAAGGATCCTCGTATTCGTGGTATCAAGGAGAAGGACCAATACTGGCTGGCAACCCTCCTTGATCCACGTTACAAGGGTAAGGTTGCGGACCTTATCTTGCCATCGCAGAGGGAGCAGAGGATGAAACA